>CM061133.1:135817267-136035078 GCA_030789695.1 Scilla litardierei | reverse complement strand
GGTCTTCACCACTAGGTGAATAGCCCAACCTCTAGCAGAAAATATGGAAGCCCTGATGCCTGAAGAGAGATATGAAGAGATCACAGAGAACATGTCCTAAAGGACAGTCTGATCAAGATCTGCAACATCTGAGGATGCGATATCAGCTAGTAAGGAGCCAGTGGAAGGAATCCTAAGAATGGTTCCGATGAGAGCATGGTCAAGCTTGATACAGGTCCCCTAAACTACTGTGTCAATCTCACCCATGTCAGCATACTCACTGCGAATGCAGTTGGCATAAAATAGCTTGACATGGAATGGATATGCACGAGGGGAGTCAACATGAGAGAAAGAAAACAGATCACCCAAATGGGTCGACGTGAGAATCTCGAATAGTCTCTCAGTGATGAAGGCCTGAAACACAATGAATAGCTCACGAAGGAGCTTGATCCCAAGCATAGCATGAAATTTTGCCAGACAAGCATCATCTCGGTAAATAGGAACAAGTGGATTTGCAGGAGGAGGCCTGGAAGGATTTTGGCCTTAGGTTGAAGCAGGAATAGTCTCGAGGTGGGTATCAGCAACCACACGAGTAGACGCAGCCTCATCGATAGGCTCATTGATGCAAACACCAATGGGTCTATGCAGACGCTTCTGAAGAGGCTCAACGAAGGCTTCTTATTCGGTGGAAGAAGAAGTGGAGTCGAAAGCGGAGACAGAAGTAGCCAAAACGTCGGAGGGAGGTTCAGGATTCTTGGTGCGGGCTTTATAGTGTTTCATGGATTTGGCAGCACAGGGCTTAGGGTTCCTAGGTCACCTAGGAACACCGGCTTTCCCTTTGGTCTTGGCAGGAGCCATCGTATGAATCAAGAGAAACGATGATAGAAATAGAGCACGAACGAATGACAACGGAGAGAAATACCTAATCTGCGACGATCAATGGGGAAGGAGAGAACCAAACTCTCAATCGGATGATTGGGGAGAGAGATCGATTAGTGGATTTTCGAATCAACGAGGAAGTCGAAGAAAACGGTTGGATTTCGAAGAAGGAAGATGAGGGAAGTTGAATCAGATGAGAGAGAAATGATCGATGACCTCGTGAATATAAGTTGGGGTCAAATGAATCCGGGCCTTTGGATCGTCAGATCGATGGCTCAGATCGAGTTAACGAACCGCTACTGAAGTTGACAGACGACTGATGTACAATCGTCAGTCGACTAGTCGATAGGATAGAAATCAGATTGGGTTGACAGATAGTCACCTATTGAGTAACTTATAGTCGCCTGTTGGAGAGAAAGTCGACTGTAACTTACGCAACAGTCATCTGACAGAGAATCAAGAAATATGTTGATAAAACAGAGACATTTCAAGATTAGGACATGCGCCTAATGACAAACTTACAGTCGCATGTCACAGAGACAGTCGACTGGAAATAGTTCATCAGTCACCTATGCGAAAAATTCAGTCTGCAGTAAGAAAAACTGAGCTGGGCAGGCGATTGTCGAAGGAATGACAGTTGTCTGTCCTGGTCCAAAAATGCACAGAGAGGCTAAAATCCAGAGGATTGAGACAACTCACCCTAGGACATATACTCTAACAAAAATCTAATCAAGAAAACAATATCAACATATTATAGATTAACGTACAAATCACGTAAATTAATCCAAAAATCGAAATCATCAAATCGCAAATACATCGCTTAAAAAATATATGATTAACATATAGCTTATAAAGGCAAGAGAGGTAAAATGATGATATGAGTTCAAGCATGATATAACATGAAAGTATGAACTCATATAATTCAGATTCACCCATAATCCCTAATTCTTCACGCAACCTCACAAATGAAATTCTTTAAGAAGTTTAATGAAGATGTCGGTGATTTGTTTTTAGGTTTCAATGTACTCTAAGATGATGTCCTTATTAGCTACATGATCATTAATAAAGTGGTATCTCACATTTATGTGTTTGGTATGGGAGTGATGTATCGGATTCTTGGAAAGACAAATTGCACTTTGGTTACCAACCATGATAGGGCAAGTATCACAATTGACACTATAGTCTTTAAGTATGTGACTCATCCAAAGAACTTGTGCATATGCAAGACCCACAGCGATATATTCTGCTTCAGTCGTGGACAATGATAACGAGTTCTGTTTCTTGAAAAACCAAGAAACTAGGGAATTTCCTATAAAATGGCAAGTTCCACTAGTACTCTTCCTATCGAATTTGCATCCGGTAAAGTTGGCATCACTATATGAGATTAACTCATATGTGCTAGACTTAAGGAAAAGTAACCCATAATCTAGTAAATGATTGAGGTATCGAAAAATTCGTTTAACCAAAATCAAGTGTGACTTTTTAGGTCTAGCTTGATATCTAGTACAATGACATACAGAGAACATAATATCAGGCCTACACGCGATTAAGTAAAGTTAGCTACCGATCATACCTCGATAAAGACGAATGTCTACATCTTTTCTGTTCTCATCCTTGTGTAGATGGGTTGTTGTACTCATGGGAGTCCATTTACTAGAAGACGATTCCATCCCGAATCGCTTGATAAGCTCCCCGGTGTACTTTGTTTGATGTATGAAAGTTCCATCCTTCATTTGCCAAATTTGTAGTCCAAGAAAGTAGTTGAGCTCACCCATATTCATTTCAAATTCATCCTTCATAGACTTAGAAAATTCTTGGCAAAGATTAAAGTTAGTAGGACCAAATATTTTATCGTCTACATAAACTTGAATTAACAGAATGTCATTTTCATAATCTTTAATGAAAAGAGTTGAATCAACTTCACCCATTTTAAAATCTAAATCCAAAAGAACGGTTTTGAGTCGAACATACCAAGCTCTAGGAGCTTGTCTTAACCCATATAACGCTTTCTTGAGTTTAAAAATATGGTTTGGAAATTTTTCATGAATGAAACCGGGTGGTTGAGAAACATAAACTTCTTCATTAACAACACTATTTTAAAATGCACTTTTAATATCCATTTGAAATAACTTAACATTTTTATGGGATGCAAAAGATAAAAGCAATCTAAGAGCTTCTAATCTAGCTACGGGGGCAAATGATTCTTTGAAATCAATACCTTCCTCTTTCCGATAACCTTGAGCTACTAACCTTGCTTTATTCCTTGTGATGACCTTGTTCTCATCGGTCTTGTTCTTAAAAATCCACGTGGTCCCAATCACTTGTAGCCACTTGGAAGAGGAACAAGCTCCCAAACTTCATTTCTCTCAAATTGCATAAGCTCTTCTTCCATTGCAACTATCCAAGAGCTATCTTCACACGCTTCTTGGATGCTCTTTGGCTCAACGGTAGATTCAAATGCATAGTGAGAGAACTCGTTAATTCTAGATCTCGTTCGTACACCCACACCAATATCTCCAATAATCTGGTCATGGGGGTGATTACAAACGGGTGGATAAGCTTTGGGAATCACTGCATCACTTGGAACACATTTAACAATTTCATTAGTATTGTTAGTCTTAATAATAGAATCATTAATTTTAACATTACTAATGGAATCACATAAAATAGCTACATTATCATCTACAACATGAGGAATATCAAAATATTCAAAAATTGATATGTGTAGTGATTCCTCGATCGTTGAAGATGTTTTGTCGTATATCCGGTGGGCTTTTCTATGTGTGGAATATCCAACAAAAATTCCTTTATCGGATCTTGGCTCAAATTTATCTAAGTTACCAAAAGTGTTCTTTATAAAAAAATTTGAACCAAAAATACGAAAATATATAACTTGAGGCTTTTTATCATAAAATAACTCAAAACAAATTGTGTTCGTTTGGGGTCTCACTAGGATCCTATTAAGCACATAACATGTCATATAAACCGCCTCCCTCCAAAATTGTAGTCCAAGATGACTATCATGGAGCATAATACGTGCACACTCTATTAGGGTCCTATTCTTTCTCTCTACTACATCATTTTGTGGTTGTGCTCGAAGAAAATAAAAATTGTGAATAATCACGTTGTCATCACAAAACTTGGTGAAAGATTCATTCTCAAATTCTCTTCCATGATCACTACAAATAATGATAATTGTGGATCCTAAAAAATTTTGAATTTTCTTTGCAAATATAGTAAACTCTTCAAAAGCTTCATTCTTATTGGTTAAAAATGAAACCCAAGTAAATTTAGAGAAGTCGTCAACGACAACTAATCCATAAAGTGCATTACCTAAAGAGGTAGTTCTAGTTGACCCAAATAAATCTAGATGAAGTAATTCTAGGGGCCTCTTAGAAGTTATGCCTTCTTTAAGTTTGAAAGATGATTTACTTAATTTACCTCTTTGACAAGAATCACAAAAAGTTTTTCTTACTAAAAAACAATTTTCGGAAAACATTTTATTAGATCATGCTTAGCTAAATTATATAAGTGCTTAAAATGAACATGACCAAAACGACGATGCCATAATAGTTGTTCATTTGTATTAGCAACTAAGCAATGTTTTGTGGTTTTGGGCAAGCTCAAATAATAAATATTTTTATGCCTAATACTGGTAAATAGAATATGTGAATCAATGTCTACAATATTACAAGTCCACTCTCCAAAGTTAACCTTGTAACCCTTGTTACAAAGTTGACTAATGGAGATAAGGTTATGACATAAACCACTAACTAAATAGACATTTGTAATAATTGGGTTAGAAGGATTACCGACTTTGCCTACTCCAATGATGGTTCCCTTTTGATTACCTCCAAAGTGACCGTTGCACCATGCTTGATGCTAATCACTTCGGAGAGCAATGTGGGATCTCCCGTCATGTGTTTGGAGCAACCTCTATTGAGTATCCATCCTTTCTTTTTAGAGCCAATACGACTTTTATTGCTCTCTTTCTTTTTCTTGGGTACCTACATAATATACCACAAGCTCATGGTACCCAAGCTTTGTTGGGTCAAAGGGGATTAGCTCTTTGGAAGCCAAGTCCTAGTGGACTTTCGCTTCCCAACATAAGTACCACTATTTATTACATCACTAAAATAGAAGTCAACATAAGCAATCCTATCAATTATGCTAGTGTTCTTAGGACCCCAAATTATGTACGTTTTGGGTGTACTTTTCCTAGTTGCATGCACATTTGATTGAGTTCTATGTGGTGCGTGCTTCCTAGGATCATGAGTTCTAGCATATAAATATGGAGGTGGATAAGCATTGGACATATATGGGTTGTATGCAAACTTAGGAGCATGCATGTTATATGCAACATATGGAGCATACATGAGGTGGATGAGCATACATGGAAGAATGATGCGTATAAATATATGAACGTGTAGGGGCATGTGCATGAGTATTTCTCATGTGTGGGTTTACACGTGTCCGTGGGTGCGGAGCATAAAAAGTGTCATTAGTGTCCATATGTGAAGTAGGAGATTTCCTACGTGAATGAGAGGTTATGTACATATAAGCATGACCTTTCTTTTGGTTTCCACCCTTAGTGGGTTTCTTGACAAAAGAAAGATATTGTGAAGTGGTGGCCTTCTTGGTAGGTTTGCTACCAATAGTATTTTTGACACCACTCGTGGACGCATAGGAGGATGGCCTCGCAAAATTTCTAGTTACACCACTATAGGAGGTGCGAGATTTGGATGCATTTGCTTCCACATAACCAAGTCCAACGCGATGTGTGGCTGGAAATTGGTTTGAAATCAATTCATCCAATTGCCCTTTCCATTTGTTAAATCTCTTAACTTGGGAGGACATGAGCTCATATTTCTCCTTAAAAGAAGAAATATTGGTATCCAAGGGGACACACGTGTTTTGAGCTCGTGCACTTGGGTTTTAAGAGAATCATTCTCAATACCCAATTATGTGTTATGTGAAGCAAGATCAATATTATCTTTAGGATAAGTTTGATCTAGTTGAGATTTGAGGGAATTCACCTCATTTCTCAAGATGTCATTTTGAGAAACCAAAGTGGCTTTCTCAAGTGTAAGTGTATCAATAATAGTGTCATTGTTGATAATGGATGGCATGGATGATTTGCTAATATTAGATTTCTTTAAAATAATATATCTAAGCATAAGATATTGATACTTAGAAAATAATTCTTTGTTAGCAATACGAAGTTCATCCATGGTTACCTCAGGTTCATCGATGTCACTATCACTCTTATCGGAGAGTGGGTCTTCTCGGGCCATGAAACACATATAGGCACTCTCACCATTTTCATCCTCGGATTCACTTCAGGAATCTCTGCTTGAATCATCAAACGTCCCAATAAGTCATTTCTTCTTATCCTTCTTGTATTTGTCGGACTTGTGGTATTTTGGAGCTTTCCACTTTTCTTTGTTTCTAAGCATCGGGCAATCCTTCTTCATGTGCGACGGCTTGTTACACTTAAAGCAAAGAGATGAAGTATTGTTAGTGGAATAAAATTTATTTTTGGAAGGAAATATACCTTTGCGAAAGAAGCATTGAAACTTCTTCGCCATTTGTGCCATTTCTTCCAAGTCCATTTCATTCTCTGATTCTTCACTATCGGAGAATGAAGAAGTAGCCTTGAATGCAAACGCTTTCTTCTTGGCCTCCGTTGGGTTCATCATTGCTTTAATCTTCATTCGGTTCTCCCTTCTTACTTCGCAAGACATGAGAGTACTGATGAGATTCAGCACGATGTACTTCTTCATGTCATTGACCTCCTCAATGACGATTGCTCTTCTTTCCCATTTCGAGGTCATTCCCATGATTATCTTTCTCACCTTTTCTTCTTGGGTGTAGACTTGTCCAAGAGCTTCAAGCTCATTGGTGATGTCGGTGAAACGTCTGTACATTGTTGCAATGCTCTCATTATCCTGTATATGAACCATATCGAAGTTTTGTATTGCAACATATAATTTAGACAACTTTACCTTGTTCGTTCCCTCATGGGTAACGACTAGATGGTTCCATATTTGTTCGTTCTCATCGGGATCCAAAGCACACCCGACTTGTTTTCGGTAATCCTACGTCCCTTCCATCCGGATACCACCGGATACTTAAGTTAGAACCCTAACTTGAGGTTTCCTTAAAACCCACTTGTAGCAACCCTACAAGTGAAATCGAAACACAATCGATGTCCTTAACTCCCACAACTTGGGAGCAAGCAAACTACTCTCACAAACCGAGAGTTAAACTAATATAAAACTTGTAGAAGCAAGTGTGTTGTGTGTTGAGGTCTCTTTTGAAAGAGAGAAAAGCCATTTCTCTTGTCACCACCAATTGCCTAGAGGATATCACTTTGATTCTAGGTTGGAGAGCAAGAGAGAATGAGATTGGAATTCTTGGGCTTTTAGATTTAAGAGTTTTGAAAAACTTGAAATTGAAAGGTAGGGTTTTTCAAGAGTTGATCAAGAAGATGAGTAACCCCTCAATGGAACATTAGAAGCTCTCTTTATAGGTTCACCAAAACCCCCAAACAGAATCCCCAAAACCCATTTGAAATCTGTGGAGAAAAAGCCAACGGATAGAATTTACACAGTCAACAGTCGACTGTTAAAGAAAACACAGTCGACTGTTGCACCGTGTCAAAGGGTAAGTAAGAATTCAAACGGTAACTTACCACGTTGGGCAGTCGACTGATGAAGAGATGACAGGCGCCTGTAAAACTAACATGCGACTGTTAATCCTTCTACAGGCGACTGGTCGTAATATGGGTAAGCTGAGAAATCTCAGAAAGTTTTGGAAAGACACGACAGATGACTGATGTGGAACACACAGGCACCTGTGCCATGGGCAGGCGACTGTGAAACCAACATCAGTCGACTGTCACTAAAACTTGAAACTTTCCAGAGAGCAAAGTCTGCAGAGGAATCATAGACAGACGACTGTTGAAGCATTGACAGTCGACTGTGCCTTGGATAGGCGACTATCAATACAACATCAGTCGACTGGCCAGATGAAAAAGAAAGTGACCTTTGGGCTGAAGAGAGAAAGGCGAATGTTTAACAAATCACAAGCAACTATAGCTTGGATAGGCGCCTGTATTTTGTACAGCAATCACCTTATAGATGCTAAAGCTAAAAGGCCCAAAAATCAATTGATTAAGTATGTGCATAGCAGGCCACTGTAGAACAAATCATAGTCGACTGTTTTGAGACAGGCACCTGTAAATCGTTCAACAGTCGCCTGTTGAAATCCCAAATGCACATGCTTGAGAAATGTGAATTGGAGTCTAATGAAATGTGATCTAATGATTTCCTAGGACAGAAATGAAGATGTCTGTATGCTCCAACATAGTTCTACTTCTAAGCTACATACTAGAAGAGAATAAAAAGATTACATTTTGTAAAAGTCTCTCTTCTATCCAAAGTATGAGCTTGAAGTCTTCTAGAAGCTTCAATCACCATCTTTAATCATCCAATCCACTTTTCATGCTTTCATTGATCTTTGAGTGACATCCATTGTTAATTGATCTTCATGATATGCTTATGCAATGGATTAACTGCAAATAGGGGATTAGTCACAAGTATTTATGTTTGCTCATCATTAACACCAAGTAGGGAGAAGTCCAATACTCAACAGATGCCTCAGATTCTACATCCTCATCCAAACGACCCAAGAGCACCACCAAAGTGCCTAAGGTGCCCCAAGAGCAATTCGACCAATTAGCAGAGCGGATTGACAAGAGTCTCAGTGTTTTGGCGACTCTGGTGCGTCAAAGCATGGGAGATCCACCACTCACAAATGAGCAACTACCACCTCCAAATCCAACCCTGACATCAACAAGAGGCGTGTCCATGCTCAGGGATCTAAGAGTGGATCGATAAGAGATCTCCCCACACAATACAACCCCCACATCTCACCAATATGGCAAAAGGGGGAATGGCAATCGTACCTTTGGTTTCCAAGAAAGACCCAGTCCCTCCAACTATAAGGAAGCGACTCGCAACATCCTAGATCAGGTAGTTTATGGTATCTTCCCAGGTGACAACCCTCTCAATTTTGCAGGCAGATTTGAGAGGAGAGAAGAAATCCCAAACCGATCCTCAGGAGCTACATACGTGTATGGTGGGGATGGGCGATCACTACTTATACAGTCTACACTTTGGCAGACCCCATTGATGGAGAACATCACGTCTGCTCCTTTTCTTCCGAAGTTCAAACTCCTTGCCTTGCCGGCATATGATGGCAGAGGCGACCCGTGGTCGTGTAAGGACCCTAGCTATGGGGAAAACACTAGAAGGGGAGTTGAATAGTGTTTATACAATTTAAAAAGATAGTTAAACCAAATTAAATTCCTAACCAACAATTAATGCGGAATAAAAGTAAACCCCAAAATGAAACAATGCAAACGCAAGGATGATTCAAGGGTTCGGATTACCTAAGTCCCTTCCCGACTTGTTCCCGGTAATCATACGTCCCTTCCACCCGGATACCACCGGATACTCAAGTTAGAACCCTAACTTGAGGTTTCCTTAAAACCACACTTGTAGCAACCCTACAAGTGAAATCGAAATACACTCGATGTCCTTGACTCCCACAACTTGGGAGCAACCAAACCACTCTCACAACCCGAGAGTAAATCAAATAACGAAAGTTATGAAATATGAAATTAAACAACACTTACAATCACCTATGCCTTGAAGTAGAACTTGAAGGAGAAGTGTGTTGTGTGTTGAATGACTCTCTTGGAAGAGAGGAAATCCCTTTCTCTTGATTGCAACAAATGCCTAGAAGATTTCTCTTTGGTTCTAGGTTGGTGAGCAAGAGATGAAAGATAGGAATTCTAGGGCTTTTGGAATTTAAGAGCTTTGATCTTTTAGAACGAAAGCTAGAATGTTTGAGCAAAAGATAATCAAATGAGTCAGCCTATCAATGGAACAGTAGAGGCTTCTTTTATAGTTTACTCAAACCCTTTAAACAGAATCCCCAAAAACTCTTTTGAAATCCGTGAAGAAAAACTCAACGGATAGAATCTGCGCCCGCGATAGTCGACTGTTGAAAAACTCACAGTCGACTGCTACACTGTGACAGAGGGTAGGTGAGAATTCATAACGGTAACTTGCCACGTGGACAGTCGACTGGTAAGGAGTAGACAGGCGCCTGTTAAACCAACAGGTGACCGTAAATCCTTATACAGGCGACTGACCGAAATGAGGGTAAGTCAAGAAGGTCCTAGAAAAGTCTGGGAATACAAGACAGGCGACTGATGAAGAGAAGACAGTCGACTGTAAATCCAACAGGCGACTGTAATTCCTTCTACAGATGACTACCACAAACCCTGAAATTTTCCAGAGAATTGAGTCTTCAGAGAGGCTCAAAGACAAACGACTGTTGAAGCATTGACAGTCAAATGTGTCATTTGGACAGTCGACTGTAAATACAACATTAGTCGACTGGCCTGATCAATATTGAGAATTTGGTTTGGCCTAAATATAGACAGCGACTAAGTAACAAACCACAGTCGACTGTCATTAGGATAGGCGCCTGTGAAATGCATAGCAATTGCCTGATAGAGTTAAAGCTAAGAAGCCCAAAAATAGACTGGTTAAGTTTGTGCATAATAGGCGACAGTAGAATAAAACACAGTCGACTGTTTTGAGACAGTCGACTGTAAATCGTTCAATAGTCGACTGTTGAGATCATGACATGCACATTCTTAATAGAAATGAATTGGAGTCTAAGGAAATTTGATCTAATGATTTTCTAAGACTGAAATAAAGATGTGTGTGCTCTAACATAGTTCACTTCTAAGCTACATACTAGAAGAGAAACAAGAAGATTACATTTGAAGAAATCTCTCTTCTATCCAACGTATGAGCTTGAAGTCTTCTAGGAGCTTCAATCACCATCTTTGATCTTCCAATCCACTTCCTTTGCTTTCAATGATCTTTGAGTGTCATCCATTGCTAATTAATCTTCATAACATACTTAGGCAATGGATTAACTGCAATTAGGGGATTAGTCACAAGTATTTATGTTTGCTCATCATTAACACCAAGTATGGAGAAGTCCAATACTCAACATTCGCCCCATTTTTGATGATGACAAACAAACATAAACAAAAAGAAAAATAATTGTGCTTAAGAAAACTTGCTCCCCTACATAAATGCCAATCAAGTTAGTCAATAAATATTAGGGCATCTATAGATCAAATGAAGCAAATGAGTAAGATAAGCACGAATGGGATGATATGCTTGAATTCATGACATCTAGGATTTTATAATCCATATTCATTGTATCTTACTCTCCTTAAATCTAAGGCAACTTCAATCTTAGATTCAAGTTTGTTTTGAATTAGAATTTACTTAGCACATAATTATGATATGTTTATTTCTCTCCCCCTATGGCATTATCCAAAATGTGGGTGTAGAATAACGACAACAATAGTGCTAAATAAGTACTAAAACAATCACAAGAGTCTAAAGATATACAAATCAAAAACTCATAAAACACATTAAAACTTAGCTGACTAAAGGAATGAAAGTCCAATATCAACATTATGAGTCACACAAAAAATCGTCTCAAATCACATCATATAAATGATATCGCAGACAAAGAGACAGTTTCACAAAATTCACACATATAAGATAGACAATGATACAATGTGTGAAACAGAAATAGAAGAAACTGCATTTTCATATATAAATAAGGTCAAAGTTACAAGGGGCACAAAATACATCCAGAAAACCCATGTACATCACACACAAAATTATCAAAATACATATAACATCTATATAACATCAGCATACATTATAACATCATCCATACAAAAGCACTCGAACACTCAACCCTAACAAAAAGTCTAAGTCTAAGGGTGTGTCCCTAGCAGCAGCAGAGAAGGAGACCAAAACAATCTGGAACTCCTGAGACTCTGGATCAACAGCGACATCCTCGAGAGGAGGAGGAGGAGCATCAGCAGGGACATCCTGAGGGGCAGCAACATTAGGATCCTCAACGATCTTAGGGAAGGTAAGAGGAGGAGGATCAGAATGATGAGGTGGAACAAATCATCTGAGATGATCATGAAAAGGAATTCCCTGATGCTGGAACGACAGAGAGAAACAATTCATAGATGCCAGAAATACTCTCCTCCAAAAAGTCATGAGAGGGCGCGGCTGAGGTAGATGGCTGATCAGCTGGAGGAATGGAGGATGATGAAGGAGCAGAAGTAGATTGCCTCTTCTTAGATACCAAATGCAACGTCGAAGAAGACTTCGACTTTGCAGAAGCATCTAGGAGATGATCAAGAGGCAGAGGCTCGAAGGGGGTCAAATCAATGCCAAAGTGACGGAAAACAAGAGTAAGGAGACCACCATATGGAATGTGGAAAGAAGCAGTAGTAAGCTCGACCTTGTCCATCCTATCAAAGAGGATGCCGTCCCAGTTTACTGACATGCCAGAAAAGATAGCATACATGCACCGCGGGATCTCCTGGAAGGGCTTGTCGGAAGATCCATACTTCGGTAGGATGTTGGACTTCACCACAAGGTGAACAGCCCAACCCCTAGCCAAGAACATGGAGGCCCTGACTCCAGAAGAGAGAACAGAGGAGATCACACGAAACATGTCCTGAAGGACAGTCTGATCAAGATCACTAACATCTGAAATAGAGATGTCAACAAGAACGGAGCCAGATGAGGAGATCCTAAGAATGGTCCTTAAGAGAGTAGGGTCAAGACAGATGCGGGTTCCCTGGACCACAGTGTCAATTACACACGTGTCAGCATATTCATCGCGAATGCGGTTTGCATAGAATAATTTGACCAGAAAGGGATAGGCACAAGGAGAATCGACGTGGGAGAATCGAAAATGTTCACACAAGCGGGTAGAAGAGAGAATCTCTGAGAGTCTCTCAGCGGTGAAGGCCTGATAAACAATGAATTGCTCACAAAGGAGCTTGATCCCTTGCAAGGAATGGAACTTTGCCAGACAAGTGTCGTCACGGCAAATAGGGATAAGCAGATCAGAAGGAGACACGGCAGGTGTTTGGTCATCGGAACTAAACTCAGGAGCATGTTCGGCCTCAGCAACAGGCTCGTTGATGTGAACACTAACGTGCTTGTGCGAATGCTTCACAAGAGGCTCAGCATCGGAGGAAGAGGGAGAATATGGTCACCAACCGAGATATCTAAGAACTCATCTGACGTCGGAGGACTGTCAGTTTCCATGAAGTACAAATGATAGAAGCTAGGGTAAGCAAGAGTCGATCAACAAAAGAATATGATACCTAAGACTAGACATTCAACGGACAAGAGTCAGTCGAGCAAACAATCGAAGGAGAGAGGCTTCGACTTAGCTCGAAATCGATTGAGGAGTGATCGACAATGGATTTCGAAAGGGGAAGACGAGGGAGTTTTCAGTCGGGTGAGAGAGAAAACGAGCGATCGAATCGATGGCACTCGTAGATATAACGAGGGGTCAAAAGAATCTGGGCTGTTGGATCAAAAAATCAACGGCTCAAATCAAATTAACGAACCGTCACAACAGTTGACAGTCGACTGATGAACTATCGTCAGTCGACTGGTTCAAAGGATAAAAATTGGCTTAGTTTGACAGACAGTCGACTGTTGGGTAAATCACAGTCGCCTGTCCGAGAGACAGTCGACTGTATATTACTCGTCAGTCGATTGACTGAGAATCAAAGATTTGATGACATAAAAAACAGAGACCACTGAAGATATGGACATGCGCCTGATGACCAAACTGCAGTCGCCTGTTGATCAGACAGTCGACTGTAAAGTCATCATCAGTCGCCTGTGCGAAAGATACAGTCTGCAGTATGAGAAACATAGAGTAGGGCAGTCTACTGTCGAAGGAAAGACAGTCGTCTGTTCTGGTCCAAAAATGCACAGTGAGGTTAAAATCCAGAGAATAGATACAACTCACCCTAGGATCTATACTCTAACATAAATCTCATCAACAAATCAATATCAAGATATAATCGTTTAACACACAAATCTCTTAACACAATCTAAAACTCATGAAATCAACAAAATCTCAATAACCTCTCTTAAAACAAATGTATGCGAAACATATAATCTATCAACAGAAGAGAAGTACCATGATGATATGAGTCCAAATATGATATAACATGAAGGTTGAACTCCTAAATTTTAGATTCACCCATAATCCCTAATTCTCCACGCAACCTCACAAAATAATCGTCTTTAAGAGGTTTAGTGAAGATGTCGGCAATTTGTTTTTTGGGTTTCAATGTACTCTAAGATGATGTCCTTCTTAGCTACATGATCATTGATAAAATGGTGGCTCACATCTATTTGTTTGGTATGGAAGTGATGTCTCAGATTCTTGGAAAGACATATAGCACTTTGGTTATCAACCATGATAAGACAAGTATCACAATTGACAACATAATCCTTAAGAGTGTGTCTCATCCAAAGAACTTGTGCACATGCAAGACCTGCGGCAATATATTCCGCTTCAGTCATGGACAATGATACCGAGTTCTGTTTCTTGGAGAACTAAGAAACTAGGGAATTTCCTAGAAAATGGCAAGTGCCACTATTACTCTTCCTATCGGATTTGCATCCGACAAAGTCGGCATCACTATATGTAATTAACTCATATGTGCTAGATTTCGGGTAAAGTAACCCATAATCTAGTGAATGATTGAGGTAACAAAAAATTCGTTTGACCGTAATCAAGTGTGACTCCTTAGGTCTAGCTTGATATCTAGCACAAAGGCATACGGAAAACATGATATCGGGCCTACTAGCAGTTAAATAGAGTAAGCTACCTATCATACATCGATATAGACGAACGTCTACATCTTTTCCGTTCTCATCCTTGTGTAGATGGGTTATCGTACTCATGGGAGTCCGTTTGCTTGAAGATGATTATATCCTGAATTGCTTGATAAGCTCCCCTGTGTACTTGGTTTGATGTATGAAAGTCACATCCTTCATTTGCCGAATTTACAGTCCAAGGAAATAGTTGAGCTCACGTATATGGCTCATCTCGAATTCATCCTTCATGGACTTAGAAAACTCTTGACAAAGATTAAAGTTAGTATAACCAAATATAATATCATCTACATAAACTTGAATTAATAGTATGTCACTATCATAATCCTTAATAAAAAGTGTTGAATCAACTCCACCAATTTTAAAACCTAAATCCAAAAGAAAGGTTTTGAGTCAATCATACCAAGCTCTAGGAGCTTGTCTCAACACATACAACGCTTTCTTAAGTTTGAAAACATGGTTTGGAAATGTTTCATGTATGAAACCGGGTGGTTGAGAAACATAAACTTCTTCATTAACCATACCATTTAAAAATGCACTTTCAACATCCATTTGAACCAGTTTGAAATTCTTATAAGATGCAAAAGATAAAAGCAATCTAATAGCTTCTAATCTAGCTATAGGGACAAAAGATTCTTCGAAGTCGATACATTCTTCTTGCTGGTAGCCTTGAGCTACTAACCTTGCTTTGTTCCTTGTGATGACCTCGTTATCATCGGTCTTGTTCTTAAAGATCCACTTGGTCCTAATCACTTGGTGACCACTTGGAAGAGGAATGAGCTCCCAAACTTCATTTCGCTCGAATTGCATGAGTTCTTCTTCCATTGCCACTATCCAAGAGCTATCCTTACATGCTTCTTGGATGTTTTTTGGCTCAATGGTATAGACGAATGCACAATGAGAGAATTCTTCAATTCTAGATCTCGTTCGAACATTCACACCAATATCTCTAATAATTTGGTCATGAGGGTGGTTGCGAACGGTTGGGTAAGCTTTGGGAATCCCTGCATCACTTGGAACATCTTCAACAATCTCATTAGTAGTGTTAAGTCTGAAGAATAGAATAATTAATCTTGACATTACTAAGAGAATCACATATAGCATCTACACTATCATCAATAACATGAGGAAAATCGAAATCTTCATAAAATGATACGTGTAGTGATTCCTCGATCGTTGAAGAAGTTTTGTTGTATATCCGATAGGCTTTGCTACGTATGGAATATCCAACAAAAATTCCTTCATCGGATCTTGGCTCAAATTTATCTAAGTTACCAAAGGTGTTCTTGATAAAGCATTTTGAACCAAAAACTCGAAAATATTTAACTTATGGCTTTTTGTCATAAAATAACTCAGAACACGTTTTGTTTGTTTGGGGTCTCACTAGGATCATATTGAGCACATAACATGCCGTGTGCACCGCATCTGTCCAAAATTGTAGGCCAAGATGACTATCATGGAGCATGGTACGAGCATACTCAATAAGAGTTTTATTCTTTCTCTCTACAACACCATTTTATGGTGGTGCACGAAGAAAAGAAAAATTGTGAGTTATCCCGGTGTCATCACAAAACTTTGTAAAAGACTCATTCTCAAATTCTCCTCCATGATCACTACGAATAGTGATAATGGTGGATCCTAAGAAATTTTGAATCTTCTTTGCAAATATGGTAAAATTTTCAAAGGCTTCATTCTTATTAGTTAAAAATGAGACCCAAGTAAATCTAGAGAAGTCGTCAACGACAACTAATCTATAATGAGCATTACCTAAAGAAGCAGTTCTAGTTGGCCCAAACAAATCTAGATGAAGTAATTCTAGGGGCCTCTTAGAAGTTATGCCTTCTTTAAGCTTGAAAGATGATTTACTAAGTTTACCTCTTTGACATGAATCACAAACGTTTTTCTTACTAAAAACAATTTTGGAAAACCTTTAACAAGATCATGCTTAGCTAACTTATACAAGTGCTTGAAATGAACATGACCAAAACGGCGATGCCATAATAATTATTCATTTGTATTAGCAAATAAGCAATGTTCTACGGTTTTTGGTAACCTCAAATAATAAATATTCTTACATCTAATACCGGTAAATAAAACATGTGAATTAACATCAATAATTTCACACAAACCCTCTCCAAAGTTAACCTTGTAATCTTTGTCACAAAGTTGACTAATGGAGATAAGGTTATGACATAAACCACTGACTAAATATACATTAGTAATGAGTGGTTTGGAAGGATTACAGACTTTACCTACTCCAATGATGGTTCCCTTTTGACTACCACCAAAAGTGACCGTTGCACCATACTTGATGCTAATCACTTCGGCAAGTAGTGAGGGATCTTCCGTCATGTGTTTGGAGCAACCACTGTCGAGTATCCATCCTTTCCTTTTAGAGCCAATATGATGTTTATTGCTCTCTTTCTTCTTCTTGGGTACCTACATGATATACCATAAGCTTATGCTACCCAATTTTTGTTGGGTCCAAGGGGATTAGCCCTTTGGAAGCCAAGTCCAAGTGGACTTCCGCTTCCCGACATAATTACCACTATTAATAATATCATGAAAATAGGAATCAACATAGGCATTCCTATCATTTAAGCTAGTGTTATTAGGACCCCAAATAGTGTATGTTTTGGGAGTCCTTTTCCTAGTTGCATGCACAGTAGATTGATTTCTATGAGGCGTGTGCATCCTAGGAACATGAGTTCTAGCATAAAAATGAGGAGGAGGATATGCATTAGACATATATGGGTTGTATGCATGCTTAGGAACATGCAAGTTGTATGAACCATATGGAGCATGCATGACATGTGGAGGATGAGCATACATGTAGGAATGATGCGCATGAGCATATGAGTGTGTAGGAGCATGTACATGAGTATTTCTCATGTGTGGATTTGCACGTGTCCGTGGGTGTGGAGCATAGAAAGTGTCATGAGTATCCACTTGTGAAGTAGGAGATTTCCTACGTGGATGAAAGTTGGTGTACATGTAAGCATGACCTCTCTTTTGGTTTCCACCCGTAATGGGTTTCTTACCAAAAGGAAGAGATTGTGAAGTGGTGACTTTCTTGGTAGGTTTGCTACCAATAGTGTCTTTGACACCACTTGTGGATGCACCAGAGGATGGCCTCACAAAGTCTATAGTGATACCACTATAGGAATTGCGAGCATTGGATGCATTCGCTTCCACAAAACCAAGACCAACACGATGTGTGGCCGGAAATTGGTTTGCTAACAAATCTTCCAATTGTTCTTCCCCTTATTAAATCTCATAATACGGGAAGACATGAGCTCATATTTATCCTTAAGAGAAGAAATGTTGGTATCCAAGGTGGACACCTGTGCTTTGAGCTCGTGCACTTGGGTTTTAAGAGAATCATTCTCTAAACCCAATTGTGTGTTTTGTGAAGCTAGATCACTATTATCCTTATGGTATGTTTGATCTAGTTGAGATTTGAGGGAATTCACCTAATTTCTCAAGGTGACATTTTGAGAAGCCAAGTTTTCTTTCTCAAGAGTTAGTGTATCAACAATGGTGTCATTGTTGATAATGCATGGAATGGATGGCGTGCTAACATTCACTTTCTTTAAAGTAGTATATCTAAGCATTAAAGATTGATACTTAGCAAATAGTTCTTCATTAGCAATACACAATTCATCCATAGTTACCTCGGGCTCATCGATGTCGAAATCACTTTCCTCGAAGAGTGAATCTTCTCGGGCCATGAAGCTCATGTCGACACTTTCACCCTTCTCATCATCAAAATCGCTTGATGAGTCTCCACTTGAGTCATCGAATGTACCAACTAGTCCTTTCTTCTTATCTTTCTTATTCTTGTCGGACTTGTGGTACTTCAGAGCTTTTTCACTTCTCTTTGTTTTGGAGCATTGGGCAATCCTTCTTGATGTGCCTTGCCTTATTACACTTAAAGCAAAGAGAGGAAGTGTTATTAGTAGACTCAAATATATTCTTAGATGGAATTTACCTTTGCAAACGAAGCGTTGGAACTTCTTTGCCATTTGAGCCATTCCTCCAAGTCCATCTCATTTTCTGATTCTTAACTATCGGAGGATGAAGAATTAGCCTTGAATAGCTTTCTTCTTGGCCTCTGAAGGGTTCATCATAGCTCGAATCTTCAATCGGTCCTCCCATCTTACTTTGTAAGACATGAGAGTGCCAATGAGATTCACGACAGTGTAATTCTTCATGTCGTTGACCTCCTCAATGGCGATAGCTCTTCGTTCCCATTTGAAGGTCATCCCCATTATGATCTTTCCCACCTTCTCTGGTTGGGTTTAGGTTTGTCCAAGCACTTCCAGTTCATTGGTGATGTCGGTAAAACATCCGTACATCGTTGCTATGCTTTCATTTTCCTGCATGTGAAACATATCGAAATTTTGCACGGCAACATATAGTTTAGAGAGTTTTACCTTGTTCGTTCCCTCATGGGTAACGACAAGATGGTTCCAAATTTGATATGCACTCTTAATGTGCTTATCGTATTGAACTTATTCGGGTCCAACGCACAATGAAGAACGTTCATTGCCTTTACGTTGTTGACTTCGGCGGACTTCTCGGAGGGCGTCCATTTGTCAAAATCCTCTTCGGTGGGCTAGACGTATTCCTTGTGGAGGGTTCTCCAAAGGGAAGCACTCCTTAGAAACGTCTCCATCCGGTATTTCCAATAGCTGAAGTTCGTGCCATTGAAATGCGGAGGACGCAGCGTTGATTGTCCTTTGAATACTATGGATGCTCCATCACGGTCGTGATTGTTGTACGAAGTCGGTGGAGGAACGTTGTTGTTGTTGGATGCCATATCTTTAAACTAGTGCGTTGATACCAATTGTAATGACCCTGGCTATGGGGAAACACTAAAAGAGGGGTTGAATAGTGTTTATGCAATTTAAAAAGATGGTTACACCAAATTAAATTCCTAACGAACAATTAATGCGGAATAAAAGTAAACCCCAAAATGAAACAAAGCAAATGCAAGGATGTTTCAAGTGTTCGGATTACCCAAGTCACTTCCCGACTTGTTTCTGGTAATCGTAAGTCCCTTCCACCCGGATACCACCGGATACTCAAGTTAGAACCCTAACTTGAGGTTTCCTTCAAACCCCACTTGTAGCAACCCTACAAGTGAAATCGAAATACACTCGATGTCCTTAACTCCCACAACTTGGGAGCAACCAAACCACTCTCACAACCCGAGAGTAAATCAAATAACGAAAGTTATGAAATATGAAATTAAACAACACTTACAATCACCTATGCCTTGAAGTAGAACTTGAAGGAGAAGTGTGTTGTGTGTTGAATGACTCTCTTGGAAGAGAGGAAAGCCCTTTCTCTTAACTGCACCAAATGCCTAGAAAATTTCTCTTTGGTTCTAGGTTGGAGAGCAAGAGATGAAAGATAGGAATTCTAGGGCTTTTAGAATTTAAGAGCTTTGATCTTTTAGAATGAAAGCCAGAATGTTTGAGCAAAAGATAATCAAATGAGTCAGCCTATCAATGGAACAGTAGAGGCTTCTTTTATAGTTTACTTAAACCCTTCAAACAGAATCCCTAAAAACTCCTTTGAAATCCGTGAAGAAAAACTCAACGGATAGAATATGCGCCCGCGACAGTAGACTGTTGAACAACTCATAATTGACTGATGCACTGTGACAGAGAGTAGGTGAGAATTCATAACAGTAACTTGCCACGTGGACAGTCGACTGGTAAGGAGTAGACAGGCGACTATTAAACCAACATGTGACTGTAAATCCTTTTACAGACGACTGACCGAAATGAGGGTAAGTCAAGAAGGTCCTAGAAAAGTCTGGGAATACAAGACATGCGACTGATGTAGAGAAGACAGTCGACTGTAAATCCAACAGGCGACAGTAATTCTTTCTACAGACAACTGTCACAAACCCTGATATTTTCCAGAGAGTTGAGTCTTCAGAGAGGCTCAAAGACAGACGACTGTTGAAGCATTGACAGTCGACTGTAAATACGACAATAGTCGACTGGCCTGATCAAAACTGAGAATTTGGTTTGGGCTGAAGATAGACATGCGACTGAGTAACAAACCACAGTCGACTGTCACTAGGACAGGTGCCAGTGAAATGCACAGCAGTCGCTTGATAGAGTTAAAGATAAGAAGCCCAAAAATAGACTGATTAAGTTTGTGCATAACAGGCAACTGTAGAACAAAACACAGTCGACTGTTTTGAGACAGTCGACTGTAAATCATTCAGCAGTCGACTGTTGAGATCATGACATGCACATTCTTGATAGAAATGAATTAGAGTCTAAGGAAAGTTGATCTAATGATTTCCTAAGACTGAAATAAAGATATGTGTGTGCTCCAACATAGTTCTATTTCTAAGCTACACACTAGAAGAGAAACAAGAAGATTACATTTGAAGAACTCTCTCTTCTATCCAACGCATGAGCTTGAAGTCTTCTAGGAGCTTCAATCACCATCTTTGATCTTCCAGTCCACTTCCTTTGCATTCAAAGATTTTTGAGTGTCATCCATTGCTAATTGATCTTTATGACATGCTCAGGGAATGGATTAACTGCAAATAAGGGATTAGTCACAAGTATTTATGTTTGCTCATCATTAACACCAAGTAGGGAGAAGTCCAATACTCAACAGGTCGCACATCCGCAATTATTTAAACGGGATGCTGCTTCATGGGGCTGATGAGCAATACCTTTGCCAAGCTTTTCACATTACGATATTCAAGAGGGTAGAGGGCTGGTACGATGGATTAACCGACGGCTGTATCGGGTCATTTGACGAATTGGACGATTTGTTTTGTAGGCAATCTGTCGCAGGTCGACGTCCCAAAAGAAATTCATCCCACCTCTTTACGTTTAAACAGAAGGATAAGGAACCAATCCAAGCCTTCATACAGCGATTCAACGACGAAAGGCTCGAAGTAGAGGACACGTCAGATGTGACTGTCATCACGGATTTCACTCAAGCAGTGCATGACCAACACTTGCAGAGGGTTCTCCACCAGTTCCCAACTAACAGCCTCGCAGAGCTGTTCAATATAACAAATCGGTTCACCATCTCTGAAGAAGTGGAGGAACCAACTGAAGCTATTGGGAAAGGTATCCGTGCTCGTCGTGGAGACACCAGGCAAGACAAGTCAACCTAGGGAACCCCTTGCGTGGAATCTCGGGGAAAATAGACCGAGAGAGAGGATCCCTCGAAGCAAAGAGTACCCAACTTATGCAAGACCAAACGCGCCCAAGACGGAGGTCCTAGCTTATTCACAATGAGAAGAACTGGTCCAGGAATCCGCCAAGAAAGGAAGATATGAGAAAAGGGATGACCTCAAGTTCTGCAAATTCCAAAATGACTACGGGCATGATACTAATGACTGTTTGATACTCAAGAAGGAGATCGACGCACTGGTCAAATGCTGGCATCCCAAGAACCCGATCAGCGATCAACCGAGCAAAGAGGGGCCCTCGAAGCAAAATGGCAAGATGACGGGGTCGCCTGTCACTAAGGTAGACGACTAGCGAGCTTCTAAGCTCAAGGTCAAATAAAAAGTGTGGGACGAAAGCAACCCCGACAAAATTCGAAAATACATGTACGCTTTTTTACTTTCTTCAATAAAACATGTTTTTCATCAAATAAATTTTGCTTCCGTTTCAAAAAAAACTTTCTTCGATAGAGCATTTATGAATTCTATGAAATTTATCCCATCAAACTCCCACTAAAAGGATCCAATCCTTGGGGAAATCTAGATGAGCCGAATTCATATCGATGAAACTCATGTGCACCATATTTTGTCGGCAGCCGTAAGTCGAAGGGGCCACCTCTTCACCACTAATTGTATAGGGTTTTGATGGACCCTTAGGACATATTCTGTGCCCATCCTAAGTCGGACGGACCACACACTCAGAAGAATGCAGTGGAAAAAAATAGATACGTTAAACTATTTAACGAGGCCCTAAGGTTCAAGACCCTTAGCCAGGATCTCTGCCAACTTAGGATGGGTCTGACCATCCCAAAAGGAAGCTAAGCTACTGCAATTAAATTAAAAGAAAGCTAATTAAATTCACATACCCAGAACCTTGCCTTGGTACAGGCAAGGTGTACCGCACCGTCTTTCGAGCCGCTCCTCATCCTACGTCAAACCGCTCCTCGAACCGCTCCGCGTCCCGAGGCGAGCAATTCTCTTGTTGCCGAGGCAACCACGCGCCGAAGAAAGTTTCACTCGAGTGTGAACCTTCGCCAAAATTTCGGATTGGATCCGAACCCTTTCGTGGCTTTGCTAGAGCCCTTCAGGAGTAAGGCAGAAATTATAGGGAGAAGAAAATATTTAATTTAAGCCTAGATCAGAGCGTGCTCCAACATTTTTGGGAGCCGCTCAGATCTAGAGCTTGGGACGAGTTTAGAGGAGGGGAGCAGACCCCTATTTATATAGGCAGCTGACCCCTCCCCTTTACTCCACTTCCGATGTGGGACTAAATATCGGAGTTAAATAAATTAAGTTAGTTTGCCTTAACAAAAGGCCAAATTCCATGAATTGTAACTCTCTCACCGTTGAGCTTCGATCTTGATACAACCTATCAAATCGAAGGGCGCTGAACGGTGAACGCGTAGGAAAAAAACAGCGTGTCAATCCGAGTCCGTTTGACCCCTCAAACGTTTGTCCAAAGTTGAGCGCAAGAGGTGTTTTTCGCAAAAACTGAGCCGCTGCCAAAAATTCGGCTAGGGTTCGAAACCCTATGTGTGTGTGCCCTACCACGTGGCCCCACATGCTGAAACATCCCCCAGCCACAGGGGCACGTGCCAGGCATGCACCCCCAGGTGCCTTAAAACACGCACCCAGCAGTGCATGTGCCCTACACGTGCCCTGCGTGGGCGCTGGTGCCCCTAAATGGGGCGGAAGCCTGCCCACCCCAGCAGGTGCGGGCGGGCACCTGCGGCACCGCTCCCAACGGGCGCCCGTGCCCGTTTTCAGGCAGGGTTCAGCCCAAACCTGTTGGGCTGACCCATTTGGGCTTCTTTGGCTGTTTTGGCTCTAACTTGAGCATTTGGCGTCCGATTTGGATGTCGTTCGAACTAGTGTTTACACCGGGACATTCCCGTCTTACAGGTAAACTTTTCATTGCATTTATTATATTTAAATATTGTCTTAAACAATTTAAGACATATTTAACTCCTTTGCATCACATGCAAAATAGTCCCCTATCTAAGCTTAAATTATCATTTGCATTAAATACAAATGGTCTGAGGGCATACATCCCTCAACATCTCCCACTTGCACTCAGGATCATTTATCCCGAATGTAGAAGATAACTATAAAACCATTTGCGGTTTTTCTATCCCTTCCATCGAATGCTTATTCTCCCTAATGTTTCTACCTATTACTAGACGAAGGTCGCACTCTGTGTGAGACCCTTCAGCCTAATACTACTACAGGTTGGGCTTGAAGCCCTATTCGGCAGAGACCACAAGCAGTAGTTGCCGTCCATGTTTTAGTATCATAATTATGTGGTTAACTCATTGACAAGAGTATTGTCGGGACCACCTGACTGTGTCCGTGATGAATTCTGTAATTTTAGTCTATTCGTCTAAACTATGTCGTCTAGTTCAAGTCTAGGGTACCGTCAAACTGTCAACCCCAATAACTCGAAACCAGTTAGTTTCCATCGATATTTAGTCAAATTATGTTGGACATCTTCCAACATACTCTGGCCAGAGATTTCACTAAAGACCGAACTAACTCTACGACACTAACTCCTATTGACCGGGAGAGACTGTTCCTCTCTTGGTCATTACTCTCCTCGTACGCTTCAAATATCACCCAACCAAAGACCTTCCGACAGGCCTAGCCTCAAAGTTATGTCAGTGATCTAAGTCACACCGTTCACACACAGGTTCATACAATGACCTCAAGTCATAAGACCAACTTGCCTATCATCACTAAGAGTTATCATTGACAGATTGGATCAATCATAATCATATGATAACTCTTGTGGGTTGTTCAGTGAACTCATTCTCCAATGAGCACATGTGTCTCGTCTTCGACTTCGCCAAGTCAATCGATCATAAGATCATCGTCACCGCTATACGGTGAAGACTAAGACCCAATGGTCTATCCGATGTTTCGATATCCTTTTCACGAAATATCTACGAGCACGAACCCTTTTAGATTTATGCTACAGACGGTCAAGCATTTCTCCATGATTGAGGCACTCATCTCGAATACATGTTTGACCTTGCATTATGTCGCAGGACTTTACCTAAGTTAATATCTAATGATAACTACATTATGTTTTAACTTAGAGAAATTATTACCAAATAGCTTACTGTTATTTTGAACAAGATGTTTGTACAATTACACAGAGATGTATGCCTCGAGTGCATACATCTCCCAACATCTCCGACTTGCACTTAGGCTCATTTATCCCGGTATCTCATACCGTATTTTACACATAAGTCTTACTTGACTTCATGTGGTAGAGCTTTCGTGAGTGGATCTGCTAAACCGTCTACTGTATAGACTTAAGGGGTTTCTATGTTCATAATAGACCAACAATTTGAATCTTATTCAAATAATTCCGTTGGTCCTTTGGAATCCATATTTAATTTCCCTGGATCTCATCCAGCTCATCGTACTTTACCACAATAATTTTAATAAGTTACTGGTCATTTTAGATGGTTCATATTTAAACGTGTCAAACTCTTTTGACCACTTTAAAAAAATATGTTCCGGCCCCTTGATGCTTCACATGTATTTAATTCGCTCCCACTGACCTTGAAAACTCTCTGGTCAATTCATATAAGTTCGTTCTTCTAAATCATATTTAGAAAACGAACGACAAATGAATGCTCCAGTTTTCATAGTTATCATGAGCGTTTATATCGAGTTCGGTTCGAGTAGATTTGTATGCATCTGCTGGCGAAACGGTTTCAATATAATCCGTTTATAGGAATTCGAATGAAAACTTTCTCAACCAACGTAATTGTACTTCTCTATTTTCTTTTCTGCACCAATCTTCTAACTTGAAGATTTACTTGCAGACATTAAGAAACAATTTCTTTTGGGCACGTAAACTAAAGTCCATACTTTATTTATGTGCATGGACCTATTGCATCAAGTTGCTAATCAGAGTCTATACTCTGAATTTCATCATGGAAGTTATCTTAGACCATCATCGACTATGATGTCTAACTCGACTCCTCGTCTCACGAGACTCGAGTAATCCTTTTACTTCCTAACAATTGATTTAATGAGTATCTTACTGATAGGGTCCTCATAGAACCTTATCAAAACTTAGGCATTTATAATTTGGGACTTAACCCAGAGGGAGGATTGTAACTCAGTCAAGTTTGTCATGAATCGCACTAGGGGTGACAAAATAGACCCGACCTGACCCGACCCGAATCCGGCCTCTTGGGTCGGGTATGGGTAGGGGCCAATCCGGGTCGGGTCGAATTCAGGTCAACCCGACCGACCCGGATAAAAATTCAGATCGGGTACGGGTTTGAACACTCGACCCATTTGACCCGAATTCGACCCGTATTTTACTCTTTTCACCCTGAACCCGACCATTGATTAGTGTTTTTTGCAAAATAATCACTCTTTTCACCCCCAAACCCGACCCGAACCCGACCATTTCACCCCGAACCCGACTCGTACTCGACCCGTATGACAAACCAGGTCGGGTACGGGTTACCCGGGTTGCACCCGGGTCGGGTACGGGTTCCCGAACCTTGACCCAGATTTTATCCGGGTTGGGTTCGGGTTTACCCTATTCGCGGGTCAAATCTGACCCGACCCGAACCCGACCCGACACGATTACCACCCCTAAATCGCACTGTGTCTAACAAAGAGCGATTTATGCTCTCCAACACATCCAATATGTTTAGAGACTTGACCTGAGAGAAAATCACATTTTTTTAATTACGCAAGATTATACAGCTAAGTATCGACTTTTCGATTTAATCGAATCAGTTCAAATACTTCTGTGTTTTGTTCTCTATTTTATCAGACTTGTGTTTCATCAAGAACACTTGTCTTAATAAAATAAGAATAACTTATTCTGGCTAATCTAGACTCGAGTACATCAATATGTACAAGACCAACAACTCATTCTCCCACTGTCTTACAAAAGGAGTTTCAGCCATCATACCTTTGAGAATAAGGTTCACAAGTGTCCGTAGACTTCATAATACGAGAGGTCAGACCCCTCTTTATGTGACTTGTGAAGCTTAGTCTCTTTGGTACGACCTAGTCTATTTTGCCATATAAGTTTATTACTATCTTGTGTATTCATATATTAACATTTAATATATTATAGTTATTACAAATTACTATCACAAAATATTGCTTCGAAAGCAAGGTGACGACATTCGTCAAGTGTGTTAGACGTCTTTTGTATAACAATTATTTTTGAAATCATGACATCAAATATGTCACAGTTTCAGTCCCTCCTACTTATATGCCTTTACTAATGATAAATAAAACTATCTTTCTCAATTTGACTTTTTCTGAGTGCCTTCTTCCCTTTCTAAATCTCATTTAGCTATTAAATGTTACAACAAAATTACTAGCTGTATAAACACCTAACATGTCCAAACACTTGAGCTTCACAACATTGAGTTGACTCAACAAGTTGCTTGACTCAAGATCTAATTTAGATACATGGTTTTGTACCGCTCATGCACTCATCTTCGAATCAAACAGTTAGATCGAAGTTTCAAACCTTGTAGATCGAAACCGTTTTCCATACAACCTTGAGTGTAGCTCAACAAATTGTATGGAGAAACTTGCTATTGAACATCGATATGTTCGAGCTGCCCATATATAGAGGCGAGTGACATGTAGCGTGCATTTATTTTGTTGGACTCAGACCTTAATGAAATCATATTCCTTAAGTCTGTCTTTAAGAAGGTCATTTTAATGTCAATGAGAATAAAGTTTAGTCTATCAATTAGAATTTAACTTGATATTCAATTAGCCAACCTATTTGACCGGTTAACTTATTCCGTTAGAATATTATATTTAGATTCCATCTGTAAACTTAGAACTTACCCTAGTTTAGCATATGTTCAGGTTTTTAAATATAGATGGAATGGCTTTTATCAATATATATCCTCCCACTATTTTTGCGATCATTCTAAGCCTTAATAATGAACGATTTAATCAGATTAAATTACTGGGTAATAGATCCAATTACCCTGAGCCTAACAACCTTAAGTGTAGCTCAATAAATTGCTTGACTTTACAATCGGTAGATGACTCTTCATCAATCATATCATATATGACTCTCTTATCTGTTTTTATCCCTAGCCATATGAGATCATGAGTGTGCTCATCCAAATCACAATGACTAGCATAGTCAGACCTTTGTTTTCGCGTCTAGCTTTACTTACGCTGGTGCTCGGTGTATATATGATACGACGGTTTAGGTCAAGTCTAGACTACATCATTAGATTAACTTACGTCGGCGCTCGGTGTATTCACGACAAGACAGTTTGAGTCAAATCAAGATTACATCATATGTATTTAAGAAGTTGGTTCTTACAAGGTTGCCATGGGTCAAGTATAGACTACATCATTAGATTAACTTACGCCGGCGCTCGGTGTACTCACGACACGACGGTTTGGGTCAAATCAAGATTACATCATATGTATTTAAGAAGTTGGTTCCTGCTAGGTTGCCATGTCACAGCTTAAGTGTAGCACAACAACTGGAACACTGATCCTATAGTTGCCAACACCTAAAACAAGGAGGGCTATGGCTAATCTTGAAAAGATTATTAATGTATTAGACTTATGTATAGTTCAAGGTGTCATATAATCATGATGTGTGTCATTGCGGTCCAGCGGACATGGCTAGGGAATTGACTAAGCCATATTCACTTACCCCCAGTCTAGCTAGGGTGACCCAACAAACTTAGCCAAGCACATCGACTGGTATCATGATCCATTGAATATCACTTATCGTTTGTATATGCGTGCTGTAAACTAAAAGGCTATTAGTAACAACTAATTAATCCTATCAACTAGTTGAGTCCTTAAAATTCAAAATTTTAGGATTTGTTTAACAACTTTTATTAAATCCTTATCAACTATAAGGTTCGCGTGCTATCCTAATCGTTATTAGGATTTTAATAAAATCATTTACAATGCTTTAAAGCGTGGTCATTTAATGAGAATTAATGTTATACCGATTAAAATAATAATCGTCGTTAGAAGGACTACCCTAATCAGGAATTAGGTCTTAAAAAGTTGTTAATGATTTATTAAAACATAGCATGTCATTAAAATTCATTTAATAAATTTTAACGAGTTCTTAATGGCTAACCTAAGAGGGTTGTCTTGTGTTATCAAATAAGGGACAAAAATAACATAGCCATTAAACATAAACTACACTAATTTTAACGCATAAAATGAGGATCCAACTATTTAATAATTAAATAAAACAACATGTTTAAAACATTTATCTAATAAATAATTAACATGCATCTATAATTTAACACTTAAATTAAAACCATGATTTTAAAACTTAAAAAAGTTTCATAAAAAATTATCATATAATTTTTATTTCATGAACTACGTTTTAACATCATCATGAAAATTTTCATGTTTCTAAAATTATTTTTATCGCATAAAGGAATTTTAAAAACATCTCAAATGAAAAACGGTTTCATTTTTAACAATAACGTATAAAGTTAAAACTTTAGCATGTATTTAAAAAAGCATTCTTCAATTAATAAAATCGCAGTCCTTAGATCAAGATACAAACCTGGCTCCGATACCACTGTAGGGTTTTGATGGACCCTTAGGGCACATTCTGTGTCTGTCCCAAGTCGGACGGACCATAAACGCAGAAGAATGCAGCGAAAAAAATAGATATGTTAAACAATTTAACAAGGCCATAAGGTTCAAAACCCTTAGCCATGATCTCTGCCAACTTGGGATGGGTCTGACGACCCCAAGAGGGATCTAAACTACTGCGATTAAATTAAAGGAAAGCTAATTAAATTCACATACCCGGAACCTTGCCTTGGTACAGGCAAGGTGTACCGCACCGTCTTCTGAGCCGCTGCCCGTCCCCCGTCGAACCGTTCCTCGAACCGCTCTGCGTCCCAACCACGCGTCGAAGAAAGTTTCACCTAAGTGTGAACCTTCGCCAAGATTTTGGATCGGATCCGAACCCCTTCGTGGCTTTGCTAGAGCCCTTCAGGAGTAAGGCAAAAATTATAGGAAGAAGAGAATATTTAATTTAAGCCTAGATCCGAGCATTCTCCAACATTTTTGGGAATCGCTCAGTTCTAGAGCTTGGGACGAGTTTAGAGTAGGGGAGCAAACCCCTATTTATATAGACGGCTGACCCCTCCCCTTTACTCCACTTCCGATGTGGGACTAAATATTGGAGTTAAATAAATTAAGTTAGTTTGCCATAACAAAATGTCAACCTTCCATGAATTTTAACTCCCTCACCATTGAGCTTCGATCTTGATACAACCTATCAAATTGAAGGGCGTTGAACAATGAACGCGTAGGATAAAAACGGCACGTAAATCGAGTCTGTTTGAGCCCTCAAATGTATGTCCAAAGTTGAGCCCTAGAGTTGTTTTTCGCAAAAACTGAGCCGCCGCTAAAAATTCAGCTAGGGTTCGAAACCCTATGTGTGTGGGGCCCACCGCGTGGCCCCACATGCTGAAACAACCCCCAGCTACGGGGTGTGTGTGCTAGGAACGTGCCCCTGGGAACCTCAAAACGCACGCCCTGTGTGGGCGCTGGCGCCTCTAAATGGGGGCAGGCGCCTGCCTGCCCCAACAGGCGCGGGCAGGCACCCCCTTCCAACGGGCACCCGCGCCTGCTATCAGTAGGCCCGCGCCTGCTCCTAGCGGGTGCCCCCGCCCGTTTTTAGGCAGGGTTCTGCTCAAACCTGTTGGTCTGACCCATTTGGGCTTCTTTGGCTGTTTTGGCTCTAACTTGAGCATTTGGCGTCCGATTTGGATGTCGTTCGAACCTGTGTTTACACAGGGACATTTCTTCGTACAGGTAAACTTTTCCTTGCGTTTATTATATTTAAATATTTTCTTAAACAATTTAAGACATATTTAACTCCTTTTGCATCACATGCAATTTAGTCCCATATCTAAGCTTAAATTATCATTCGCATCAAATGCAAATGATCTTAGGACATACATCGCTCAACAGATCGACCCTACCATGTCGACAGATGTAAGTCGAAGGAGCCACCCTTTCGCCACTGAACGACCCTCTTGTGTCGTAAGCCGTAAGTCAAAAGGGACATCCCTTCGCAACTGAATGACCCTATTGTGTCGTCAGCCGTAAGTCGAAGGGGCCACCCCTTCGCCACTAAACAACCCTATCGTTTTGTCAGGCTAAGTTTAAGGGTCCACCCTACGCCACCGAACGACCCTACCGCGTCGTCAACCATAAGTCGAGGGGGCCACACCTTTGCCACTGAACGACCCTCCCGCGTCGTCAGCCGTAAGTCGAAGGGGCCATCCCTTCGCCACTGAACGACCTTACCATGTCTTCAGCCGTAATTTGAATGTGCCACCCCTTTGCCACTGAACGACCTTACCATGTCGTCAGCTGTAATTCGAAGGGGCCACCCCTTCGCCACTGAACGAACCTGTTGTGTCGTCACCTGTAAGTCAAAGGGGTCACCCCTTCGCCACTGAACGAACCTGTCGTGTCGTCACCCGTAAGTCGAAGAGGCCACCCTCCGCCACCGAACGACCCTGTCGTGTTATCAGGTGTAAGTCGAGGGGGGCACCCTTCGCCACTGAACGACCCTCTCGCGTCGTCAACCATAAGTCGAAGGGGCCATCCCTTCGTCACTGAACGACCCTCTCACGTCTTCAGCCGTAAGTAGAAGGAGCCACCCATTCACCACACGTCGTCAGCCGTAAGTCAAAGGGGCCATCCCTTTGCCACTAAACGAACCTGTCGTATTGTCAGCCGTAAGTCGAAGGGACCACCATCCGCCACTGAACGACCCTACCATGTCGTTAGCCATAAGTCGAGGGGGCCACTCCTTCGCACCTGAATGACCCTCCCGCGTCATCAGTCCTAAGTCGAAGGGGCTACCCATTTGCCATTGAACGACCCTTCCACGTCGTCAACCGTAAGTCAAAGGGGCCACCACTTCGCCATTGAATGACCCTCACGCATCCTCAGCCGTAAGTCATTGAAGGGGCCACCTCTTCACCACTGAACGACCTTCTGACTTCGTCAGTCGTAAGTCAAAAGGGCCACTGCTTCGCCACTAAACGATCCTATTGTGTCGTTAGCCATAAGTCGAAGGGGCCACCCCTTCGCCAATGAACGACCTTGTCATGTCGTCAATTGTAAGTCGAATGAGCCACCCCTTTGCCACTGAACGACCCAACCATGCTGTCAGCTGTAAGTCGAAGGGGCCACCCCTTTGCCACTTTCAACCACTAAACCACTGAACAACCCAACCATATCGGCAGGGATGGATGATGAAGCCATTTTCAAGGAGGAAATCTAAATCAATAGCGGTGAAGACGATAGATTCAAATTTCCAATCTGGAACTGTAACGACTGGTTTTTCTATATTAGTGTTATCGATAATATATATACGTTTTGGTGGATTTTCTCCGTGTGTGTGTCTTCCCTTCCGTAGCTTTCGTTTTCGTTCGTTTCGTTGTGATTTTCTAGCTTCTTCCTTAAACCGTTGATCTTGGAGTAAGTCACTCATGACGAACTTCAAATCGCTCATATTTTAGAGTTAGAGTGATCCTAGAAGCCGTAGGAATCTTCCCGGAACTTCGCGCTTCGATTCGACTCTTTTTGTGTACGTTAGTTGGTTCAAGAAGGAGAACCAACCGACTAGATTCCAATCTAGTCGGTAAGGAACTCTTCTGGAACCGACTAGTTTATTGAATCAATTATTCAGAAGTTACTGTTTACTCTTAGTCGGTCTAAGAACAACCACCGATCGACTAGATGTGAAACTAGTCGGTCAGAACTTGCTCTCAGACCGACTAGTTCCTTTGATTAATTTTACCTAAGTTACTGTTTATCGTTAGTCGGTCCATGAACACTCACCGACCGACTAGGTCTCAAACTAGTAGGTCGACGGGCCTTCACATACCGACTAATTCACTTCCCAGATTTCTTCCTTCTTTCGCTGTTTGATTTTAGTCGGTCACAGTTGAACGACCGACCGACTAGTTCCCAAACTAGTCGGTCAGCCACCCTTCGTTGACCGACTAAATCACCCAGAAACCCTAATTTTTGGGCGGCCGCCGCAGTTTTCCTATAAATACGCCCGATCGTTTTCTTTTCTTTCTTTCACTTCTCCTGGCCATTTCCCTTCCCCTAGACCTCTGATCTCCCCAACTTTCCTCTAGCCCTTCCTCCTTCCTCAAGATCCCCTCTCCCTCTCCATTTAGGCCGGCCACCATGCTCTAGGCCGCCTCCAACCCCCAAAATCCCATTTCTCCAGATTTTCTCCCCATTTCCAGATCTGAGCCGTAGTTCTCCGGATCGTTCTTCCGTCGCCGTGCTTGCTCGGCATCGATCTTCTACTTCTATACGGTAGTGTTCGATCCTTTAATATTCTCATAACCCTCATTGTGATTTTATTGAAACCCTAATAAAAATGGATATTAGAGATGTTGTTCTAATGTTATTTTGCCATGTCAGCGATTCCCCTCCCGTAGATTAGCTCTTTGTGCGACGTGCCTCGTTGATCGTCATCCTTGGAGACTAGGCAAGTGAAACTTGCCACTTAGGGTTTTAGGCCATATTTTAGGCCACTTTTGTACCGTAGCGTAAAAGAGACTAGACAGTGAAATGATAGCTGCCTAGACGCCTATTTGATCTAGTTTGACAACGAAACTAGATCCGTCACCTCAATTGTTCTAGCTTGACAACGAAGCTATGTCCAACCCTTTTAACTTGTTGCTCATGCATATTAAACTGCCATGTTTAATTCCTTACCTGTACGCCTTACTACATGCCATGCCATGCTATCCATGTTGAATGTCGCATTCGTAGCACACGCTACAATACTTGTGTTTCCTGGCTCGTGTTCCAGAAGCGGGCCACGTGTGTTGGTCGATAGCCAATGCCCGATCTACTTGTTTCCGGCTAGGCACCTGCTTTTAGCGGGCACAACCCTACGCCAAATTGTGAACCTAAAAACAAGCTCTTGTGCGGGGCAACCCTGGCTCATTTACTGAGCATCGTGTGCAGGGACCCTGGCTTGTTTACATGTGGGAGGGGTAAGGGTTAAGCGGCCAATCAACTGGGAGTCTGCCCGATCAGGAACTTCAGTTGTAAGGCGTAAACTCTGGGTTCTGGGGTAGTGTTAAGCGGCGAATCAGTGTGAATGTCTAACAGTTCAGCTGTAAGACGTAAATATCTACAAATAACTTGAAAACGTGACTAGTGAAAAGATTGAGAATGTTAGTAGCTTGGCTACTCCTGTCATGCCATGATAATTGTTCACTTGTACTTGGTGTTATACCATGTCTTGCTTGCACACTCATACTAAAACTGTCATCCATGCCATACTTGCTACTTGTTACTCGATACTTGCACCTTACCTTATTTGTTACTCACATACTAAACTTGTCATGCTATGCATCATACTATAACTGCTAGGGTTACTTTCCTTTCAGTTTCCTTGCCCAAGTCTTTTTAGACTTGCTGACATGTGCCCCTTGCTCTTTTGGGTGACACATGTTAGATCCTGAGCCAGAGTTCGTTGGAGAGGTCGTAGTGTTTGCTGGCGCTGAGCCAATGGTTGCCGAGGAAGAGTTTGTGGTCTTTGGTGACTAGTCTTAGAGGCTGCTTGCGTTCTCTTCCTTTTTTTAGGCTTGCTGTTAGTTGTTGGTGCGTGGCACCTTTGCTTGTATGTTGTACTTTGTTGGCCATGTATGTGCCTTAGCTTTTCCTTTTGAGCCTGGTGGCTTTTCTGTGATATTGTAATTTATTTTATGGATATTCTGAGATTTAATAAATTGCTTATTGTCTCACTTCATTATTCTTATCGTTGTTTCGTATTGCGTTGCAAGGACCTGCCAATTGAATTTTATACGCTTATCAGACTGCAGCTTCACAGCTCCACGTCTGAGCGGACCTTCTCACGTCTCGCCTCCACATTTTTGGGAAGCGGGGCGTGACAGGTTTTATTGGTGGCCCATGCAGGTCCATTTGCAAATGCGAGCTATCGGAACAACGATAATAATTATAGAATGTCCATTAAATAAATTAGAACATCCAAATTATAAGCCCGGAGTCTAGGTTTTTAGCGTTCTCATGTCTTGGGTGGCTGGTAGACGTGTTAGAGCACCTGTCCCAGCTTGGTAGGAAATCCATTAGATCAGGACTATAGTGAGACTTAGTTAGACTTTTGTGCTTGCTAGTTAGAGGCCCCTGATTGTTTGTTAGACTCCATGCTAGTGATTGATATGATAGTCTTAAGAGTTACCTTAGTGGTTCCTGTCTAGCTCTGACCATGATAGATTCCTAGGATTTCTTTAGCCGTTCGATTGGGTTCATCGATTTCGGGCCCAACAGAACATGATCTCGATTCTCTTCGAACCTTCCCTGAGGCCTCTAATACTCTAGCCATTAGGAAGCCTTAGTGTTAAGTTTTCTTGACCTTTAGTCAACCGATGATTAGGACTCTATGATTCAATCTTTTCCTGGTCACTACACTTCTGTGTTACTGGCCGTAGGTTTTCATCGTAGTTTTCTTGAATCGTAATTTAGGTGCATTCATCACACAACCACATTCATTGCCCTCGATTCACATGACCCCCCCTCATTACTATCATCGTTGACCTTTCAAATCTTTTCCGTTGCAAATCTTGATTCTTCCAAAGTCGTTTTCAAATTTTTCCTTATTAAAAGTTTCCACTCGATTTAAATTTTGTTTTAAACCTTCTTTCAGTATATTTTCATTACTTCCGTTTGAGCTAAAAGTCATTCTTAGATTTTGAAGACTAATTGGTTGTAATTTTAAATTACTATCTTGTAACTATTTTTCTAACATATATCGTCCGCACTTGATTTTAAACTTTGGTACTATCTCGATAATTCGGTATACCACCTTTTCTAAATTGCGAAATTCATTTTAGCTATTTACCATAGGTACTGTAAAATACTTCCTTCAAGATAAATAGAACTCCAATTAATTTTTGAATATATGCTAATTATAAGTTTGTCGTACCCGTACTTCAAAGTCTTTATACCAACCCGTTCTTGTGGCAAATCCTTGTTTCCCCTAAAAGTATTTTCGATGTTCCTCTTTCGCTAAGTTTAAATTTGTTCGAAAACTCTTAATATGTATATTAGATTTCATACTCTTTCGCGACTTAAATTTATTTGTTCTTTTCTAAATATTGAAACTTTTGTCGAGATTTTTGATTATTAGTTTATAATATTTTCCAGCCTATATTTTCATATCGATATAAATGTCTTGCCCCTTTTCATATACCAATTTTATTCTGAACCGTACTTCTGTTTTTCCTAACCCGAATTATAATTTTCTTTTCTTACTTATGCCATTAAAACTTATTCGAATACCGCATCGTGCTTACTTCTTATATACCTTTCAAGTCACATGGGACTTCAGCTTTCAGCAAGTCGATTTTATGCTCAAACGTTTTCCCCAGTTCAGATTTTCGTAAAATTACTTTTCGAAACCATTTCCTGATCTAGAGCCACCATAATTCGGTTTTAAAGCTTATTACCAATTTAATAATTCTATATATATATATATATCCTCCCACTTACTTCCATACTACAAAGATGTTATTACCTTTCCATTCATCATACGAATTTCTAAAAAGGATTTCTAAAATAGAACTACAATTATTTTTATATATCAGTACTATGTTCGTTGTGCTCGTGTGTTAAGACCCTTGTATAAATCAGTTTCTGCTGGCGAGTCCGGATTCTCTAAAAGTACTTTCAATACGGTTATTTGGAATTTCTCTTCAGTTTTAAGACTTGGAAAAACATTTGGCATGGGCTTCAATTTTCACACTATAGTTGATCGGATTTCATTCTTTGAATTTCGAAATTTTTGCCGAAATATTATATTAAACTACTGCCGCATAATATTTTTCTAACATATGTCCTTAATGTTCGTGTAATGATTTGCTTTTACTCGTGATAGCTTTATATAAGCTAAATAAACCATTTCCTCTTATTATATATATTCGACTCAAACTTATTTCGAACAACTCATTTTATCGACCAGTTTCGTACTCTTCGTTTTAACTTATATCTTTTACACACTATTTCCCTGTGTCCTAATGGAGCATCATTACATCATTACATGACCGTTCTCATGCTTTTCGATCCTTCTATTCGTTACACTTTTGATTTCAGTTGCTTTCCTTTTGTCTAGCCAATAGAGCTTGTCGTCGCCCGTGTCAACCTTAATGTAGTTTGGTGGGCCCCATTAGTGTAATTTGATGTGTCGTCATAGTGTATTAAATTTCATGGTGCATATGAAGTTGTTTGTGGTTGGTATTGGTATGTTGTGTGTAGGTAGTTATGTATTAGCTGCATGAGTATAAGTGTGATATACATATGATAGTAGGATTATAATTGTTTGATTGGTATTACTTGTTTTTATGAGATGTCGTATGTGTGTATACCATGAGGTATACCCGACTACTGCATATCTTAACTAATGGATGAAGTAAGTGTATTGATGTGCCAATTATATATGGATGGATATGGTATGAATATATGATACATGTATGTGACTATACAATGACAACATTTATTAGGGAGAGTATTGTAATTATAGGTGTGCTGATGTTTGTAATATTATTGTGGTATATGAAGTGATTGAAATATGTGATATTACCTGATTAAATATTAAGGGTGTTTGACATTATGATATGTATATGGTTATGTTGGTAGATGTGTATGCATTAGAATAGTATTGGTATATGTATGGATGCTGTGTTATGTATATAGAATATTCTGCTATGATTTTGAGTCTCACTCAAGCTTGAGTGGGTATACTCTATGTACATTGGTGTATTTGTCTGTGATTGGTGTGAGGTGTTGGATGATGTATGTATAATGTTTGGATTGTTTGTGTCCGGTTGTGTTACGCACATGATTGTGTGTCACTAAACCAGTATATAGTTATAGGTGTTAGTCTTGTGGTATAGTTATTTATTAGGGGGCTTGCCTGCGTGAATATATATATGTGCTAGCTAAAACTAAGTGTGTCGATGTACTGAGTTTATAATCGTATGATTGGTAAATATGAATGAAATGTTAGCGTGTGTGGGTGTGCACCATGCACGGGTAAGTATGTGCTTAGTTATAAGTTTTGGTGACTATAATATGTGTGGCGTGTCGTGGGTATAATTATAGGGCCGTATGTGATGTGAAGTTATAGTGAAATATTTGCATGTATTGGAATGGCTATAAATTGTGAAATTATAATGATGGTGGAAGTATATTAAATATAATAACTTGAGTTTAGAATGGTGTGGTGTGATTACATGTGTTGACGTGTTTGGTATTGGATATGTGCTAGGAGATATAGGGAGTAGTGTATTCTTATTGCCTTGTTCATAAGTAGCTACCTAACGTAGAGTATTACGATGGTATTTACTGGTGTGAACTATTTAATTGGTTGTGAGTATATGGACTATTGTTTTGTGCTAGGTAAGTAATAGCTACATAAGGGATGTGTATATGTATATGATGGAAATACGTGTATGCCTCTCACTGACTATGATATGAATAAATATATGATGTGCGTGAATATATATATATGTACATATCAGTAGTGTTAATGTTTGACTACCTAGTGCCAATATATATAATCACTTGTGTTGAATATACCTAGTTGAAATGTAATGTGATACTGATTGAGGGTAGTTACCAGAGCGACTAGATATGTTAGAAAGTCCGAGGACAGACTTTATTCTAAGGTGGGTAGGATGTAACGACTGGTTTTTCTATATTAGTGTTATCGATAATATATATACGTTTTGGTGGATTTTCTCCGTGTGTGTGTCTTCCCTTCCGTAGCTTTCGTTTTCGTTCGTTTCGTTGTGATTTTCTAGCTTCTTCCTTAAATCGTTGATCTTGGAGTAAGTCACTCATGACGAACTTCAAATCGCTCATATTTTAGAGTTAGAGTGATCCTAGAAGCCGTAGGAATCTTCCCGGAACTTCGCGCTTCGATTCGACTCTTTTCGTGTACGTTAGTTGGTTCAAGAAGGAGAACCAACCGACTAGATTCCAATCTAGTCGGTAAGGAACTCTTCTGGAACCGACTAGTTTATTGAATCAATTATTCAGAAGTTACTGTTTACTCTTAGTCGGTCTAAGAACAACCACCGACCGACTAGATGTGAAACTAGTCTGTCAGAACTTGCTCTCAGACCGACTAGTTCCTTTGATTAATTTTACCTAAGTTATTGTTTATCGTTAGTCGGTCCATGAACACTCACCGACCGACTAGGTCTCAAACTAGTAGGTCGACGGGCCTTCACAGACCGACTAATTCACTTCCCAGATTTCTTCCTTCTTTCGCTGTTTGATTTTAGTCGGTCACAGTTGAACGACCGACCGACTAGTTCCCAAACTAGTCGGTCAGCCACCCTTCGTTGACCGACTAAATCACCCAGAAACCCTAATTTTTGGGCGGCCGCCGCAGTTTTCCTATAAATACGCCCGATCGTTTTCTTTTCTTTCTTTCACTTCTCCTGGCCATTTCCCTTCCCCTAGACCTCTGATCTCCCCAACTTTCCTCTAGCCCTTCCTCCTTCCTCAAGATCCCCTCTCCCTCTCCATTTAGGCCGGCCACCATGCTCTAGGCCGCCTCCAACCCCCAAAATCCCATTTCTCCAGATTTTCTCCCCATTTCCAGATCTGAGCCGTAGTTCTCCGGATCGTTCTTCCGTCGCCGTGCTTGCTCGGCATCGATCTTCTACTTCTATACGGTAGTGTTCGATCCTTTAATATTCTCATAACCCTCATTGTGATTTTATTGAAACCCTAATAAAAATGGATATTAGAGATGTTGTTCTAATGTTATTTTGCCATGTTGTTCTAACAAAAATCCTAAATTCAAATCCTTAAATTCATTCCATTCATGTATATTATCCTTTTGCTTTAATTGATCATTTGATGCATATATCTAACTTGTCTAACTTGATTGGCATCTATGCAGTAGAGTACATATTCTTTAAAGCACAATTATTTATTTTTGTTTAAGTTTATTTGTCATTACCAAAATGGGGAGAATGTTGAGTATTGATTTCTCCCTACTTGGTTTTGATGATGAGCAAACATAAATACTTATGATTAATTTCCTCCTTGCAGTTAGTTCATTGCGTAATCTAATCACGAAGATCAAATTGCAATGAATGACAATCATGATCAATCAAAGAGGCAAAGAGATGATTGGGTGATCAAGTCAAAGAAAAGAAGACTCCAAGACTTCAAGTTCAATTAAGAGAAAGAAAAGAAGCCAAACTCATTGTAAATCTTTTTCTTCTTTTATTTTCTTTCTCTTAGAATGTAGTCTTGAAGTAGAGTAACTAGAGCACACTCACACCACTCAATCTATCCTAGTTATCCATTAGAATTCATTTCATAGGACTCCAATTCATAAAACCCTTAGATGTGCATTCTGGTTGTCTGACAGCCAACCGTTGTTCAAATGTCAGGCGCCTGTCTCTTGACAGACGCATGTGTTTTGTTCTGCAGTCGCCTGAAATGCACACTCTTTTGATTTGGTTTTTGGGCTTTTACTCTTATTTAATAAACATGTGACTACTGTACAAAGTACATGCGCCTGTCTATAGATCACGCGCCTGTGACTTGTGAGTCAGTCGCCTATATCATCTTGCCCCAAGATCCTAAGTTTGTCAACTTTCGCACTTGTGCAATCAGGCGTTGTACGTAGTTTTACAGGCACCTACCCATGGCACATGTGCCTGTCTATACCGCTTCAGTCGACTATCCATCACTTGTCTAGAACTTTCATTTTGGTAAGTTACATACTTGTGCACACATGCGTTGTACGTTGGTTTCCCAGTCGCCTGCCCATGGCACATGCACATGTGGATACCACATCAGTCGCATGTCCTTGATTACCCAGAGTTTTTGATTTCGGTAACTGTTGCACTTTGCAGCTCAGACGCCTGTAGTTGGTTTTCCAGGCGCCTGCTAGTTTTCAGGTGCATGTCCAACGTTCATCAGTCGTCTGTAATACGTAGTAAGTTACCGTTTGAATTCTCACCTATCCTCTGGCATAGTGCAGCAGGCGGCTGTCGTCTCTTCATCAGTCGCATATCCTGTCTGTAAAATCAATCAGTTGGTCATTCCAACACGGATTTTGAGAGGGCTTTTGGGTAATTGTTTGAGGGCCTTGATAGAGCTTATAAATACCACATTTACTGTTCCAATGGGAACTTCTTAGAACCCTAAGACAATCTTGCAATATTCATCTCTCAAGCTCAAGCTCTCAAGTGTTCAAGCTTTCAAAGCTCTCATTCTCACTTGCTCTCCAACCTAGAATTAAAGTTCAAATCTTCTAGGCATTTGGCGAAGACAAATGCAAGGGCTATTCTCTCTTCTAGGAAGAGATCAACACACTTCATACACTTGCTCCTTCAAGTTCTACTTCAAGGCATAAGTGTTTGTAAGTGTAATTTCAATTTCACAAGTCTTGTGAAATTGGTTTTGCTCTCGGTTTGTGAGAGTGTTTGTTTGATTCCAAGTTGTAGGAATCAAGGTCATCAATCTTGTGTATTGATTACACTTGTAGGGGTGCTACAAGTAGGTTGAAAAGAAAACTCAAGCTAGAGTTTTAGCTTGAGTATCCGAGTGGTATCCCGGGTGGTAGGGACGTATGATTACCGGGAATAAGTCGGGGTTGACTTGTGTAATCCGAACCCTTCAACATCTTGTATTTGCATGTTCTAATGGTTGTTTCATAGTTATTTCCGCATTGTTTGTTGGTTAGAATTTTAATTAGACGTAATTTCTTAGTTAATTTTACGAATACTATTTAACCCAACTTCTAGTGTTTTCCGCATAGCACAGGGTCCTTACACCGTGTGTGTGTTTCTTCTTGTGTCCACGTGCACGAGTTATTTCTACTTTTTCTTCACATCATACAATTCTAGGTTTGGACTATATACACCTCCTAGTGGGGGTGTATGTAATAATCACTTTTCAATATGGTAAAAAGAAGGAGGAGGTGTGTATGACATGACAAATGATAGGAATTTATTTTTCCATTTTTGAAAAGTTATTATGGCATACACCGCATTTCTGCGTATATGGTCAAGGCGCAATTCTAATAGTTTTCTGTTGCAACGGGAATTCCTTAAATTTTTTTGTTATTCCAAGTGCTTATATATCTTGATGAAGCCTTTTGTTTCGAGTGCCCGTAGAATGCACATCAAGGTTTCATGTCCATCGTCCGGAACGGATGCAGACGGATTAGTCTAGTACCGATGACCATGCTTCCATGTCGAAGCCAGAGAGCACGAGCGTGCACATCGATCCTTTGACCGAGCGCTGACCACCCCTTCAATAAAATCTACCGTATCAGTTCACTTGCTTCCCTCGTGAAGGTGGCACTGACAAGCTCCTGTGGGAATCCAATGCCAAAAGGCCTCATATCGTGGCACCCTCTTCCTTTTCTTGGCCTTTTAATTTAAACCCCATGGTGGGAGCCATTGCCCATCGGGGAGCTCGAAGTGAGACCCCCTTCATGTGGCATCTTTTCTTTCAATTTGGATCTTCTCAGTGAAGGGTTTTATCCAACCCTACAAGAGTCTTTGTTCTTCACTCACCTCTCTCCCTGTCTTGTTGCCTCACAGGCTCTCTTGAGTTCCAAAGAAATATTGTGGGGCCCAGGCTGTGGCCAGCATGGGCAGCCCAGTTAATTGGGGTGAGAATCATGGAGGAATGATTTAGAGAGAGAGATGGAGAGGGGGAGGGGACCAAGGCCATGCTGGTGACTTTAATCAAGAGAGAGTGAGGGGCAGGGCACATGAAGGGGGTCAGCTGCCCGCTGGCTTTTGACATGAGAGGCCCCAGCGGCCTGTGTGTCATCGTTATTATTATGATGCATGTCTGTCTCCTTGCTATTTCTTTGCTCCGACTTTCAAACGGGCTACTTTGTATCACTAATTCATGTTATCTCTCCTCTAGCTTTTAGTAGCAGTTGGGCATGGGCATGGGCATCGGAATGAAGGAGCTTTGGCCCTTGCATGGGCGGCGCACTTGTCAACGTTCAGTTCCGAGCAACTGTCGCATTCACTGTTTTTTTTCCTCAAGGCTCCCGAGTCACAGAATCAGCAGTGGGGTCGCAAGATGACGATGACGATGTACTGTTGCTACACAATCTATTTCCCAATGCCTATGTGAAGGACTGTTTGTCCTCTATGTTGTTAATATATACAGTGATTGTGTTCATTTGTTCCAACTCCATGATACATTCTTTGTTGTAACTCCATTAGGCCTAAAGGTTCAGTTCACTCAAGAGCACAATGCGTATGTACAAGCACTCAAATCTTTGGAGAGGACAATGTAGCCATCAGAGTTAGTTGTGTTGCTTACCTTTCAATGCAAACAGGAAAGCTTAAATGCAGTCCTTTGGCCAATTTCTCGTGGGGGCAAGGTTGACATCCACTATTAGTCTATTTTAAGAAGGTGGTTGTTATTTGTTGTCCTAAGTAAGTCCTAATATCCATTGGTCCCTGATTTGGCCGGATTTAGTCAAATCGGATCAGATATTGTTCGGTCAAAAACTAAATTAATTTGTCCTAACATAAAATTTGAATTGGTTAATTAATGCGTTATGCTTCCTTCTTTGTTGCAGTTTGCTCAATTACACTTTTAGGGAACTTGTCCCTAAACTCATTTCAATCCAACGGCTGAGATTTCACCTCTTAGATTTCTCTGAAAGGTATATGCACCGACTCTTTTTACACTGCTTCTCCCACAAAAATCTTACGACAATTTACGTAAAAGTCCGGGGCAATGTACCACACGAACCACAGCCCCAAGGGCAATTTCGTCTATAAAGAATTTAAACTGGGGTTTTAAGCAAAAATTTTGTAACAAAAAGTGAAATTTTGGAAATTGTTTTTAATATGATGAGCTCCCCCTCATCTCTGCTCACTTTCCCTGTTTCGATTTCTAACACATATAAATATATTTTAAATTTGTTATTCTGAGCTCGAAAGGGATCTCCCATGGCGATCTCGAAGCGCGCGAGCTTCTTAGAGCTCGGTTGAAGTTTCTTCAAAGGAAAAGGTCATCTTTTATTGTTTAATATAAAGAAACCCCACAGTCGCGTTGTTGCTTCCAATTGCCTCTCTCTCTCTCTCTCTCTCTCTCTCTCTCTAAAAGCTCTTGAGTGAAGCTAGCGAGCAGTTTGAATCGAAATTTAGGCAGCTGATTCTTTCTGGAGCTCGATTTTTTTGGAAACCCTAGTTGTTTGCAAGCTCAAAAGGCCTTTCTATTGTATAGAATGCAAGTTCTGGCTGAAGCTTAGGGTTTAAAGCATGAGCCATTCTAGTCAGAGCTCGGGGCAGCGGGCCGAAGAAGGTAATTTCTCGTATTGATTTCTACCGTCCTTGTGCAATCCCCTTAGCTTCTGGGTTGTTCTTACCATTTTTAGTAAGCTCTCAATTTAGGGGGAGAGAAGAAATGCTTGAATTCTGAGCTGTGGCATGCTTGTGCTGGGCCTCTTGTGTGCTTGCCAAATGTCGGTACTCGAGTTGTTTATTTCCCACAAGGCCACAGTGAGCAGGTGAAATTTCCGAACTGATCAGTGATTATTGTTTGAAGTCAAGAGTGTTGTTGGCTTTCTCATTTCTTGTTTATGTTTCCATTTGTTCTTGTTTGCAAACGAAAAGGTTGCGGTGTCGACGAATAAAGAGGTTGAGGGGCACATCCCAAATTATCCAAACTTGCATCCTCAACTCATTTGCCAGCTCCATGAAGTCACAATGCATGTGAGTTATTTCTCGATGTTGTCTGTTTAATTATGTTTATTTGGTGCCTTATTGCTTGCCAAAAGCAATATTTCAGGCAGATTTGGAAACGGATGAAGTGTATGCCCAGATGACATTGCAACCTTTAAATCCGGTACATTTTGGTTCTCTGCTCGGTTTTCATCCTATTGATTTTGTTTCCATTTTGGTTTTTGCTAATGTTTTTGTGTTAATGCAGCAAGAACAGAAGGATGCATACCTTCCCGCGGAGATGGGCATACTGAGCAAGCAGCCGACGAATTACTTCTGTAAGACTTTGACTGCAAGCGATACGAGCACTCATGGAGGGTTTTCGGTTCCTCGCCGAGCGGCTGAGAAAGTGTTTCCCCCCTTGGTCTGGTCATCTTTTTAAGGATGTATGTTCTGTTTGGATGTCAGCTTTGGTAGTGACTGTGTGTTGTGCGTCTTTATATAGGATTTTTCTCAAACGCCGCCGGCTCAAGAGCTTATTGCTAGGGATATTCATGGAAATGAGTGGAAGTTTAGGCACATTTTCCGAGGTAAAAAGAAGAGTATCCTATTGATCAGAGATTTTTGTTAGGTATTTCTAGAATTTTTTTTGGAAATTGTCGTATGGAAGAAGTGCAATAAATTGGGCCTTGAGCTGCAAAAATTGCATTCCCAATTCTGAATCAGTAAACACATAATCTGGATATGCCTTTTGCTCATATACATCATTGATATGAAATGGCAGTTTGATAGTTGAGATGCAATATAATTAGAAGATATTCACCATCCTTTCCCTATCCAAATAGTAGCTTAATTAAGCAGGTTGATGCCATATCCTGTACTTTCTGACCTCCTGACAAACTGATATAACAAATAGGCAATTATAATACTAGTTAACAATCATTCACTTATTTAATGCCTATTCACTTATTTAATGCCTGCCCCCTCTATTATTGGACTTAGTTTGATCTATTGAACTATCAACTTGTAGATTGCATTTATCATGTAATAGCTCATTTACTAATAGAAATATATGTGGGCTTTCTTGGGCTCATCCTGTTATGTGAATGTGTTCGGTGAAATTAGGAAACCAGCAAGTTTGAGTTCACAGTAACAAGTATGGTTGACCCATATAATCTTGCTTACTTTATTCAAATATAATTGTCCATCTAATCATGTCAGATACTCATGTGGTCCATATTCTATAGTGAACATGACTATTCTAATACTCTACTCAGCTGCCGGTGTAATGGTATAATGGAATTGTTGTTTTTTCTTAAAGAGGGCCCACTAAATCGTCACATTATTATGATATTGTCCACTTGGGCGCAGTGGCTCAATTGGTTTTGTTCTTGGATCTCCCCAAAAGACATCATACTGATGGAGATACTAAAACCATATTTTAGCCATAAGAATCCCTTAGATTAGCCGATGTGGGACTATTTGTTTGCAACCTAACAAGCCTCCCCTCGAACACATAGGAATACGAGCTTTTCCTTGAACGATCATCCATATGTCCTTACTCAATTGAGCCAATCATTTAGCTCTCACTGCATTGAGGACACACCATACGTCAAGTCTCGAATATTACTCGAGAGCCCTTGTCTCTATCTAGACAGTGGTTAAGAGCCATGCTCTTTAAGACCAACTCCACCTATCACTATGTTGGAGCACACGCCTTACATGAAGTGCCTGGAGTAGCTCACCGCTTCACCGTATGTGGGGCCTTTCACACATCCGACATGAAGGAATGAAGCTCTGCCGTTTTTTCAATAGAGCGCAAACATAGATCCTTGCATCATTCATTGGAGCTTGCCAATTTTTTTTGGCACATGAAGGAATCCTTCCCAACATCAGTAAGTCTATAAGGTCTGCCTCTGATATAATGTTTTTTCTTAAATATGGTTCACTAAATCTCCACATTGGTATAATGTTGTCTACTTGGGCCCAGTGGTCTAATTGGTTTTGTTCTTAGGTCTCCCCAAGAGATCTCATACCAATGGAGATACTAATACCATATTTAAGCCACAAGAATACCAAGCTTAGCCGATGTGGGACTATTTATTCGCAACCCAATAGGAATCTCCCCTGTTGAACTATGTAAATTATCGTGTCCCCCTTTATTCGTTTTTTTCATCACTGATTTCTTTTTGTTTAATTTTATTCTTCTACTGTTTTTCATAAGAAACAATCCATGAAACTTTATTGATAGGGTATACCATAAAATGTCTGACTGATTAGGGCATTGAAGGTTACAAAATTTTTGTTTCCAAGGTCCAGATGGAAGAGTTAATGGAAATGAATCTGTTCATGACTAGAGAGTGTACTTATGCCACATCCAGGCTGAAAGTAGATGTTTCCACATAGATTGTGTTAGAGAATTCTCTAGCGTATAATAGTTCTCATGAACTCAAGGATTAATGCTTGCTAATAATTTTAAAGGAAGTATCAGAAAAAAAAAGTATACAGTTAAGCATGCTCTTGTAGAGCCAATTTTAGAATGTACAACTATTTTCAAGTTCTTGGTGATAATGTTAAAACTGGTATTAGAGCTAACACCTGCTATAGGTGTGTGGAACTAAGAGTTACATGGAGCTAAACTGTTGCACAAAATAGTGATGTTGTAGGGGCCACCTCTTGAATTTGGGTAAGACACCTTGAGAATCAATATGGGTCATCTCTAGGATCTAACGTCACCTAGTGAAGTTTATATGAGAAGACCATACCTTAAATGAAGTATGTCACGCCCAAAGGAAACTGGATAGTCTTGCATGTGGTATGCAATAGGAAAATCTAGTATATTAATATACCTTCAATGGAGTATGTCATGCCCCACGGAAAGTGGGTGCATGTGGTTTGCATTGGGAAAGCCTAGTATATTAATAGTTTCTATGAACTTAAGATTCAATCACAGCTTGCATTTTTTGGGGATGAACCATTGAAAAACTTCATAGTTATGTGCACTTGTCTGGGAGGACCTTTAGGATGGACGACCTCTCAAGCTATTGCTTTGTCTGTTGCAAGGTTTGTCCATTTTAGTAAGATTTTTATTTAAAATGTTTAAGTAGGTTGTTGTAATGAAATCCTGTTAAACATGTGAAAGTGGGAGATGAATATTAAGGAAAGACTGATAAGGAGGAGGTTGAGTGTTAGATCCATTCGCGGCTAAAGAGAGGAGGGAATTACTTTGCGCACAACAAGTCATGGAGAAATTACTTTGCGCACAACAAGGAGGGTTTTCCTATTTAAACTAGGGCTAGCCGTCATTTGTATGCATGCTTAATATTGGAGAGAATTCTATTGAGCGTCCATTAGGAGTAGTTCTAGATCTAGACGAGTGCGGACGTCCTCTAGGCGTCTTGGGAGGAGGGCACACCTCTTTTGTGCCCAATTATCTTGTTCTTCTTTATTATTTTGCTATAAAAATCCTTTCTTTGGTTGGTTCCTAACAATTTGGTATCAGAGCGCGTGACGATCCATGGCAGGAATTGAAGGGGTAAAGAAATCGGTTGACGATTTGGTGGAATACATCGAGCACATGAAGGCAAGACAAGCAAAGAACGACGAGCAATTTGCAAAAATCATGGAGCTATTGACGGCGCGCATCCACGACGGCAAAAACCCTAATTTTGGGCAAAAGACGTCACCTTTGGAGGAGAAAAGCCCAGATCTAGAAATTTCAGATCTGAAATTTTCAGATTCAGATCTGAAATTTTCAGATCCAAATCTGAAAACGACGGAGGAAGACGAGAAAATTTTTAGATATGAAAATTTCAGATTTGAATCTGATAGCGGTGAAAATTCAGATCTAAAGGCGACGGCGGAAGACAAGGACGAGCCCCCAAGACGAGGAAACCCTAGCCGTCGTCTCAAGAAGGCGGCCACGACCCCTGCAGAAATTCTGCAGGGACGGCCAGCCCTGCAGAAATTCTGCAGGGGCCGCAGCAGCCCTGCAGAATTTCTGCAGGGGCCCTGCGTTCCTGCAGGGCCTCTGCAGGCCCCTGCAGTGGGCCTGCAGGCCCACTGCAGGGCCTGCAGCCCACTGCAAAACCTGCAGTGGGCCTGCAGTGCCTCTGCAGGCCCCTGCAGTGGGCCTGCAGCCCACTGCATGGGCCCAGCTGCCCCTGCAGAGGCCTGCAGGGGTGCGGCAGGCCCGGCAGCCCCTGGAGGCTCTCCCATGGCAGTTTTTGTCTCTCCAGCGGCGACGACGAGCCCTCCGATGCAGCGAACAACGAGTTTTCGACTTCCTGGGCCCAAAACAGCGAGCATTTGAGCTTCCGGAAGGACGACGTGGGCCTTAAGGCCATTGGTTTTCAGTTCAAAGTCCTTCAGAGCGCCAACATCTCAGTTTTGGGTATAGAGGGCCTTCAGATCTGACTGGTGGCGACCGTGGCTTCCGTCTGGGCGTTGATGAAGGTGGTGGAGACCAATCTCATCCTTTCGATCCGGGAGGAGACATGCAATACGTGGAATGGATGGCACACACACTTTATGCACCACCTTGAGGACAAGGTGGATTTTCAGGGGCGGAGTAATGTTAGATCCATTCGCGGCTAAAGAGAGGAGGGAATTACTTTGCGCACAACAAGTCATGGAGAAATTACTTTGCGCACAACAAGGAGGGTTTTCCTATTTAAACTAGGGCTAGCCGTCATTTGTATGCATGCTTAATATTGGAGAGAATTCTATTGAGCGTCCATTAGGAGTAGTTCTAGATCTAGACGAGTGCGGACGTCCTCTAGGCGTCTTGGGAGGAGGGCACACCTCTTTTGTGCCCAATTATCTTGTTCTTCTTTATTATTTTGATATAAAAATCCTATCTTTGGTTGGTTCCTAACATTGAGCAATATAGGTTTGGGTATTCAGAGGAAGGAGGCTAGCATGTTCAAACTATGCCTAGGAAACAAGGCCATTTACAATATTATAGATGTGAAGATTACAGGATGTGGTAAAGTCAGGACAAGCTAAACTTATAGGAGCAGTTATCTGCAACTTGTTACAATCCAGTAGCAACCTAGTCAACCTTAACGGATGACGGAAGTTTTTGTCCAAGTTGACAAAGGATTGACTGCAGACCTTGTAGCAGTTGGTCTAGACAGGTTCAAATGCAACGGTTTAGTAAATATTAACCATACCAAGATTGCTCCGTGAGAGTCTAGTCTTTACAGAACCAGAACTCTTATTTGAATTAGGAATGCGTATATTTCTTCTAAAGGGGTTTCTAAGATGGAAGAGACTACAATGACTGCCAAAGGGTAAACTGAGATTGTTGGTTCTGTCTAGAGATCAAGAATTATCGAGAGATTATTGCAATAAGGTCTTATAATCTAGAGGGAATTTAAGTATCCTCTTGTACTCTGACTAGAAATTGTCCGTGCCCGGAGGGCACGTAGGCAGTCGTTTCTCGGGCGCAAATGCGAAGAGAAGCGGGGGGGGGGGGACAAAGCGAAAAAAGCATGGGAGGAGAGAGAGAAGCAGCGGGTAGAAATTATCCGTGCCCGGAGGGCACAGATGCAGTTGTCGTCCGGGCGCAAATGCGGTGAGAAGCCGGGGGCCAAAGCGAAAAAAGCGTGGGTGTGCGTGTGAGGAGCATCGGGGGGGGGGGGGGGGCAAAAGGAGGAAAAGCATGGACTAAAGTGTAAAAAAAATACCCAAAACCCCATCCAAACCCAAGTCCAAAACCCCACAACCCACCAACCACTGGGCCCTACCGAGATGAGGTGGCGCACCCATGGCCAATTGTTTGTCCCAGTCAACTTGTGAGGGACAAACACCCACAATTGCAATATAGTGCATAGAGCATGTAATATAGAAATTACCCGTGCACAGAGCAAAAAAAACTCACGAAGAGGATGCGGTGCACGCGCACAACCGAAAAGGATCAAGAAATGTGGGTGGGTGTTCCGGTATCGTCGGGGGGTAAAAAGTGCAAAATCCGGGGGTTAAAACGCAAAAAACAGTGGGGGTGGCAAACACGTAAATAAGTGGGGTTTTAAAGTTTTTTTTGGGTGAATGGCAAGCATGTAATTAAGTGGGGTTGGGGTTTTTTTGAGGGGATGGCAAGCATGTAATTAAGTGGGATTGGGGTGAGATTTGGGTGAGGGTGAGGTGGAGGGGTGATGGGGCATTTGTCCTAGTCATATTTTCTCCTCCACCTAGGACAAATGCATCATTTGTATAATAGATATTCATGTGTGTGTATATATATGTGTTTAAGTATCATATTGCCTCTTGATATTTTCTTATGGGTACAGACTTGCTGAATCACATGAATTATACTCTTTTTGGCTATTAACTCTTTATTTGACGTGATTTTTTAAGTCATCTATTTGCTTATTACTCTTTACTGTTTACTATGTTTTGGCTTTATTCTTGAACTTGTGATTTTCTCTGTTGTGGCTTCATTCCATCCCCAATACTTCTATGGATTATGAGCCATAACCATTCCTTTTCCCCTATCCTAATGGACAACTTGCAATGGTGCATTAATGGATGGAACCATTAGAGAATAAGCATAACTTGTGCTATGTTTGTTCAATTACAATGTAACCACCATCCCGGTTACCCGACTAACCCTCCTCCCCCAACGCGCGCGCACAAACATGCATACACACACAACAAATCCACCCACACATAAAGAAAATAAAATAAAATAATAATTAAATAAAAACATTAAAAAATGGACATGGTTGCCTTTGGAACATATCTTTGAACATTCTCTTTTTGTTAGTAATTAATGCCAATCGTCTATATTGTCTGTGTTCATTTAGCATGATACTGATGGGAAAGATATTGGGATAGAAAGGGGATTCTTTTAGATTATCGGGGAAATACAAAGATAATTACCTCAATTCGAGAGGATGACCACTCTTCCAGGATCTAAAGCTAAAATCTACTCCTAACTCCTATTTCTAATCTCTACTTTTCTTCTCTATTTTCTTCATACCCTAAGACTAACCTCTTCCATCCTATTTATATGGCTAATTTGCCACCATTTACAAAATTGCCCCTCGGGCCCCAGAATTACAAAATTGCCACTATGGTGGTTACAATCCTCATTCCCAACACTACTCTGTCCCCGAAAAACCACCTTGTCCATCAATGTCTATATGGTGACATGGCATTGGTCAAGCCTAATGGCATGACCAAGAACTCGTAGTGGCCATCATAACCCAAGCCAGGCACTTCACCCACTGCTTCGGAGACTCAGAGATAAAGCAGCGCAGGTACGTCTCTAGGGACCTGTTGACGACCTCCATCTGACCGTCTGTCTAGGGATGATAAGCAATGCTCCTCTTCAGTACTGTCCCCAGTGTCCTGAACAACTCCTTCCAAAAGGAGATTATGAAGATATTATCCCGATCCGTCATAATAGAACCCGTAATCCCATGAAGGCTCACAATCCCCCGATAAATGTTGTCGCTAATGTCATTGCAGTATAGGGATGTAGCACCACATAATGTGCATACTTGCTCAGCCTATCCACTATCATCATAATGACCGAATACCCCTTTGATTTCAGTAAGCCGTCGATGAAATCCATGGTCACCTCCTCCCAAACTCGATCGAGCAAAGAGAGGGGCTGCAACAAACCCCTAGGAGCTGGCGACAGATACTTGTGGCTCTAGCCGAGGTAGAGGTCAGGATTGGCAAGGTGACGTATCGGCTGAGATTACCACCAGACTCAGCCATCCATCTTGTTTTTCATGTATCGCAGCTCTGCTAGGCCCAATGGAGACCATGCCTTTTCCTCCTCACTACACCCGACACTCACAAACGACATGGAGGTGTTTTTAGAGCTGGTCGAGCTGAAGGGGGTTCGCCAGGGGAGCGCAAGAGTGCGGGAGGTGTTGATTAGGTGTACCGGTCTTCCAGATCACGAGACATCCTGGGAACTTTACGAGGTTATTGCGCAGCAGATCCCAGATTTCCACCTTGAGAACAAGCTGGTTATTTGGGACGAGTAATGATGAGATCATCACGTATCAAAGAAGACGTCACAAGAAGAATCGTTGTACAGACAATTAGGCCAATGTCATTTTCGGAAAGTTTTTGGGCATTTTTGTAAAGTTTTTGGTTTTGGAGGGGCTAAACGTAATTTGGGCAAATCTGCCCTTATATATTTGTGGGTGTGTTTTCATTCGAGATTATGCAAAACTTGAGCGAAAAACCCTAGAATAGAGAATAGATCCCTAGAGCTAGTGTGAGTAAGCTTTCTCTCTTAGATCCAAGATTTGAGAGTTGGTTTCCTCTCAAAAAACCCTTATCTTGTATTTCTATTCTCATATTTATAAAAATCTCATCTTTTGTCTTCAAAACCCTAGCTTTCTCATAAGATACCTCTTTCTATGTTCTTTTGTGGATTATAGTTTGTAATGTCACATGTTCGGATGTTGTTACAATTTTCAAGTAAATGCAGGCACTGCAAGTACCAGTGAAAGCAATATAGAGATAACCAAGAAATATTCTAAAACTGAAATACTTCATTTATTCATCCTTTAACAAGGGTACATCGTCTAACGCAAGAAAAGAAACTACAATGCCTCAACTACAAAAGACAAAAAAGAAAATAAATAAAGAAAGCTACATAATACTCTCCTACTAAATGTTATATTACTATCGTACTAAATGTTGCAGCTCAAAACTCCGCGTTCTCTACTGGAAATTCAGAATCTTCGTACATAGGTGATCCTTGTATGCCTGTTTGTCACTTAGCGGGGACAACAAGCATTGTACCACTATTTAATAAAGTAAATAAAATTTAAACTGAGCATGCAGTTAGGTACTAAACACGATTATAATAGGCATACAACAGTAAACAACTAATAGAGGAATAACAAGCTATGTACAGTCTAAATATGTAAAGTAATCTATTAAGTAATCAGATATGATTTTCTTTCATGACATTAATTTCTAATGTGACTTATAATGGAGAGTACGATATGCAACCCGAAGAACACATTAGATCATGGGAAGCTATCCCAGGCCGAGTCCAAAATAAGAAACATGAGGGGATTCAGGATCCTTAAGACAAGAAACAGGAAAGAGGATCCTCCCAAATACAGACCGAAAGTATGGCTCCAATCGCTCATGCATCTCTTAATTATAAGTTTCTCAAACCCCGTAAGTCATGTGTCAGGTGTATAGTTGTTCAATCTCTAGGTCTACATCAGGTGTCATGCTAGATTCTATAACAATTTTACAGACATCTAGAGTTGTCTAAGTTTCATATCAAAAGTTGTCAATGTCAGGCATCATCAATATTCTCAGAAAAGTGTTCATGCCTTAATCACCCTAATTACATAGCTAGGTGCTATGCAAAAGTTCAACGTTCCAGTTGTAGCATGTCATGTGTCAAGTATAAGTGTCAAGTCATAAAGCAGTTATATCAATATCATGTTGCATAGCCCCTAACTTACGCAATCTAGTTGATATAATTAATAGTTTCAATACTTCATGCATACGTTATATTCAAGTTCATATTTCAGAGATAACTCTATATTTAACAATTAACTACAATTCTAAGAATTAAACTGAAAATGGAATAAATTCAGGATTTAATTTTTAAAAATAAAGATTTAAATAAATTCAAAGAAGGAGAAAATAATACATAGGATCAGATTTTGTTTGGCACCTCAAAATACTTTTACCGTTAACCAGTTTAGAGGGGGTTGCCTTAGCCCTAATCTATACAAATACTCAAACTACTGGAAACCTGCAGTTAGCCCAAAGTCTTAATTTAACCTAAAAAGGGCTAAAGTCTAAGGCCTGTGAACAATAGAGTAAAAGCCCAAAAGGAAAACAGTGCCAGCAAAATCCATAGAAAGGCCACAACAAGCCTAGGAGCCGTAAGAGCAGCCCCCACGAGGAAATAAACAGCAACTGAAAACATCAAGCACCCATGTAATACCCCGTTTCCGGGTACCATTACATTTTTCGTTATTTGTGCGGGTCCTGCAATGTATTAGTGAAAACAATATAGAACTAAATAGAAAATTTCTTAAATGGAAGTCTTTTTATTCATCCTTCAAAGGATATACATCATAACTGAAAAGAACTACCAGTCTCTCATTCTGACAATAAAAGCAGACAACTAAAAAATATAATAAAAACTCTCCTTACTAATTTGAACTCAAAAATCAGCACGCACCAGTGGACATTTAGACTCCTCAAACACTGGAGCCTCTTCGTACACTGCCCCACTTCTTGTTGAAAACATTTAAAGGGATGAAGTAGACGATATTTACAATAAACAACAATTATAACTTTACATGCAATCCTATTACGAAACAAGCCAATAACACTAAGCATTAGATTATATCTATCTAATTAAAACATTTCATTTTTATTATTCTCATAATGCAAAGAGAAAGAGCGGATTGAAGAACTACACCGGGCCACATGCGAGTTCACATGTACTCTAAATTCCTTTGTCCAAAGAGGTTTGCTTCTGAATGCACAAAAGTTATACGGCAAGTGGTCTCGAGCTGCCAAGTTTGAAGCCACAAGCAACCTCTGGGGTACAAAGATGGAGGCAGAGCCCGTACAAGATCATGTCATCAAGATGATCGGGTACGTGGAAGACGCCGCCCAGTTGGGTTTTGTCCTGGACAATGAGATGTCCGTGGACATTATCCTTAAGTCTTTAACCCCGGCCTTCAAGCCTTTCATCACTGGTTTCATAATGAACAGTCTTGAAACGGATCTTCCTGGTCTCCTCAATATGCTTAGGCAGTTTGAGGAGATTGAGAAGAAACAGACTGCATTGGTTGTTGGCTCTGCTTCTTCAGACCAACCGAAAGACAATGGTAAGAAGAGGTATGTCTTCGCACGGCCCCAGCAGCAACGATTGCTCAGATGCCGACCGTCCTCCGAACTTCTTCCAATCTTTGCTTCATTTCAGCCACATGTATACATTACACAGATGTCTTAGTATCTCATACTATGTGATTTGAAATAATTATGCTTTATTGATTTTGATTAGTTGTACCTGAGGTAGAGGCATCAATATGCACCTTCTTCTTTTCTGCAAGATAAATCTTGCAGTTCCTCTTCCAATAGCCAATCTTATGGCAATGGAAGCACTCATATTTTGACGGGGCCCCTTTTGGTCTTTTTCTTCCCTTTCTTCGCCTTCGCAGGTTTTGGTCAAGTCATTACAATTCCATCAATGAATGTGGTCTCCGTCACTCTTCCTATATTTAATTATGAGTTTCCAAAAATCACATGTGTTAATCTATCTATTTCAGTGTCCTTTTTCATTTATCCACTAGTTTTGTTCTTCTAGTTTTGTTCCTCCGAAATTATGTAAAAAGAATCGTGCATTAAATTGCAGTGTCTATAGCAATAGATCCAATGTAACATTATTCTACAATCTATACATTTATTTACACAATTCTTATTACATGATTTATCTTCTAACATAACTATTCTATAAACCAATTTCTATGATTAGGGAAAACTTTATACATAACACTCCAAAACATCTATGTGACAAACAAATCTTTCAAATATTTAAAAACTGAAACTAAAACATCTGGAAACAATTAAAACATCCATATGATCAGATTCATAATACTAGGCATCCATGATTGGGTTTCTAGGGTTTACCAGCTCGAGGCAAATTCCTCAAAATTCTGAAAATAGGGACATTAATTAATCTCATTAAAATCCCACAAATCTGCCCTATGTGCTACAGTAAAAATATTGACCGAAAGCCCACAATTATTCAACAGATAGCATATTGTACACCACAGGGGCATGAGTTAATCAAACATAAAAAGAAAACAGCTCAACATTATAGGGCATGGAAATAAATTCTGCCGCACAAGCACAGTCATGGAAGAATAGCCAATAGGGTTGAAAACTGCCGTAAGAAGAACATCGGGTAGAAAATAATCACAACCGAACATCTCTGAAGAGGGAAAATTCCGGCGGCCAACCCTAAAACCCCCAAATTCCCAAATTAATATTCGAAGCTGTAGCGAAGTTGTTGCCTTGCTCGTATGATGCCATATTCAACATAAGGGAAGAAATCCCTTTCATATAAAAAGAATCATCTCCTAAATACGAAACCCTAATTTCCGAAACAAATCGAAGGCATGGAAAGAAATAGTTACAATTTAGAGGAAATAAAGTCTATCGTGCACCGTAGAAGCCAATGAGTGAAGAAATCTGAAAGACCAAAACCCAAGAAATCCCTTCCAATTGCTCAAAAAATTTCAAAGAAAAACAATTTCGCGTGAAGAAAAAACCTAAAACCGTGCAACACTTAAATATAAAAAGAGAACGTGTGAAAAGATAAGAGGAAGAGATCTTATCGGAGAGGAGATCCTCCCAAAAGAGGTGGCGCGATGAGGATTTCGAATCGGCCAAGTTAGGGCTTCATCGATCGGCTGCGATCGATTCAGTTGATCGCTCGGTTGATCTCCGTGGGCTGAAGAGGCGAACGAAATAGTCGGGTCGGGTTTCAAAGTGAGGCGGTGAGTTGAGAGAAAAAGAGCAAGTAAATTGCGTTTGGGTTTTTAATAAAAGGAAACTGGGCCTTGTGTGGGCTTTATTAAAAAGAATGTGTCAGTACAACCCAACAGTAAGCAGGGTAAACACGGTAGAACATTAGCTGCCGACAAAAGAACTCCAAACAACCCACGGCGATCCTCCACCCTCAGGTGGCCAACCACAATAAAAAAACCCAGAGTAATGAGATTTAGATAATGCAGCGGCGAGGGTCGCTGAAACCGTAGAATTGGGTTGCTGTAAATTAAATCATCGAGTGAAGATCCCTTTAATCGAATACATGAATCATCATCTCCAATACACACAACTACTTCCCTTGATAAATCTCCACAAATCAGAATAATTTACTAAGAAATTAAACTAAAAGCTTGGAGAAATCAAAATAATTAATTAAGAAATTAAACTGAAAGCTTGGAGTAGATCAATCTACCGTTCACTGTCGTTACACAAAGGAAATCCAAGAAATCCGAACGCCCAAGATAATCGGAAAATCTCAAAATTTGCCACTACAGAATTTCGAAGAAAGAAAGGTTTTTGAATAATTAAAACCCTAATTTAACCGTGCCTAAATAGAGGAGGGAAGAAGGGTGGAGAAGTAATCCTATAACATGTTATCGCTGAGGATTAGAAGTTTGAAATCATCGAGGAGGGCGATGGCGTAGAGCGAGACTAGGGTTCCGACTTTCCGTCAAAGGAGGGGCCATGATCTGCCGTATGTTACTGCGTTTGGTTTCACTCAGGAGAAGATAGGGGTGTGACCCGATGGGAGAGGCTGAAGGGTGTTGGGATGCTTATTGGGTTTAAGTTAAAGTGGGCTGGAGCTCTTGGTCTGCCGGCCTTAAGGAAAATAAAGTAGAAGAAGAAAAGAAAGAGTGTTCTGGGCTCGGTCTGTGGGCCTTCTCCAAGTGGGAAAAGAAAGAAAGAAATGGATGGGAGAGGGCAGCTGGGCATGGCCTAGCGAAATATATCGATAAAAATGTAATGAAAGAAGTTGAGGGTAAAAAGAATAAGAGAAAAATATTAGGAAAATTTGATAAGAAAATTAAAAAAAAAACACAGAAAATTCCTATCGTCCTACTAAACTCTGGACCATTACATTGTTGGTCATGTAACACTATAAAAAATTAGAATAATTTGTTTTATTTTTCCTGGAGAAGACTTAGAAAATTTAATTTGAGTTGTCTACCATAGGATTTATTATGCTGATATTAAAATATTTCTGAACAGAATTATAACGTATCACATATTTTCTTTTGCAATTTATTTTCTTCACAAATTTATGTGTTCTTTCTGCAGGTCAACCCAAAAGACATCTTCTTACTACAGGCTGGAGTATTTTTGTTAGCGCTAAAAAACTAGTTGCTGGAGATTCGGTCTTGTTTATTTGGTATCCTTTAATATTTCTTCCTTTTTTTGTTAATTTACATGGTAATGCGGTAGTTGTGCCTTAGTTATCTCCTTGTGATTATGATCAGGACTGAGAACAATCAGCTTTTATTGGGCATCCGGCATGCTAATCGTCTGCAAACTGTAATGCCTTCATCAGTTTTGTCAAGTGATAGCATGCACATTGGACTCCTTGCTGCAGCGGATCATGCCGCTGCCACAAATAGTCGTTTTACCATCTTCTACAACCCAAGGTAGGTAAATACAAGAAAATTTATGTATATGTATTCTTTTGAGCTTTGATATTGGTGTTACTTTATTAGGGCAAGCCCATCTGAGTTTGTGATACCACTAGCAAAATATGTTAAGGCAGTATTTCATACTCGCGTATCAGTAGGGATGCGCTTCCGGATGTTATTCGAGACGGAGGAATCAAGCGTCCGTAGGTGAGGTAGCAGTTTTTTTCTAAATATTAGACGTTGAATTATTAGTTCAATTAATTACTGAATGCTTTAAATTTTTTAAATAAAAAAATCCTTATAAGCATCATATACGTCAAAGTATCTGTTACCTGTTACGATACATTAACAGCTTTCATAATCATATTGGTGGTATAAATGGCATTGTTTATGAATTTAGCTTAATAATAAACTTATTACCATTTGAATACCATGTCTCCAGGTATATGGGTACAATAACTGGCATTAGTGACTTGGATCCTGTACGTTGGCCAAATTCTCATTGGAGATCAGTTAAGGTAAATAGTTGATTGAGCTGGAACTACTTTGTTGGTGATATTATTGTTTTGATAAGCTTTTTAGTGACTTGTAGTTTTATAGTTATCATGGAGCATTGCCAGATAAAGAAATGAATCCATTCATGTGATGCCATTGATGTTAATTGGCATAAAATTATTTTTTGGGTTGCTATATATTCTTTTCCACCATTCATTTGGATTTTTCAGATGTGTCTGTTTATCCAGCTGGATATCATCTTGTCAAGCTAAACTCCCTTCCAAGGACACGTCTGACACTCGTAGCTCTTTGCTTTTGACCCTTTGATGTTCATGTTACGTATAACACCAAACTTAGAATTTGACACCAATTTGGTGGTCTTACAAACGTTCTTGTTAGAATTAAAAAAAATGAAACCATCAAACCTTGTTATAAGTTCTACCAATGTTTTACAAGTATAAAAAGCAAGCAGCTGACCAGGCTGATCGCTTATGTGGACACTTAAGCGCATATGCAGTTGCTCAGGGCCAGTATAGGGCCAGTATATTCAAATATCAGTCAAGCAACCTAATTTTATTAATTCTATAAATTCTTCAATAAATATTTAATTCAATCTTTTATCTAAATTTCTTTGTAATTCTTTTCACTTTCAATCAAGTTATCACAGATTTTTAAGATGTTAATGTCGAATGACAATCTTGTTGAAATTCGGTGATTCAACTCTTTCACACTACATGCCTAAGTCGCTCGGTCGAGCGTGTGTAGGAGGATATATGCCCATAAGGCGATTTATCCTAAGTGTACGTCTTGTTCATATAACATATGGTGTCCATTATTCTAAGTATGAAATCGATTAAATAATATACTTAGATAATGTCCATAGACTTATAGTTAGGTCCTTACGTATCCAGATAAGATCTCGATTATGAGTAGTAAGCGACCAAATAGAAATATAAGTCTTAAACGGTTCGTGGTCATAGATGTGTCGAGAACTGGATATCGACACATCGGATAGACCACTGTGTCTCAGTCTTACCTTAGGGTAATGATGATTTCATAGTCATTCGACTTGGTGAAGTCGGAGACGAGACACATGTGCTCATGAGAGAATGAGTTCACTGAACGACCAACTTAGAGTTATTAAATGGTTAACTTTAACTAAACTGTCTATAATAACTGATGATCTCATAGTCATTCGACTTGGTGAAGTCGGAGACGAGACACATGTGCTCATTGGAGAATGATTTCACTGATCGACCAACTTAGAGTTATTAAATGGTTAACTTTAACTAAACTGTATAATAACTCTAGGGTGATGATAGGCAAGCTGGTCCTTAAGACCTGAAGTCATCTGTACGAACATGTGAGTGAACAGTGTAGCTTAGACCTATGATCTAGCTTCGAGGCTAGGCCTGTTGAAAGATCTTAGTTTGGGTTGCACCCGAAGCTCTCGAGGCGAGTAGATGACTAAGATGGGATTCGTCACTTCCGTTAAAGGGAAGTTAGTGTCACAGGCTTAGTACGGTCTTTGTGTTAATCCTCGGCCGGGGTACGTTGTAACAAGTACAACGTAATTTCAACTGAGACCGCCGTATACTGACCAATGTTGTCTAATAGGGTTGACAGTAAACCATACCCTAGGCCAACAGGGACACAGTCTTGATGAAGGAACTATAGCTAATGGAATTCATCATTGACACAACCAAAGTAAACCCAACGATGCTTTTGTCAATGGCACGTTATGATGATTCTGAAACAGGGACGACAACTACTGCTCGTGGTGACCGTCGTCTAGGGGTTTCGAGCCCCAACCTGTAGTAAGGTCAGGCTGTAGGGTCTCACATCAAATAGCGTTCGTGTCTTAGTAATAGGAAGATTAATTCAGAGAGATTCATTTGATGATATTGAATAGTTGATATTCACAAGGCTAGTTGTCAAAATAAGTCGTAAATGTAATATGGACAATGTTGCATTTGATACAAACAAAGATTAAACGTGTCATAAATTGGTTATGACAATATTTGTAGGAACAAATACATTGGAAAGGGTTACCTGGATGACGGGATCGTCCCGGTCTAAACACAGTTTCAAACCGCGTCCAAATCGGAGCACAAACGAGCCCAGAAACGCGAAAACACCCAAGGCAAAGTGGGTTAGGCCCACTGGGCTAACAAGCCCATCCGCAAGGGCAAACGGCGCGGCCCGCTGCCCGGCGGGGGTGCGCCCGCCCTCCATGCCTTGGGTGGGCACGCCCGCTAAGTCTAGCGGGCGTGCCGCAACTTAAGTCATTTTAGGGTTTTTTGAAACCCCAAATGACGGCTACGAAGATTGATTTTTTGTCCATCTTTGGGCAATTGTTTGAGGGGTCAAACGAAGTTGAAATTCGTCGCCGTTGGTTCCTACGCGTTCACCATTCGAAACACTTCGAATTGATAGCTTGTTTGGTGTCTAAAGTTTAATGAATGAAGAGAATTAATTCGTTGAAATTGGCTTTTATGAAAAGCTTACTAAACTTTAATTAAGCTAAATTAGCTTAATTAAATTCACTTCAATTTTACAATTGTCCCACATTGCTCAAACGAAAGTAGGAGCGCCGACTCCCTATATAAATAGGGGTGCACTCTCTTCGTTGAAAGATGCACCAAGTCCTCGATCGAGTAGCTCCGGATATTTGAGCTAGCTCGATCTACGACTAAACTATACTCTCTCTATTCTTCATATTCTCCGTACTAGTCCTAGCAAGACTACGAAGGAGGTTTGGATTCGGATCCAGACGTTTAAGACGTGGGTCTATTCAAGTGAACCTTTATACCGCGTGTGATCGGTTTAGAGTCGGGAGTCGGCTCGGAGTCGGGAGTCGGCTCGGGCAGATCGGTTCGAGGGTGCGAGGCGGCTCGGGTGGATCGAGTCAAGGCGGTTCGGCTACGAGGAGCGTCAGAAAACGGTGCGGTACATCTTGCCCGTCCCAGGGTCAAGATTCCGAGTATGTGGTTAAGCAATTTTAGTGTAGATTTAATTTTGTCGCTGTAGAATAGATCCCTCTTGGGGTGGTCAGATCCACCTCAAGTTGGCATAGATCGGGCTAGGTTCTGGCTCTCTCAGAGCCTAGCTAAATTGTTTAGCTAGCTTAGTTTTGTTTTTCCGCTGCGCTTTACGCCCCTGTGGTCCGTTCGACTTAGGACGGACACAGATCCGAGCTCTGAGGGTCTGCCAAAACCCCAATAGTGGTATCAGAGCTTGTTGAGCTTGAGTACGGGTTCTCTGGTTATGAGCTGACCCGAAGTAATCGCTCTTACCGTACCAAGTCCCGATAAGATGGGGATCTTATAATGGGTTGTGCGTTGTCGAGAGGCATGCCGTAAAACAAGTTTCTGAGGTATCTTGTGACGGGTCTAGGGTGCCATGGATGATGGGCCTTAACAGCGTCGCAATGATATCAGAGTGATACCCTATAGTGGTATCAGAGCTTGATAATACTTGAGTACGGGTTCTCGGGTTATGAGCTTACCCGAAGTAATCGCTCTTACTGTACCAAGTCCTGATTAGATGTAGATCTTATAATAGGTTGGGCGTTGTCGAGAGGCATGCCGTAAAACAAGTTCTGAGGTATCTTGTGACGGGTCTAGGGTGCCATGGATGATGGGCCTTAACAGCGTCGCAATGATATCAGAGTGATACCCTTCAGTGGTATCAGAGCTTGTTGAGCTTGAGTACGGGTTCTCGGATTATAAGCTGACCCGAAGTAATCGCTCTTACCGTACCAAGTCCCGATAAGATGGGGATCTTATAATGGGTTGTGCGTTGTCGAGAGGCACGCCGTAAAACAAGTTCTTGAGGGATCTTGTAACAGGTCTAGGGTGCCATGGATGATGGGCCTTAACAGCGCTGCAATGATATCAGAGCGATACCCAATAGTGGTACCAGAGCCACGGTTCTGCTTGTAAATCTATTTTAGCGACGTTTTTAATCTTTTAATTGCTTATTTTAAACATACAGAAATTTTAACTTTATGTTAAAATAATGTCTTATGTTTTAAATTGTTTTGCAACAGGAAATTTTTTTGATCCGATTTAATCTTTATGTGATAAATTTAAATAAGTCTCACGTTTAAATGTTTTAAAATTTTATTTTATAAGATACAATAATTTTAGCATACATTTAAAATTATTTTAAAGTTTATGTAACATAAAGGGAATATTTTATTTCATGCGATGATATTGAAAAATTCATATTTTTGGTTACATAAAGATTGAATTTTTTTTAAAAAAGGGCTTTATCCGAAAGTTTATTAAATTAATTTCAAATGATTTTAAAAGGGTTTTATAATTGTTTTAAAGAATATGTGATATAAAGAAAATTTTATTCCCATAAGATGAGATTATAAAATTGTTTCTTTTAAATTACGTATTGGTTTTAAGATTTTCTAGCGATATTTTAATCTTAGAAGTGTATCGTTTTAAAGCTTATGTTTTAAAATTATTTGATAATTTTATGAATCCTAGTTTTATGTGATAAAAATGCTTTAAGCTTTAAATTTTAGATCTTTAAATTTAAACGTTAAATTTTAGAGTTGCAAGTTGTTTGATTATGTTATAGATAATTTTTAACTTGTAAGCTTTCATTATATGTCACTATATGAACCTTTAATTTATGCGGTTAAATTAGTTGGTTTATGTTTTAATGGACATGTTGAATAATGTATTCTTGAACCTTTTAGGTTAGCCATTAACGGATTAAAATTTTATAAGATGAAATTATAATGACTAGTGACATGTTACGTTTTTTATAAACAAAACAACATTAAAACCTAATACCAAATTAGGGTAGTCCCTTTTGATTGACAATCATTGCAATAAATCGTTTAAATGATGATTATCATAAGAGACTATTTTTGAAAAATGTTGTTATTGTCTTATTAAAATCCTAATTAGATTGGAATAGCATAGTTGAACGTACGAACCTTATAGTTGATAAGGACTCAATAAAAATTGTTCAACCAATCCATAAAATTTCGAATTTTAGGATCCACTAGTTGATAAGGATTAACTAGTTTTTTAATTAAAAGCCATTTAGTTGTTGGACGAACATAGAATTGATGAAACTCCTTCAATGGATCATGATGTCGGTCAATGTGCTTGGTTAAGTTTGCTGGACCACCTTAGCTAGTCTAGGGGCCGAGTGGTCATGGCTTAGTCAATTCCCTGGCTGCGTCCGCTGGACCGCAAGGAGTCGAATCATGACTGTGGAAGTCCATCGACTATACCTAAGTCTAATACGATAATAATCTTATTCAAGATAAATCGTAGCCCTCCTTGTTTTAGGAGTTGGCAACTGTAAGACCCGTGTTACGGTTGTTGAGCTACACTCAAGCTGTGACATGGCAATCTTATAGAAACCGATTTCTTGATTAACATCTTGACTTGACCCAAACCGTCGTCTCGTCCCTATACCGAGCGCCGGCGTAAGTCTAACCAAAGATGTAGTCTAAGTCCTGACCCAAATCGACGTGTCATGCATACACCGTGCGGCGGGGCAAGTCAGGCTAGACACGAAAACAAAGGTCCGACTAGGCTAGCCATTGTGATCCGGATGAGCACACTCATGATCACAAATGACTAGAGGTAAAATCGATAGGGAATCGTATTTAATATGATTGACGACGAGTTCGTCTACCGACTGCAGAGTCGGACAACTTGTTGAGACACACTCAAGGTTGTCAGACTCATGGTAGTCGGATCCCTCTCTCACAAATGTTATTTTATAATAAACTGTTTATTATTATGGCTTTAATAAATTTAGTGGGAGAATATAGTTTTATTAAAAACCATTGAAACTATACAACGAACATATACTGACTAAAGTATCTACAAAATTGCAGAATGGATTCGGGTCTTAGATATATGGTAGAGAAGAACGTGCTCGATGGAACGAACTATAAAGACTGGCTTAGGAACATTAAGTTAGTCCTTTCTCTAGCCGGGATTGGATACGTGCTGTTCGAGGATGCTCCGGAGAAGCCCGATGACGATTCGACTTTCGTGGAAAAAGAAGCCTATAAACTATACAAGAGGGATGCAGAGAAGGCCAGGTGCCTTACTCTGGCTTCGATGAATAACGAACTGCAGAGAAAGCATGAACATTTGGATGATACTCATTTTAGTTGAATAAAATGTATCATTCCTTAAAGTTAAAACAATGATTGAGTGTCCAACACTCAGTTTATTTGATAAACATATTATGGTTCATCTTTGTGAATCCGTTGTTTTTGATAAATGTCTCGACTTAATGTTATAGTCAATCAATAAGTATATGTTTCAGGAGCGTATAAATTGTGTGTGATCACAATTATACGCATATTAAGATTAATTCTTAATAAACTACATTTGGTTATTAAAGAGTTAATATTAAATGTAGTTAAGGGAAAAGTACAGTGTAGGATGTTTGATTGAGTGAGTCAATGTCAAGATTCCTTAAACCGATCTTGATTTGACTCATTCGTCAAACCCAACCTGACACTAGTACATTCCATCTAAAGCACATATCAAATGGTTATGTCTTCATATATAATCTAAATATGATTTAGGTATATAATTGAAGTACTTAACCAGGTAATTCTTAAAGTCAGTGGGAGCAAGCTCGTATACTTAGTTCCGGTTTCTCGGACTAAGTAAAAAGGATTCCAACTTATTTGAATCATCTATGTAGAACATTAAATCAAAATTATTTTGATTTAATCGACTATATAGAGACTTAGGGTATCAGCATGTACTTGACATGTTGACACAAGAAAATTGGAATTAGCTGACTTATATAAATGTTAGACCCTACATCTAGATTGTATAAGCTAATTGTTAGCTATACAAAGAAAGGAAAAATTGATCCAAATCATTTTTCAAAGGATCAACCCTGTGTGATCAAGAGATGTATTAATTAATAATCCATTAAAATGCATTATAGATACTCGTTAGTAAATCCACTCTTAGATTTGTCATAAAAATGTCAAAGTGACTGATATGATATAACGGTATGAGATACCGAGATAAATAGCCTAAGTGCAAGTGTGAGATGTAGGAGGATATATGCCCATAAGGCGATTTATCCTAAGCGTACGTCTTGTTCATATAACATATGGTGTCCATTATTCTAAGTATGAAATCGATTAAATAATATACTTAGATAATGTCCATAGACTTATAGTTAGGTCCTTACGTATCTATATAAGATCTCGATTATGAGTAGTAAGCGACCAAATAGAAACGTAAGTCTTAAACGGTTCGTGGTCATAGATGTGTCGAGAACTGGATATCGACACATCGGATAGACCACTGTGTCTCAGTCTTACCTTAGGGTAATGATGATCTCATAGTCATTCGACTTGGTGAAGTCGGAGACGAGACACATGTGCTCATTGGAGAATGAGTTCACTGAACGACCAACTTAGAGTTATTAAATGGTTAACTTTAACTAAACTGTCTATAATAATTCTAGGGTGATGATAGGCAAGCTGGTCCTTAAGACCTGAAGTCATCTGTACGAACCTGTGAGTGAACAGTGTAGCTTAGACATATGATCTAGCTACGAGGCTAGGCCTGCTGAAAGATCTTAGTTTGGGTTGCACCCGAAGCTCTCGAGGCGAGTAGATGACTAAGATGGGATTCGTCACTTCCGTTAAAGGGAAGTTAGTGTCACAGACTCAGTACGGTCTTTGTGTTAATCCTCGGCCGGGGTACGTTGTAACAAGTACAACGTAATTACAACTGAGACCACCGTATACTGACCAATGTTGTCTAATAGGGTTGACAGTAAACCATACCCTAGGCTAACAGGGACACAGTCTTGACGAAGGAACTATAGCTAATGGCATTCATCATTGACACAGCCAAAGTAAACCCAACGATGCTTTTGTCAATGGGTCGATCACGTTATGATGATCTTGAAACAGGGACGACAACTACTGCTCGTGGTGACCGTCGTCTAGGGGTTCCGAGCCCCAACCTGTAGTAAGGTCAGGCTGTAGGGTCTCACACCGAATAGCGTTCGTGTCTTAGTAATAGGAAGATTAATTCAGAGAGATTCATTTGATGATATTGAATAGTTGATATTCACAAAGCTAGTTGTGAAAATAAGTCGTAAATGCAATAGGGACAATGTTGCATTTGATGCAAACAAAGATTAAATGTGTCGTAAATTGGTTACGACAATATTTGTGGGAACAAATACATTGGAAAGGGTTACCTGGATGACGGGATTGTCCCGGTCTAAACACAGGTTCAAATCGCGTCCAAATCGGAGCTTAAACGAGCCCAGAAACGCGAAAACAGTCCAAGGCAAAGTGTGTTATACCCACTGGGCTAACAAGCCCATCCGCAAGGGCAAACAGGCGCGGCCCGCTGGCTGGGGCATGGCCCGCTGTACAGCTGGCACTGCCCGCTGCAGCAACGGGTGCACGCCCGCTGCCCGCCGGGTGTGCGTCCGCCCTCCCTGCCTTGGGCGGGCGCGCCCGCTAAGTCTAGCGGGCGCGCCCGCACTTAAGTCATTTTAGGGGGTTTTGAAACCCCAAATGCCGGCTACGAAGATTGATTTTTTGCCCAACTTTGGGCAATTGTTTGAAGGGTCAAACGAAGTCGAAATTCGTCGCCGTTGGTTCTTACGCGTTCACCATTCGAAGCCCTTCGAATTGATAGCTTGTTTGGTGTCTAAAGTTTAATGAATGAAGAGAATTAATTCGTTGAAGTTGGCTTTTATGAAAAGCTTACTAAACTTCAATTAAGCTAAATTAGCTTAATTAAATTCCCTTCAATTTTACAATAGTCCTACATTGCTCACAACGAAAGTAAGAGTGCCGACTCCCTATATAAATAGGGGTGCACTCTCTTCGTTGAAAGATGCACCAAGTCCTCGATCGAGTAGCTCCGGATATTTGAGCTAGCTCGATCTACGACTAAACTATACTCTCTCTTTTTCATATTCTCCGGACTAGTCCTAGCAAGACTACGAAGGGGGTTTGGATTCGGATCCAGACGTCTAAGACGCGTGTCTATTCAAGTGAATCTTTCTACCGCGTGTGATCGGCTTGGAGGCGGGAGTCGGCTCGGACAGATCGGTTCGAGGGTGCGAGGCCGCTTGGGTGGATCGAGTCAAGACGGTTCGGTTACGAGGAGCGTCAGAAGACGGTGCGGTACATCTTGCTTGTCCAGGGTCAAGATTCTGGGTATGTGGTTAAGCAATTTAAGTGTAGATTTAATTTTGTTGTTGTAGAATAGATCCCTCTTGGGGTGGTCAGATCCACCCCAAGTTGGCATAAATCGGGCTATGTTCTCGCTCTCTCAGGGCCTAGCTAAATTGTTTAGATAGCTTAGTTTTGTTTTTCCGCTGCGCTTTATGCCCCTGTGGTCCGACCGACTTAGGACGGACACAGATCCGAGCTCTGAGGGTCCGCCAAAACCCCAACAGCGTGCACGTCGCTCGACCGAGCTAGGGGCCTTGAGCTGAGCAGCTCATATACTCGATTGGGTACTCTACCACTCGACCGAGTTACTGTTCGCTCGGTCGAGTGATTTGAGTACTCGATCGAGTCAACTAAGCTCAAATTTTACAGAGAGATGGAAATTTTTGAAGCTCTGCAGAGAATGTCAGCTCAGTCGAGCGATGTTGACACTCGACCGAGCAATTGTCAACTCGATCGAGCGAAGTTGACGCTCGACCGAGCGCCTTGCTTTTCCACCACAGCGGCAGCAGCAGCGGAGAGACCGCTCGATCGAGCGTTGCGCTCGCTTGGCCGAGCGGCGCCGGGCCATGCGTTTTTCAGCCGACGGTTTGGATTGCTTTCCAGCTCGTTTTGGGAGCCCTATTTAATCCTAATGGCTTATTAGATTCGGTTAATGCTGTTTTCGAGATCTGGAGCCTGAGAGAGCTGCAGCCGCCGCCATTGAAGAGTTTTGTCGAGAGATTAGGGTTTTGAGTTTGATTGTGAAGTTGAGTGATTCTCTTCATTACTCCTTTGATTTCTTCTTCCTTGAGTGAGATTGTGAGGGCTTGTGCTTTCAGCCAAGTTATTACTCACGTGAGCGGAAGATAGTTTGTAATCATATTGTGGATCTCTCTGATAGTGGAATCATCTCGGAATTGCTGGACGTAGGTTGTGTGCTACCGAACCAGGGTAAACTCTTGTGTGTTTGCGATTGATTTGATTGTTGTTCGTTTGCTACTTTACTTCGCAAGGTCGTAGGGATTTTGTTGTGTTATTTGAGAATCTATTTTTGCTAGTCCTAGATTCCTGATCAACTTTTAGGATTGGTTGTTTCCGCACGGATCTCAGTTTGATTCGCCATACTGATTATTCCCCAACAAGTGGTATCAGAGCTTGTGTTCTTTTGTGAAGGAAGTTTGTGGCTAAGATGGTTTCATTAGCAACATTGAACATTGAGAAGTTCACTGGCTGGAATGATTTTCGGATCTGGCAGACGAATGTGAAGAATGTTCTGATGCAGACAGGGTGTTACCAAATCGTATTCGATGAGGCGAATATTAATAATGATGTGAAGGAATCCGCTAGGGCGGAAATGGAGAGAAAAGCTTACTGCACGATTCAGTTGTCGTTGGCAGATAATGTTCTGAGAAAAGTATTGGATGAAGCTACGGCGTCTTACATCTGGAAGAAGCTTGAGGGACTGTATATGAAGAGTCATTCACAAGTCGTCTCTATTTGCTTCATCAGCTGTATACTCTCACGATGAAGTCTGGATCCGCAGTGAAGAATCACATGGATGAATCAAACCGGATAGTGTTAGAGCTGCGGGGTATGGATGTGAAGATTTAAGATGAGTTACAGGCGGTTATCTTGTTGTGTTCATTGCCTGAGGAGTTTAACCAGTTTGTTCGGTCGATGATTTATAACCGAACGACTCTCACCGTGGAAGAGGTGAAGGCGGCGCTTCACACCGAGCAGCTATGCGGCAATGTTCAAGGTAGAGACTATGTGAGTAACTGTGAAGATGCACTACATGTGAGGGGTCGACAGAAAAGGAGATGAGGTCACAAGAAGCACAATGATCGCTCCAAGTCGAGACATTCGCAGGATGGTTTGCAAAGATCACATGTTACAATTGCCAGCAGAAGGGCCATTTTGCGAATCGGTGTCCTAACAAGAGTAGGAAGAAAGGCAAGGATGCCAATAAAGAGTCAGGTTCATCATTGTTGGGGATAGATGATATGTATATCCATGATGAAGGTAGAGATCCGGAGATGTTTGCAGCAGGGATTGCAAGTGAAGCAAACATTGTGTGGCTTATGGATAGTGAGTGCTCATATCCTATGACTCCGCATAGGAGTTGGTTCATGACATACCGTCCCAAGGAAGATGGGAAACAATGCAGTGTGCGAGACTGCGGGTATTGGAACCGTCCAGATCAAGATGCATGATGGCATAGTGCGTACGCTAGCCGATGTGGGGGATGTCCCAGATCTGTGGAAGAGCCTAATCTCCATAGGCGTTTTGGACAATGCCAGAAGTAAGTCGGTCTTTGAGAAAGACTAATTGAGAGTATCGAAAGGAGCCATGGTTGTGATGAAGGGAAGAAAAGTGGGAAACTTATATGCCATTCAAGGTACCACAGTGGAAGGAGATGCAGACATTGGCGCTACTAGCTCAAGTTTCGAAGATTCAGCCAAGTTGTGGCATTATCGCTTGGGTCATCCATGTGACAAGACCATCGATGTACTTCGGAGGAGAAAGTTGATTGGTGCTACAAATGAGAGCGTAGAATTCTGCGAGTCATGTGTGTACGGAAAGAAGACAAAGGTGCAGGTCAACACGAAAAAGCACACTAGTAGGGGACCACTTGATTATGTTCACACAGATGTGTGGGAACCGTGCCCAGAGCCGTCAAGAGGAGGAGCTATATACTTTATTCTTTTCATAGATGATTACTCTCGCAAAGTCTAGATGTACTTGATGAAGTCAAAGGACCAGACATTTGATTTCTTCAGAGAGTGGAAGACCATGGTAGAGAAGCAAACCAGAAAACATGTGAAGGTGCCGAGGTCCGACAATGGAGGTGAGTATACCTTAAGGGAATTTAGGAATTTCTGCAAATTCCATGGAATCCGCTGGCATTTTAGCACACTGGGAGATCCGCAGTCGAATGGTGTGGTGGAGCGGATGAATCGGACATCGTTAGAGCGAGTGCGATGCTTGAGGCACTCAGCCAGTTTAGCGAAGGAATCTTGGGGAGAGATTCTCACCACTGCTGTGCACATCGTGAACAGAGTTTCGTTAGTGACTATTGGTTACAAGATTCCTGAAGAGATATGGAGTGGTGAAGCTGGTGATTATTCTTACTTGCGCATTGTGGGTTGCTGGCGTATGTGCACGAGAGGGGGTGACAAGTTGGATCCAAGAGCAAATAAGTGTATCTTTATTGGATGTGGCCACGGTGTCAATGGATATCGCTTATGGGATCCAGAGGGTCAGATAGCGATTGTGAGCCGACATGTCACTTTTGATGAGGATGCAATGCTCAGGGCGGAGCATTCTCATTCAAAAGGGGACACGTTAGCAGAGAAGACATTGACAGACATTGTCAACCTTCAAGTCCAGCCCATTTAGTGACCGGGCAAAGAGTTGATGGTCGACGTCCCAGTTGAAGGACGTGATGAGGTCCGTGTTGAGGACCATGAGCAGACACCCGGTTCATCTCAGGTACGCGTTGACACTTTTGTAGGTGATGAAGGAACACAGAAATCTAAGAGGGTGAAGAAGGCACTCGAAAGATTTGGAGCATGGGACTACGAGATATTCTTTCGATGACATGGCGTCATATGCACTCAACCTAGAGCATGAGTTGCCGGCGACATATGGTGGGCCATAGACCCAGGAGATGTCGCTCAGTGGCAAGAAGCTATGGAGGAGGAGATGGAGTCCCTTCACCGCAATGACACTTGGGAGTTGGTGCCGTTACTCAGCGAGAAGCGTGCCATTAGATGTCGTTGGATTTACAAGGTAAAAGAAAGCTCAACCCAAGATGGCAATGATGTCAGGTACAAGGCAAGACTAGTGGTTAAGGGATTTCGCACAAAGAAAAGGAGAGGACTACAACGATATATTCTCACCTGTTGTGCGACACACATCCATTCGTGTGTTGGCACTAGTGGCTAGTATGGACATGGAGTTAGAGCAACTCGATGTGAAGACCAGCTTTCTGCATGGAGATCTTGATGAAGAAATATACATGCAACATCCAGAGGGGTTCAGAGTTGAGGGGAAAGAAAATTTGGTCTGCAGGTTAAAGAAATCGTTGTACGGGTTGAAGCAGTCACCCAGGTAGTGGTTCAAACGATTTGACAGCTTCATGATGGGAGTAGGTTTTGAGAGGAGCATCAAGGATCAGTGTGTGTATGTGCACACACTAGAGAATGTCATGAAGATCTATTTGTTGCTCTATGTGGACGACATTCTTATTGCTTCGAATAGCATGTCAGAGGTGAAGAAGCTGAAGTCGAAGCTGGGGCAAGAGTTCGACATGGACTTAGGGCCCGCAATGAAGATTCTTGGAATGGAGATTTTCCGAGATTGGAAGCGACATGAGTTAAGATTGTCACAGCATGGGTATATTCAGAAGGTGCTAACCCGTTTTGGGCTGGAGAGCGCGACGCCATTGACAACATCGCTAGGAGCTCATTTTCAGCTGTCTGCAACACAGTTACCAAGCACCGAGGATAAAAAGTATATGTCTCTGGTGCCATATGCAAGTGCGGTAGGAAGTTTGATGTACGCGATGGTATGCACGCGTCCAGATATTGCACAGGCAGTGGGAGTGGTTAGCAGGTATATGGTCAACCCAGGCAAGGACCATTGGTTGGCCGTCAAGTGGATTCTGAGGTATCTGCGAGGCACAGCTAGTGTCGGGATTCTCTAAGGGAGAGGAGATGAAAAGGTGCTAATGGGATATTTCGACAGTGACTATGCAGGAGACAGGGGCAGGCGGCGATCTACCACGGGGTATGTGTTCACTTTGGGCACTGCCGCGGTATCGTGGAGATCGGTCCTACAATCTTACTGTCCGCTCGGTCGAGTGGGTTGAGTACTCGACCGAGTCAATTAAGCTCAAATTTTACATAGAGTTGGCAATTTTTGAAGATCTGCAGAGAATGTCAGCTCAGTCGAGCGATGTTGACACTCGACCGAGCGATTGCCAACTCGGTCGAGCGAAGTTGACGCTCGACCGAGCGCATTGCTTTTCCACCACAGCGGCATCAGCATCGGAGAGACCGCTTGGTCGAACGTTGTGCTCGCTCGACTGAGCGGCGCGGGGCCATGCGTTTTTCAGCCGACGGTCTGATTGCTTTCCAGCTCGTTTTGGGAGCCCTATTTAATCCTAATGGTTTATTAGATTAGGTTAATGCTGTTTTCGAGATCTGGAGCCTGAGAGAGCTGCAGCTGCCACCATTGAATAGTTTTGTCGAGAGATTAGGGTTTGGAGTTTGGTTGTGAAGTTGAGTGATTCTCTTCATTACTCCTTTGATTTCTTCTTCCTTGAGTGAGATTGTGAGGGCTTGTGCTTTCCGCCAAGTTATTACTCACGTGAGCGGAAGATAGTTTGTAAGCCTATTGTGGATCTTTCTGATAGTGGAATCATCTCGGAATTGCTTGACATATGTTGTGCGCAACCTAACCATGGTAAACTCTTGTGTGTCTGCGATTGATTTGATTGTTGTTGCTGTTGTTCGTTTGCTACTTTACTTCGCAAGGTCGTAGGGATTTTGTTGGGTTATTTGAGAATCCATTTTTACTAGTCATAGATTCCTGATCAGCTTTTGGGATTGGTTGTTTCCGCACGGATCTCAGTTTGGTTCGCCATTCCGATTATTCCCCAACAAATCTGTCTATGAGCAAGTAGTTAGACCAACAAGCATTACAATTGATAGAACTGAAACCTTAACTGTCATGGCATTTGTAATTATTTATAACTTTTCATCTCGTCTAAGTTAAAGTGTAACTAGTAACACATATAATTTATATATTTTTATCAAGGTTATACTAGCAATTTTGTAGTTGACGTCATAACGTAAGTAATGCAACAATCAAGGAATAGGGTTTAGGAAGTAGAGGTGAAAGTAGAGGAAACATATAAACATAGAATGGTATAACAGAGAAGAGAAGACAAATGATGGTTTGAACTCCAGATAATACCAAAAAGAATTAAACAATAAAACAATAGTAATAATTCACAGGACAAGCAGAACGAACGAAATATGAAGATAGAGGTCACAGGATGAAGGAGATGCACATAAATAAAAAAGGAAGAAAATCCTAATAAGAGGAAAACAAGGAAAATGTAAAAGAAGAAAGGGAAAAGTATAAAAAAATGTAACAGACATTCGACGAAAGTAGACGAGGAAAACCATAAAAATAAATCATAAAAATAGCACGAGGAAAAAACTCACCATATATGATTTGATCTTTCGGGTCACAGGTTCATCTCCTTCCAAATTTTGCATAAAAGGTAAGGGGAAAATTGAAGAGAGATGATGGATTTCACAATAAGTAAATGTTATTCTTGAAGTATATTAGTCAAACTTCACTCATAGGAAGCCAACCAATACGGGACAGTTAAAAGAAAATGGAGTTAAAATACAATATGATATTTTCATGCATATTAAACCGAACACCCACTTAATGAGAGAGAAGAGTTGAGCATTTATGCAAATAATATGTTGGCAATATGACTGGTAAAGTCCCAAAATCACCTAGGCGGGCTCTTTTTAAAACACAGTCCTACCTGTTTATTTGGTCCTTTGATAGTTCAGAATGTTCATCATGGTTCATGCCTAATTAGTTATGTTACTCGTGTATGTCTACTTGTCAATTATGGATATTTACCCAACCGTCTAACCATCTTTTGTTTGCCTTCATTTGGATTACAGGTCATTGTCACTACATGAAAACCAAGCAGTTGTGTTTGATGTTTTTCCAGGGTTTAAATATGGCCGTCACCATTGGATCTCCACATTGGTATGATATTGTCCGCTCTGGGCCCACTGGCCCACACGGCTTTGCTATTGGGCTTCACCCCAAAAGGCCTCATACCAATCGAGATACAAATACTATATTTAAGCCCCAAGGACCCCTTATGCTTAACCGATGTGGGACTAATTGTTCGCAACCCAACAAGCCTCCCCTCGAACATATAGGATCACGAGCCTCCCCTTGAACGATCATCTATCTGTCTTTGCTCAATCGAGCCAATCATTCAGCTCCCATTGCGTTCATGACACGTCTTACATCAAACCTCGAATATTGCTCGAGAGTCATTGCCTCTATCTAGACCGTGGTCGAGAGCCATGCTCTTCAAGACCTACTCCACCTACCACTGCGTTGGAGCACACGCCTTACATGAAGTGCTTGGAGTAGTTCCCCCCTTCATTGTGTGTGGGGCCTTTCACACATCCGCCATGAAGGAATGAAGCTCTGCCGTCTTTCCGATAGAGCGCAAACACAGATCCTTGCATCATTCCTGGAAGCTCGCCAAATGTTGTTTGGCCCCTGGAGGTCTCCTCATATACATCGGTAAGTCTAATAGAGTCCGACTTTGATACCATGCTGTTTTTCCTAGGTATAAATATGGTCGTCACGGTTGGATCTCCACATTGGTATGATATTGTCTGCTCTGTGCCACTGACCTGCACGGCTTTGCTATTGGGCTTCACCCCAAAGGGCCTCATACTAATGGAGATACTAATACCATATTTTAGCCCCAAGAACCCCTTATGCTTAGTCGATGTGGGACTATTCGTTCGCAACCCAACAGTGATGAGGGTTAAGGGCTGTCTATTTATACTCTAACATGCCTTGGTAGGTTTATTCCCTCTTTTTGAAACTTGCGATTTTGTGCAAGGCACTTTTTAATCTCTTTCTTGCACGCACTGCGAGATTTGAACCTAGGTTGCCGTTGATACCATAATAAAATCTTTGTTATTGCATCAAAACTCCAAAGTTGTGAAAGGATTGCTTATTATATTTTTATGTTCTAACCATTTTGACAATTGTTTTCTTTTGGCTTTCTTAGAAAATAATAAAATTGCATAGATTTAATACGTCTTTAATATTTAAAAAGTTCATTTATAAATTCTCAACTTTTACTTGAACGCCAAGGCACATACAACATGCACATGTTATATGCATTTTTACAAAAAACTGTTCAAACTATAGCGCGTGCCTAGAGATCTGGTCTTCTGCTAAGCAACATATCTGTTAATACGTCTTAATGTCCAACCGTGAGGAGGTTCTCCATGTTGTACACCCTCGAAGCATCCAGCCTCACGTCCCAAACTTGCATTGTGTGCATCACATAGTTGGCTTTTACATGTTTCCATGCTCTCATTCTTGATTAAGCTCACACCTATTTACGCCTCTATGCTGTGAAGTCATCCGTCCATCACCCGACATTTTCTTTCTTTCTTTGTTCTTTAGACTTTTATATATTCGACAGTCTAGACTCGGCCACTATTCTAGTTTTCTTTAATGTCCATAGTTGTAATCCTCGACATCCATCATTGTGGCCGCAGTTAGATCTTATTGGCTTCTAAAATCCATTGAAATCTCCTTGTTGCGCTTTATCTTGTCATTTCTACCCATCTCCATGTCCCTTGAAAGCTTAGCTGCTACAGTTCTTGAAATCTTGTCTTTGCTGCTAAGCTATGTTGGCAGATGCGTGAAAGCTTCCGCAGCATTCTCCCGCACCATTTCCAGACCATTGTCCTCATTATAACATATGTTGTTGACTTATTCTTTCGACCACATCAAGTGGCATGATTAGCTTGCACTAGTTATCTTCAACCTTTATCATGATGAGTTCTGCTAATTACTTGGTATGCCGCAGTTTGTTGAGTTTTGGTGTAATTTTGGTTACAACATTGAGTCACTTCATGCTGTCTCACTATGACTATCAGTCTTGCTTCCAGCTTATCGTTAAGTTGTCTTATGCTGGTCTACACGGGCCTTAGACCCATGCTGCCATGCTGGTCTGTCCACATCATTGCTACATCATGCAATCTGTAATACCCCAGGTTCGGGTGCTATTACATTTTCAATAATTATGCAGGTCCTAAAGGACCATTGAAAACAATATAGAAGCGAAACATGAAATTCTATAAATGGAAATACTTTTTATTCATCCTTCGAGAGGGTACAAAAGCATATACTAAAAAGAACTACAAACTCTTGCATTTTGGGGTGAAACCAGGCTTTTGGTTTAATGGGGTTCTCATGCATATTTTTTTGTTGGGGGGGTCCAATCCATATGCATACATATATACATACATACAAATATATGCATATATGCATATATAAATAGAGGTTAATGGGCCAATGCTGGGAAATTTTTCCAGCGCTGTCCGCATTTTGGGCGACTTAACAATATTTTTTTTGAATTTTTTTGCAGTAGTTAGATAAACTTGTTAGGAAGCTCCCCACAAAATTTCAGCTCGATCCGACACGGTTTGAGCTTCCGTTCATCGATTTCAAAAATGTTGCGCAAAAACCTTTACCAAATTGACATTCTTGTTTCTCAAAGTCTTCTGCTGTCGATCGATAATTTCCATGGGTTGCTGCTCGTCCGTCAAGTCTAGACGTACTGAAATCTCTGAATGGTCGACCATATGCGCTGGATTTTCCATATACTTACGTAGCTGAGATAGGTGGAATATACTATGCACTTTTTCTAAGGATGGAGGCAATGCAATCTTGCACGCCACTTCTTTCACTTGCTCAAGCACATCAAAAGGTCAAAAGTAACGTGGACTAAGCTTTCCTCACCGTTCAAAACGAATCAATTCACGATTCGGCGAAATCTTCAAAAAGACATTGTCTCCTGGTTGAAACTCTAGATGTCGCCGCTTCAAATCTGCCCAATGCTTGTACCTGTCTTGTGCCAACTGCAGTTTCTCTCTAATCATTCGCACCATGTCAACTGCCTTTACTATCATCTCGAAGCCCATCAATTCTTGATCTCCGACGTCGTCCCCGCTCAAGGGCAACCGACACTATTGGATATTGGCCAATTAGCCCAATATTGTTTTGATGATGCTCACCTTATTATGTAGTTACTAATGACTACTTGTTATAGTCTCAGATTAACATTTGATTATCTTGATGAGGAGACAACAATAGGTGATGGGTTGATGGATTCAAGGCTATGGAGCAAATTGTGCATGAAGACATTGGAATTTATTGGAAGTTTATATTTTCTCTTCATGTATTTTGCTTCTTATTTGATAGAATAATTGTAAGCCTTGAATAGATGCACACACACTCTCATATTCATCTTTTCCATCTTAGGATATCCGTATTAGAACTCATCCCAATAGGTTCATTTGCCAACACACTCTTGATTGTGTTCTTATGTCAGGACCAGACGTTTGGAACCACTTCACCAGACGTCTGACGTATCAATTTTTGATTAGCCATAACCTAGGGGTTTTCCAGCTGTCTGCAGCTCTATGACCAGACGTCTGAACATTGCATCAGACGTCTGGGTCATGAACTCCAGACATCTGGTTGTCTTATGTTTTGGTTGTCTTATGTTTGATTTTCTGTAAATTGTTTTTGCCTTCAAACCTCTGCTGGTTTTTTTGTGATTGGAATTTGTCATCCATTCATAGCCTATTAGATTACATTTTCACTAGCTTTCCAACGCATCTTGAAGCACCTCAATCAGAGTCAATTTGTGTCAGTTATGACTGTTTTGGTGATCTAGTATTTTTCTGGGTAGAGTGTGTCAGACGCTGCATAACGTTGGACCAGACGTCGTACCGGTCTTTATCAGACGTCTAATGGGTCTTAATCAGACGTCTGGTCGTCTCCCAAAACTAGCCATTTCTAGCCGCTGGCGGCAGATTTTGAGGGATTTCTCTCGGGTTTTGTGTAGTTTTGAGAGGGTATTTAAGCTCGGTTTTGAGGGAGATTTTGGAACGAATGCTCATTCAATAGAATTTATTCTTAGAGATAAAATCCAAAAGCATATTTCTCTCTTTTATTTCTTCACTTGGTTAAAGTGTTCTTACTTTGAGCTTGCATTAAGAGATAGAGTTTTCCAAGTGAATCATATTCTTCATCAAGCACTTGGAGGTTTCAATTTCCATACCTTCACACAAACTTTGGTAAGATCTATTCAAGCTTATGTAAGATTGTATTTCGTTTCTTTTTGGTTAAGAAACCTAGTACTCGGGTTGTGAGCACATCGTGGGGGGTTACTCCACTTGGAGAGTTCTCTCCATATCCCATTTTAGGGATTGTACTCGTGAAGAGTGTTCTTCTGTATCCCGGTTTAGGAGCACAGTGGAAAGCCATTGCTCGGGTTTACGAGGGTGGGACTAGGGTAAGAGTCCCGGTGTAGGGATCCAAACCAGTATATATTCTGTGTTTGCGATTTCATTCTATTTGTGTTTTTGTGATTGTGTGCAATTATATTCCGTATTGCTTAATTAGTTTTAATTAGCATTTTAATTGCATGTACACTATTAATCCCCCATCTATTGCGTTGCTTAGTGGACATGGATACTACAATTGGTATTAGAGCGGGTTGATTATGCTCAAGCAAGCACTATTGCGTTTAGAGCTTCAACCTTATCCCACGAGTAAGGGTTATCCACCGTTCGACCCCCGCTCTTCAACGTCACAAATTATCCATCTTGGAAGGTGAAGATGATTTGGCTAGAAGGTTAGGAGCTATGAGACATTACCGAGACTCCATTTGAGAACTGCGAAAAGATCGCGACAGAAAGAACAAAGGCGGAGAAGGACATGATCAAGTTCCATGTCAAGGCAATGACGTCGTTTCATTGTGTCCTTGATGCAAACGAGTTCAACTGTATCTCAATGTGCAAATCGACATATGAGATTTGGCAGCTCTTGGAGATTACACATAAGGGGACCTTAAAGGTAAAGAAACCCAATTTAAGCGTTTTTGTGTCTAAATACAAAATGTTTAAGATGCAGGAAGGCGAAAGCATTTCGGAGATGTTTATTAGGTTCACCGAGATCGTGAACGCTTTGGATGGCTTTGGGAGGACTGTGTCTCAAGAATATATGGTCACGAAGATTCTTGGTTCTCTCACACCTCAATGGGAATCTAAGGCCAATGGAATCGAAGAATCCAATGACATGAATAAGTACACCGTGGAGGAGTGCATTGGAAATCTTGTGGCCTTCGAGGTGAAGATGCATCACAAGGAGTGCCAAACGTCAAAGCCCGACGAGAAGTAAAAGGGGATTGCTTTTAAGGCTGTTGACGAGAAGATTGAATAGAGAAAGAAATTCATTCCCAATGATGAGAAGTTTAAGAAGAAGCATTTTCATGCCCCTAGCAGTGTTCTAACTATCGGATATCGGTCGCGTATCGGCCTATGAAATTTGATATCGGATTGGGATATCAGAGATATATCTGGGATATTGACTAAGCATCGGAGTGTCATATCGGCAGCTTATATGTATGCATAGATGTATCTAAGAAGATATAAACTATACTAACTCAAATAAAAGTATGTTTTGGTTATAATTATCTTGTTAAACATGAATATCGGGGATATTGGCTAAATATCGGAGTGTCGTATCAGAGGCTAAAAATTGATGTCAAATAAAAACATGAGGGTCTAAGAAAATATAAACTATAGAAACTCAAATAAAAGTATGTTTTGGGTATACTTACATCATTAAACGTGAATACTGGCCATCCACTTGGTGGAATATTTCTTTAAGTGATCACAAACCAAGCGAGTTAAATACCTACAAAATATGATTCACGTGGATCAATATTAACAGTGTGAAGATGAAAATCATAAACTGAAAAAAAATGTAAAAATATAAAAAGGGAAAGAATGCTCACCTTGATCGGAAAACCCTCTTTTGAGAAGAACAAACGCTGGACTGAAAAAAACGACAACTGAAAAAATTCAGAAAAAATGAAAAAGGTAAAGAATACTAAGTAGTAAATACTAAACTTAATTGGAAAATTCCTTGCGAAGATCGAACAGCAGATGTCAAAGCTCGATCGACGGAAAAACCCCAAAACTGGAAGGAAAGAAAATCAAAAAAATGAAAAAACTGAAAAAACTTAAAAACTGAAAACAGGGCTCGACTTCTCACTTTGTTCGGAAAAGACTTCCTTGCAAAGATTGAATACCGGACTTCGAAGCTCAATCGATTGTCGTCGAAAATTTTCGCCAGATGGAACTGAGCAGAGCGGCGTAAGGAGCAGAGTGTCGAGAAGAGCGGAGCGGCATGATTAGAATTAGGGAAAAGCAACGATTATTCTTAAAAATTCCGGTGCCTCTTGTTTTGAGTAAAGGATTGGGTCGGGTGACTCGTGTCGGATCCACTTTTAAGTGGACCGATCCGCTAACTTTAATTTTTTAAAATTTTGAATTGCGGTCGATATTTCAAAGGGATATATCGGCCGCGATATCGGCCGCAACCCGATATTGCGGCGATATTACCAAAAATTGGAAACATCAATATATAAGCCCATATCGTATCGGCCTAGTGATAAAACCGATATTGCGGCCGATATATCGAATATCGGACCGATATTTAGAACACTGGCCCCGAGCGAGGATGAAGGCGATGAAGAAGAAAGTGAAGAAGACGACGGAGGAGCAATGGAGCTTGCCAACAAACTCATGAGCATCATGAATCCGTCGCAATGTAAGAAAGCTTTAAAGTTATTTTTGAATACTAACAAAGCTTCGGTTGTGTGTTATAAGTGTGGCAAAACATGAAATTTTTCTAATGCTTGCCCAAAGAAGATAGAAGAGAAGTATAAGGGCAAAGGGAAGAAGCATTGGAAAGGGAAGACGAAGAATCCCGCTTTCATAGGAACTTGGGATAAGTCTTCGTCTGATAACTCGAGCGTGGGTGAAGATGATGATGAGCGCACTTTCACATCCATTGTTGATGCCAAGCGCGATCTCGAGGATCGGAGTACGCCAAAGACGTCTGTAACCACTTCACTCTTGATTGTGTTTTTATGCCAGGACCAGACGGCTGGAACCACTTCACCAGACGTTTGGCGTATCAGTTTTTGATTGGCCGTAACTTAGGATTTTCCCAGCCGTCTGAAGCTCATTACCAGGCGTCTAAATAGTGCATCAGACGCTGGGCCATGAATTCCAGACGTCTGGTTGTCTTGTGTTGGATTTTCGGCAGTCTACTTCTGCCTTCAAACCTCTGTCAGTTTTTACGTGATTGGAATTTCTCATCCATTCATAGCCCCATTAATAGCCCCATTAAATTGAATCACCTCAATCAGGGTCCATTTGTGTCGGTTATGACTGTTTTGGTGATCTAGTGTTTTCATGGGTAGAGTTTGTCAGACGCTGCATAACGTTGGACCAGACGTTTTATCAGTCTTCATCGGACATCTGCTAGGTCTTCATCGGACATCTGGACGTCTCCCAAAACGAGCAGTTTCTAGCCGTTGGCTGCAGATTTAATGGATTCTCTCGGGCTTTGTGCAGTTTTGAAAGAGTATATAAGCTCGGTTTTGAGGGAGATTTTGGAACGAATGCTCATTCAATAGAACTCATTTTTAGATATAAAATCCAAGAGCATATTTTTCACCTTTATTTCTTCACTTTGTTAAAGTGTTCTTGCTTTGAGCTTGCATTAAGAGATAGAGTTTTCCAAGTGCATCATCTTCTTCATCAAGCACTTGGTGGTTTCAGTTTCCATGCCTTCACACGAACTTTGGTAAGATCTATTCAAGGCATATGTAAGATTGTATTTCGTTTCTTTTTGGTTAAGAAACTTAGTACTCGGGTTGTGAGCACATCGTGTTGGGTTTACTCCACTTGTAGAGTTCTCTCCATATCTCGTTTTAGGGATTGTACTCATGAAGAGTGTTCTTGGGTGTCCCAGTTTAGGAGCACAGTGGAAAGCCATCGCGCGAGTATACGAGGGTGAGACTAAAGTAGGAGTCCCGGTGTAGGGATCCGAACCAGGATATATTCTATGTTTACGATTTCATTCTATTTGTGTTTTTTGATTATGGGACAATTATATTCCGCATTGTTTAATTAGTTTTAATTAGCATTTTAATTGCATATACACTATTCATCCCCCTCTATTGTGTTGCTTAGTGGACAATGATCATACAGACACTTCCTTTCATATAATGCTGCAAACGACGACATCCAAATGCTCGCCTGAAGACTATTATTGTACGCAAACTCCACGAGGTGTAGATGACCTCCCACGACCCCTTGAAGTCTAAAATACATGCTCGTAACATGTCCTCTAAAATCTGAATTGTGCGCTCTGGCTGTCCATTTGCTGAGGGTGATAAGCGGTATTGAAATTCAAGTGAGTGCTCAAATTCTTTTGTAAGTATTTCCAAAAATGAGATGTAAACCGGGTATTCTTGTTTATCTCTTACATGAATCTCTTGGTAAGAATCTTCGTCGACTGGCCAACTCTGGAAGGAATGAAGTGTGTTGACTTCGTCAATTGATCCACAATTACCCAAATGACGCCATTCTGCTTCTTTCTCTTGAGTAGACCAGTCATGATGTCCATCGTGATGTGTTGTCATTTTCACTCGGGAATAGGTAGTGTCGATAACAATATTGTAACTCGTTGGTGCTCAGCCTTCACCGGCTGGCACACAATACACTTGGTCACGCTCCACACAACGCTCTTCATTCCGTGCAACTAGTAGTGTTGCCTCAAATTCGGATACATCTTAGTGCTGTCCGGATGAATGGAATACGGCAAACTATGAGCTTCCTTCAACAGCTCCTCTAATAGCACCAGAAGGTACACAAAGTCTGTTGCCAAAGCTTAAAGATCTGTCCGCATGTATCGTGAACTCTGGTTGATGTCCATCCATCACCAACTCCCTTCACCACCTCCCTAATCCTTTGTAGCTTCGTATCCTCTGCATGTGTAGCCTTGATCTTGTCTACCAAGGTGGACTGTAAATGAAGGTTCATCACTGAAGAAGTCAGCACTAGCGGAATCAAATCAATCTCCATCTTTTGTATCTTTTGCTGGAGTCTCCACTGAGTTATAAGGGTAAGTATTGCTTGAAGTCGACTCAGTGCATCATGTACGACATTGACTTTTTCAGGGTGGTATTGAAGATCAATTGCATAGTCATCCATCGCCTATGTCCCATGTTAAGGTCCTTCTGGGTAAAGATGTAATTCAAACTTTTGCGGTTGGTGTATATCTTCACATGCTCTCTAAGTAGGAAATGCCTCCAAATCTTCAAGGCGAAAATAATGGGTGCTAACTCCAAGTAATGTGTGAGGTAGTTTTGCTCATGATTCTTCAGTTACCTTGATGCATAAACTACCACTCGTCCATGCTGATGAAGTACACATCCGAGACCTTTGCCGGATGCATTGCAGAATACCTCTAATCCTCCCGTTCGGTCTAGAACAATAAGCACTTGCGCGGTAGTAAATCTCCTCTTCAACTCCTGAAACGTCTCGTCACAAGCCTTAAACTAAACATACATCACATCCTTCCGTGTCAATCCGGTCATGGGTTCCGCAATCTTCGAGAAGTTCTGAATGAACCTCATGTAATAACCAACTAAACGCAGAAAACTCTGACACTGTCTTAGGAGCTGGCCACTTCTGAATGGCAACTACATTCTTTGAATCTACTGAAATTCCTTCCCTGATATCCCATGGCCTAGAAATCCGACATTGTTCATCTAGAACTCGCACTTGTTATACTTAGCATATAACTGATGCCGTCTTAAAGTTTCGAGGACCATCCTCAAGTGTGATGTGTGCTCCTAGTCACTCTTCAAATATATCAATATGTCGTCAAGGTAAACCACCACGAACTTATCTAGATATTCGTACAACACTTGGTTCATAAGGTTCATGAATACCGCTGGTGCATTGGTCACACCAAACAGCATTAACAAGAATTCGTACTATCCATATCTGGTACTGAACGTCTTCTTGTGAATGTCTTCCCGCCTAACTTTCAGCTGATGGTATCTGCTCCTCAGTTCCAACTTCGAAAGGGCACACGATCTTCCAAGCTGGTCAAATAAATCGTCGATGAGTGATAGATGGTACTTATTCTTCACCGTCACTTTATTCAATTCCCTGTAGTCCATGCACATCCTCTGGATCCATCCTTCTTCAACAATAATATCGGAGCACTCCACGATGATGTGCTAGATCGAATCCAGCATTTCTGCAACATGTCGTCTAATTGGATTCGAACCTCATCTAGCTCGGATGGTGCCATTCGATACGAAGTCCTATAGTAAGTTTGGGCTCGTGGCACCAACTTAATCACAAACTTCACAATAATTGATGCGATTAGGAGGTAATCCCGTAAGATCATCTGGAAATACATCCAGAAATTTCCGCACTACCTCTGGTCTCTTTGGTGCATCATCCATAGAAGTTAGCGCAGTAGCTGTAAATTAGGCTATATACTCCACTGGTCCTGCAGATCTACTCACGCTGATGAACTCGAATCTCGAATGGTTCGGAATCTCGAACACCACACTTCTGCATCGGCAATCAATCGTGATGTGAAAGGTCCCTAGCTAGTCCATCCCGAATACGACATTGAAAGTTGGTATATCGATTACTAAGAAGTCGGCATAGAGCTCTTATCCACAAATAACTACGCAACAATCTGGATATCAGGTAATCGTCTACAACATGCTGCTGCCTGTCTTGACGGCCCAACCAGAAGCGAGGGATGAAATTGAAATAGCGTGTTGATGGATGAAATAGAAATAGCGTGTTGATGGACAAAACGTGACGCCATGAAGCAATGCGAAGCTCCAGAATCGAAATGCGCAAGAGCGAGTCTGCTAGCTACTAGTACAATATGTATGGTCGCGAAAACTACGCCTAAGCACCAAGTATATAATGTAACAAATCGAAAGAAAATGGTAAATTTGTACCTGTAATGACGTGGCTTGTAGCCTTAGCCTTCTCTACTGTCATGGTGAAAGTTTGGCGCCTAGGTGGTGGAGCTTGTGGACACGCCTGGTGAAATCCTTTCCGCTGCGGTAGGGGTCCACGCTGAGTGTTCCCTACTAGAGCTGTAGCTGGTGCAGCTGTTGGTGCTGGAGCCGGTGGTCTTTGTCCCTTTTGGGGGGCAGTCTCTGGAAGTGTGGTCATCTGCTCTGCAAATCAGGCATTGGTTCAGGAGATATCGGCACTCAGACTTGATGTGTCCTGGCTTGTTGCAGTAGTGACATACAGTCTGCTGTCGACGCTGCTGTGGATGTTGTGGGGCCAGCCTCTTGAAAGGTGTCTGCTGTATTGGTCGGGCGCCTGTCGGTTGGAGGGTGGAGGTGGTCGTCATGGAAGGGCAATCGCTTTTTCTTGCTCTCCATTCTACTACATGTATTCGTAGTCTCGAGCGGCGTAGAGTACTTCTGTATGGGTCTTTAGCTTTAATCCAACCGTTCCTGAAATTTGATATTTAAACCTTCCTGCGCAACCATAATTACATAATTTAATCACTAACTTTAACAGTCCTACAAATCAATTGTTATCTTAGAACAATGCTACTACCGGCTACAAAGTAACCTCACAATTCGCCACAAAACAATCTTTAACAAATAAATCTTTAAGTTATAAGACTAACAGTAAATTTATTTTGAAAAAGGAGAAAATACTCGTGGGATCAGATTCATCGTTTGTCATCCAAAATAGATTTCTAGAGTTTACCAGCCAGAGGGAATTTACTAAAAATTCAAAGGATATGAACAGTAACGAATCACAGATCTGTAATTAAAAATCATACAAACCGTCTCAACATGCTACATTAAAAACTAAATTAAAAACCCCATGGGAAAAAGCCCACAACACAGCCGACAGGGGCCGACTGAACATGGAAATCAACAGAGAAGCCCACACTTTTAGCCGACTGTCAGTTCATCGGCATTACAAGGAAATCAAGCAAAAGCTTAGTAATGGTTAACCCACAATTCCACAGAAATCCCAAACCGAAACCCTCGATACGAGGCAGCGGTGGAAGCAGCCGCCTGGCCAAAGGATGCCAAAAATCATAAAGGGAAAAAAAGAACCCCTTTAGTTGATGAATCATCATCTCCTCTCAACAAATCCCACAAAATAATTGCAGCAACAGATACATGCAAGATGAAATAAAGGATAGTTTAGAGTAAATAGGGTCTACAGTGCACTTTCGTTTGATTTGCAGCCAACCAAAGAAATATAGAAGTAAATCAGAAACCAACGAAAGAATTTTGAAGAGAAAAAACAATTTCACATGAAACAAATACTGGGGTGATCGGTGTATAAATAAGCAAATAAAATCGTGTGAGAGGATAAGAGCCGAGTCCGGATCGAAGAGGAAATCATCGCAAAGAGGTGGGATGTGATGCGGGATTTGGATTATGGTTAGTTTCTATTTTCGCGCTGCTGCTGGTTCGCTGTCTGCCGCGAGAGAGAAAGAGGGAGAGATCGGGTTGGGTGAGGGCTGATGCGGGTGAGGGCTGTGTGGGTTTTTGTTTAAGTGGAGGGAGAGTGTGGGCTGGTATGTGGGTGGCGTTTAAAAGAAAGGGAGATAGAAATAAAAAGGAAAAAGAAATGGACATGGGCTAATGGGCTCAAATTAAATTATAGGAAAATAAAGGAAGGAAAATAATGGGGAAAAGGGGAAAAATTAAATCGAAAAAGAAAAGAATGTAGGGAAATTTATTTCTATGAAAAATATGGGTTGTTACACAATCTTGCCTATTATTGCAGCTAGCTTGGCATATTGGTATTGGTGGACCTAGTCTGGTTCTTTTAACACATTTTCTATCTATCATATTGTAACGCCGCAGACTTGGGTGTCGTCACACTCTTAATAAATTATGCAGGTCTTGCAGTTGCCAGTGTAGACAATATAGAAAAAAAAAGGAAATTAGATAAGAAGTTGAACTACACATTTATTTCATACTTCAAAAATTACAATGTCTAAAGTAAAATGAACTACATCTTTCAACTAATGAGTACTGAAAAGGAGACGAATATAACAAAGATAAGTACTCTCTTGTCAACTCCAAAGACTCAGAAATCAGCGTCAACTGGGAACTCGAACTCCTCATAATGTGAAGCCTTCTCGTCGATCGTTGATCGGCCCCGGATATACATCCGGAGAACGATTGTAGTTTTACCCCCAAGCGCACGGTGCAGTGACGAGCGGGTATCGAACACGAGGATGTGGTGTTGGTTCCAATCTATCCTACGTTGGTTTGACTACGAATGTATTATTGGTGGAGATGTGTATGATGTGAAGTGATGACAACGGTGGTGGATGTCGGTTTCGGTGATAAAGATGTGGGATAAAATATCGAGTCAAATACAATATAATAAAAGTGTTTAGGGCTAGGAAATCCCCACTACGGATCGTCATACATCTCTGTGAATCATGAATCTAAACATTACTAGACTTGTGTCGAGGTGAACTAGTCGTAACTAAATATAGAACCAAGCTCACGCTCTCGCGCTATTGCCGGTCTATAGCAACCTAGATTAGGGCCCACTCTCGTGCAAACCCTAACCTAAGCCACTAGCATGAAGATCGACATCATCGTCCAATCACACCTCGGGCCCACTCTCGTGCAAACTCGAGTTACAATTTAGGTTGTGATAGTTCGTATTCGTCTAATCTCTTGCAAACGAATATGTGTATAGATTTATAATAAAAATGCTAGCTTTGGTCCAATCTCTTGCAAACCAAGTCTAGTGGATTTCGATTATAAACCTAATTCGAATATCTAGGCCTTCCCATCGATCGGAATCCAATCTCTTGCAAACTCCAAATCGATGGAAATTCCTAGCTATCCGTAGTAAATCAATCACAACCTAACCTCCTAGCAATTCTAGCAATGTAGAAATTTATTCATCACAAATTTGTAATTAGATCCATAGGGTTCATCCCCATGCCCTAGAACATCAAATCTACTCAAGCATAGCAATAACGATGGAGAAATCGATAAAAAACATTGCTTGCATATATAAAGATATCAAATCAAAGATTCAAATAATAAGAACAAAGATACTCAGCTTTGATGAAGAATTCCAATCCAAATACAAGCTTTTTGATCCAAGAGGGGGCCTAGGGCATGGCCTAACCTCTAAAATAATCCCTAAGAAAACATCATGGAACTCCCTCTAATGACGGCTACAACCCTCTTAAATAGCCCCCCCAAAAAACCCTAACAAAACTGCCTAAAAACCCTCTGAAACCCGCGCCCAAAACTGAATCTGCGCGTAACATAAATTCTGCGCCAGCCGCGACTCGGCCGAGTGGAAAGCTCACTCGGCCGAGTGGGAATTCCTGCAGAATTTCCAGAAAACAGCACTCTGTCAAAAACTGGCAAAAACTGGTCACTCGGCCGAGTGGGAATCTCACTCGGCCGAGTGGAAATGTCACTCGGCCGAGTGACACTGACATGCGAATTCCAGCACTGCAGCATTGACTTGCAGAAATTCTCCAGATTTCATCCGACCTCCGATGGTGCGTCCTTGGCGGCGTTGGAACCGTCATGAAGTCTACTATCCATAAAAATATGAGAAAAATACTTTGACCTCTGGAATGATAGCAGATTTCAAAAGAGTGGAAGGCTCTCTGAAAATCTGGGCGCTCGTGTCATCGGCTTCACTCGGCCGAGTGTGATTCGTCACTCGGGCGAGTGGACTTCTCTACTCGGCCAAGTAGGTCTTCTAATGTTCTCCCCAGAATTCCAGAGAGTCGGCTTTGATTTCTTTTAGAAGTCCTGACTCACTCGGGCGAGTGGCGATCTCTACTCGGCCGAGTGGATGTAACCACTCGGTCGAGTACATTGTGGCTCAAGATCCCTTCGTATCAGTTGTACTCGGCCGAATGCGCTTCTTCACTCGGCCGAGTGGGCTGTGTTACTCGGCCGAGTGGCCTGTTTTTGGAGTCAACTCTTCTCCTCGCCTCTTCATCGATTCTATCGATTTCCTTCTTCTTCCACTCATCTTCCAGCGCCGTTAGCTCCTCGATAGAGCCATGGGCGACGCTCCGGTACATGTGCAAGTCCTTTAAGCTCATTTTTGCTCCCGATTGCTCTATATTTCATGAAATACGACAAAAACAAGAAATAGTGAAAAGTAACGTAATATCGTCGAATACTCGTGAAAATCGCAATATGAGCAATCGAAATGGCGTGAAAACATGCAGAAAAAAGGTGTAAAATATGGAGCGATCAAAATCCCCCAAGCTTATCTCTTACTCGTCCTCGAGGAAGATAAGTAGAGAGACGATCTCGGGAGATGAAAACAAAGAAAATGAAATGAAAAAGAAAGAACACGAGGTGGAAGGGGTCGCTAGATTATTCTCTCAGATCTCAAGCCATAAGCTACACATCACGATAACTTGGAAAATACGAATCACATGCTATAAGGATTTCATATCTTACTTAGACATGATACTTGCAAGCTTTTAAGAATAACAAAAGGGACTCTCTAAATTCATACAATCAATTCATATCCACATCACACATTTCATAGAATTTAATATATAAATGTTGGCGATACACTTTTCAATCAAAAGTTATAAATGAAACATATAAGATACACACCAAGCATGCAATAGAGAATAGAATAAGAGTCATGGCATTCACATATTTATTTCAAATCATGAAAAATCTCCATATCTAATATATTTTGCAAAGTCTAAGCATTATCGAATATTCCCATTCATGCACGTCTCCACTCTAATGTCATACTCACTCATATGGTCAAATGAATTCACCCCTCAAGCTTAGCTTGAGGCATCACATCTAAAGGAATATGATAGTGGTGGGATCTTTGCCTTGGTTTTCCCAAGTATTTTGTGGCTCCAATAATGAGATAGAGAAATATCTTTCTTTTCTTTTTTTGAACATTTTGTTTCTCATTTTTCTTTTTGGATTTTTGTAGGAGCTATATAATTTGTATTATTTGGTTTTTGGCTCCTTTTTGGCTTTTTGGACTTTTTGGAGCAAACTTTTTCTTTTGTAGGGATTTTTGGGAAATAGATGCGATATAAGTAGCTTTAGAAGGTGAACTCAAGTGACATGTAGAGAATAAAAGATATTTGTGGAGAAGGAAATAATGTAACACTCGGTTCACTCTAAGATGTGCACGAACGGTTCAATAAAATAATAATTCAATTAAAACTCATATGTAAGCATGGATATTCTCAATCATTTCAATAAATAGTGAAGTCAAGCAGTAAAGTTTACAACCATATCAGGCATGCAACAGAAGGCGAATAAGACAATAAAACTGATGCTTCAGATATACTAATGATGCGTAAATATTGGTGCATTTCCAACAAAAGCATACTAAATACTAATCAATACATTCAGCTTCAATTAATATCATGCATTCATATAGAGGAATCATCAAAAGAATATATAAGCAAGCACATGGATAGCAAGACTATGGAATACTCAAAGTAGCATGGCAAGGAATAATAAGCATCGTGATGGTTGGTAAAGCAATAAGAGATATCATCATACAAAACTCATCTAGCGGAAGAAGAGAAAGGAAAATAAAGAAAAAAAATAAAAGAGAGGAAAGAAAAGAAAAACAAGCACACAACATGATGCATGAACACACATAAAAGGAAAATAAGATGGAAAATTCAAAAAGATGATGCAAAATTTTGAAAAATTCTAAAAAACCCTAAAAATAAAGTAAAAGTTCAACTAGATGGCATGGAAATGCACTCCCCCAAGCTTAAACTTTACATTGTCCTCAATGTGATCATAAAAGGAAAAATATGAGGAACAACGATAAATATGAGGGAGGTGAATAAAAAATGATGAAATGAATGACATGAAATCCTAATGCAACTACATGCACATGCAATGATGCATGAGAGCGCTTTTCCCCAAGCTTATGCTAAACAATCCTATTCAAATGACTTGATCAAAAATGTCATGGCTTTGCTAAGCGAGATTGAGTCAAACGAATAAGAATGTGAGTATTCACTTGAAAGAAATGTTCGATGGGTGGTGAGCAAAAAGGATGTGACAGATCAAAATATAAAGAGGGCAATTAATATATATAATGGATTTGGGGTGTAAAAATTTTTGTTGCCATCATATGAGGTAATATTTATTTAAGCAAATCTATACGGTCCTCTTGCTGTCGAGAGAATTCGTGTTTATTTAAAGCATAAAAATTTCTACACTACTGGATTGATATCACCTATAGCAAAAGGTGGATCCAGTATCTTTGCCGGTGCATGCAATTGCTCCAACTGCTCCTTCCGTAGCTCTGCCAGATGCGTGTGTCCACGGACTCCAACGAACTCCAGCAATGCATCCTCCAGCATTCCTACAAGAACTCCACCTGTACCCTGCAGAGAATAGGATGCATCAGTTCGCTACAAAAAATTCACACTCGTAATAAAAGTATCCCAAAGAGGATCGTCTATAGAAATATATGGAATAAATAATGGTGGAAGATACTTCCCTGGAAATAATCCAATATCCTCACGTGCCGTGATAGCTGTCTCCATGGTGTCTTCTCTCAGCTGCTCAGGTAAATCTGGATCATAGGTGTGGACCTCATCAAGATGCTCCTCATCATCGTCAGACTCATCCCGGCGCACCTCTTGATCATATTCATATGCGTCGATGGGTGCTAACTCCTCGCTCTCCTCCTCGTATACATCCCATTGTACCTTTTTTTCATATGTATGTGTATCCTGAAAGGGAGCCATAAGCTCTGTGGGATAGTCCTCGGCGTTAATGGAAGGATGAGGTGGCTGCGGGAGCTCTAATGGAGGGGGATAGTGCTCGGGATCCTCATGAATGGCTGTGTTCTCGTCCGGACGCATGACCTCCTCGGTGATAAGCTCTGGCTCTGTGTGTAAGGCCTCCTCAAAAGCATGCTCTGGCTCGACAATGTGCTCATTTGCCTTCTCATCAACTATCAATGTAGGCTCTCTCTGGAAAGGTGATGCTGGCTGCTCAGGTATGTCAACTTGTGGGGATGTATCATGTGGAGGGGAATGCTCGCAAGCAATCCGAAAATATAGTCTATCCCCCTCAAGACTGACATGGATGTCCTCCTCAATGTTCCTGCAGCTGAAACACGGTTCATAACAAAATCTGCATATCGTAGCTCAAATGCATCACCTGCTGTAATGCTCTCTGAACCGGTGAACCTCACTGACTCCAAGAGGCCATCCAATAATCTCTGAAATGCGTCCTCCTCTGGCTGCGCATATGACTCAGTTTCTGCTTCCTCCGCAGCCTCTTCGTCCATCCATTCTTTATATGCAATAGTTGTATCGTAGGATGTGGGATCGATGACGGCACATTCTGGCTCTGGTAATATGACCGGTGATGCTTCTTGCCCATAAAATGAAGAAGCAGAACTGATATCTTTGGAAATCTCTGCAACCTTAAGCATGAGCGCATTCATTTCAAGTACCCTCTTCGTCCATTCCAATTGAAGGTTGCTCTTATCAAGCATGGCTTGTATTTCTTTCTGGTGTGCATGCATCTCATCAAAAAAGTTTTCTCCCGTCTGAGCACTCTGATCAAAATAGTATTCTCACATCTGAGCACTCTGATCATAATAGTATTCTCTCATCTGAGCATTCTGATCAAAATAGTATTCTCCCATCTGAGTACTCTGAACATAATAGTATTCTTCCATCTGAGCACTATGATTAAAATCTGTGGTCCACGTAGTATAATCCATAGCACCTGATCAACAAAGATAAATACCTGGAGAAAAATATCAGTGTCACAAAAGAATATAGAAATGATAATAATGGTGGCGGGATGAAAATTCCCTTTTGTTAAAATTTTTTCCGTAGTCTAATCAACCTAATTGTGACAAATTGGCACCCAACGGGAAACACCTCCCTGGCAACGGCGTCAAAAACTTGATCGGTCCCGGATATTCACCCGGAGAACGATTGTAGTTTTACCGCAAGCGCACGGTGTAGTGGCGAGCGGGTATCGAACACGAGGAGGTGGTGTTGGTTCCAATCTATCCTAGGTTGGTTTGACTACGAATGTATTATTGGTGGAGATGGGTATGATGTGAAGTGATGACAACGGTGGTGGATGTCGGTGTCGGTGATAAAGATGTGTGATAAAATATCGAGTCAAATACAATATAATAAAAGTGTCTAGGGCTAGGAAATCCCCACTACGGATCGTCATACATCTGTGTGAATCGTGAGTCTAAACATTGCTAGACTTGTGTCGAGGCGAACTAGTCGTAACTAAATATAGAACCAAGCTCACGCTCTCGCGCTATTGCCGGTCTATAGCAACCTAGATTAGGGCCCACTCTCGTGCAAACCCTAACCTAAGCCACTAGCATGAAGTTCGACATCATCGTCCAATCACACCTCGGGCCCACTCTCGTGCAAACTCGAGTTACAATTTAGGTTGTGATAGTTCGTATTCGTCCAATCTCTTGCAAACGAATATGCGTATAGATTTATAATAAAAATGCTAGCTTTGGTCCAATCTCTTGCAAACCAAGTCTAGTGGATTTCGATTATAAACCTAATTCGAATATCTAGGCCTTCCCATCGATCGGAATCCAATCTCTTGCAAACTCCAAATCGATGGAAATTCCTAGCTATCCGTAGTAAATCAATCACAACCTAACCTTCTAGCAATTCTAGCAATGTAGAAATATATTCATCACAAATTTGTAATTAGATCCATAGGGTTCATCCCCATGCCCTAGAACATCAAATCTACTCAAGCATAGCAATAACGATGGATAAATCGATAAAAACATTGCTTGCATATATAAAGATATCAAATCAAAGATTCAAATAATAAGAACAAAGATACTCAGCTTTGATGAAGAATTCCAATCCAAATACAAGCTTTTTGATCCAAGAGGGGGCCTAGGGCATGTCCTAACCTCTAAAATAATCCCTAAGAAAACATCATGGAACTCCCTCTAATGACGGCTACAACCCTCTTAAATAGCCCCCCAAAACCCTAACAAAACTGCCCAAAAACCCTCTGAAACCCGCGCCCAAAACTGAATCTGTGCGTAACTTAAATTCTGCAGATTCGACCGCGTGGAAAGCTCACTCGGCCGAGTGGAAAGCTCACTCGGCCGAGTGGGAATTCCTGCAGAATTTCCAGAAAACAGCACTCTGTCAAAAACTGGCAAAAACTGGTCACTCGGCCGAGTGGGAATCTCACCCGGCCGAGTGGAAATGTCACTCGGCCGAGTGACACTGACATGCGAATTCCAGCACTGCAGCATCGACTTGCAGAAATTCTCCAGATTTCATCCGACCTCCGATTGGCGCGTTCTTGGCGGCGTTGAAACCGTCATGAAGTCTACTATCCATAAAAAATATGAGAAAAAAATACTTTGACCTCTGGAATGATAGCATATTTCAAAAGAGTGGAAGGCTCTCTGAAAATCTGAGTGCTCGTGTCATCGGCTTCACTCGGCCGAGTGGGATTCTTCACTCGGGCGAGTGGACTTCTCTACTCGGCCGAGTAGGTCTTCTAATGTTCTCCCCAGAATTCCAGAGAGTCGGCTTTGATTTCTTTCAGAAGTCCTGACTCAATCGGGCGAGTGGCGATCTCTACTCGGTCGAGTGGATGTAACCACTCGGTCGAGTACATTGTGGCTCAAGATCCATTCGTATCAGTTGTACTCGGCCGAATGCGCTTCTTCACTCGGCCGAGTGGGCTGTGTTACTCGGCCGAGTGGCCTGTTTCTGGAGTCAACTCTTCTTCTCCTCGCCTCTTCATCGATTCTATCGATTTCCTTCTTCTTCCACTCATCTTACAGCGCCGTTAGCTCCTCGATAGAGCCATGGGCGACGCTCCGGTACATGTGCAAGTCCTTTAAGCTCATTTTTGCTCCCGATTGCTCTATATTTCCTGAAATCCGACAAAAACAAGACAGTGAAAAATAACGCAATATCGTCGAATACTCGTGAAAATCACAATATGAGCAATCGAAATGGTGTGAAAACATGCAGAAAAAGGTGTAAAATATGGAGCGATCAATCGTCACCTAGCAGAAACAACAGAAATCGAACCATTATCAATAACATAGATTTAACCTCACTAAAACAGTCAGTTAATATCATGCAAGAATTTAATAGGCATGCAAGGGAAAACTGTAAATAAAGGTACTAATCTGGTCATGTCTAGTAGCTGTAAGGGTCTATCAACTAAATGAAAAGTAACTAATCAGTCAGTGTTGTGACTTATAATAGAAGAGCACGATGTGCAACGTGAAGTCAACATTGGACCGCGGGGTGCTACTCTGGGTCGAGTAAAAAGGTGAACTGTAGCAAGAACTCAGGATTCATAAACAGACATCCTCCTAGACATGGGCCAAAAGCATGACTTCAATCGCTTCCGCACTCTCTCCATTATAAGTTATCCCAAAACCCGTGTCATGTCAAGTGTAGTTGTTTTAGTTCTAAGTTATGTTGAGTGTCATGTCTGTAGTACCTAAATTACATAGTTAAGCACTATAAGAATTTGTATGTTTCACGTAGCATGTCAAGTACATGTGTCCAGTATCTAGTACCCAGCATTCAGTTCAAGTAGTATATTGTTTGACTTATGTAATCTAGTGGATTGTACAATGTGTGAATCAAGTGTAACATTCAGTTACATATAGCAAAGCAGTTAACCATTTAAATCAACTATTACAGGCATTCATATCAGACCTCAACGTTTTTGGAAAAACAATCAAGAAAAAGTTTTAACTAAAAAGAAATTAATTTATTTGACACTTTAGGAATCAGATTCGGTAACCCAACTTAACCCAACAACCTACCAGCTCAGTAGGAGGATTCGTCACGTCTGGTATAAAACCACGAAACAAATAAAAATAATGATATTTTATTTTGAAACTTTTTAAGAAACTGCATTGTAAAAACAGCTTCAGAAAGCCCAATAGTTCAGTCACAAAAGACCCACGAGACAGCCACAAGAACCACAGTAAAAACACACACAAAGTTCCCTCGGTACAGCACCAAAGAGCCCAAAAACAGCACCAAAGGACCCACAGAAAAACAGCCCGGGGACACCCACCGGAGCAGCCCGGGGACACTCAACAGGGACAGCCCAGGGGGAAACCCAACATGCAGCCGCAAGATCCACGAAGGAAAACAACCGAGCAAATCGAAATGCGTCGATGACTCACCGACGACAAACCTCCACCGGCGGCCGGTGGGGTTAAAAGAAAAGGAAAAGACCACAGAAAATAACAGAGACGATGACGAGGGTCGTCGACGTGTCTTGGGTTGTCGGGGATATTGAATTATTGGGGATAGCCCCTCGATTCTAACCCTACATCACGTCCCAACAGAAAACAACCAAAAAGAAGCAAAACACTGTCATGGCGAAGTTCGCCGGAGAACCATACATGCGTACAACATAATTAAATAATTAATCAAGGCTTTAGAGGGGGTCGAATATGCCGTTCACCGAAGATCGCGTAAGAAATCCAAGAGAATCGAAGACTCAGAGAGATTAGAAAGCCCCAAGAAAAATCCGAGTGAGTAGTTTTGGAGGGAAAAATAATTTTTCGTATACATTGAGCCCTAGAAATCAAGAGAATATAAAGAGGAACACGTGGGGAGAGGAGACCTCCCCGTTGAGATTTGGAATGGAAATCGCGGAGGAAATCAGCTGAAAATATCTAGGGTTTAGGTTTTCGTGGCCGTCGGCTGCGCTTTGTAGCCGCGAGAGAGTAGAGAGGGAGAGAAAAGAGAGGGGTCGGGTTTGTGAGTGCTTAAGTGAGGTTGGGGTTTAGTTTTGTAAAGGGATTAGACTTAAGTAAATAGGGGGATGGGCCATGTAGGTTGTGGGCTTGGGGTCAAAGGAAGAGAAAGAAAGAAAAGAATTAAAAAAAAGAAAAGAAAGAGAAGAGGAGTGTGTTGCGGGCCAAGGTAAAAGGAAGGGAAGGGAAGAAAAGAAAAGAGAAGAAAAAGAAAAAAAGGAGAGGGAGAAAGAAAATAGGAAAAGGAAGAAAGAAAAATAATGGCAATAATAATATAATAGAGAAAGAATCATAGGGAAAGATCCAATAAGTTTCTCAAAATTCACTTGGGAAAATACGGGCCATTACACACATATATTGTCTTTCCTTATCTCTGTCGCTTTGCATCCTTAATTCATTTTTTCTCGTTGCATATGAAACTTATCAGTTTCTGCACTAGATGCATCAAAGTTCAATTTCATGTTCCACTGGTGATGCTAGGAACCCTGCTTGTTTGTTATCACAGTTGGTGGAAGCTGTCTAGAGAGGGGATTGGAATATATAGTATAGTCTGTTGTATATATGCAAGTGTTTTGGTCATTCTTAAGTTTGTGACAAACACGACCTTGCTGTACTGTCTTGTCTATTCATCAGAACCATATATGTATAAACCCAAGTCTCGTTGAGTATTGTGAACTTCAGTTGTTCTTATGTCTCGTCGTGATGCCCTATGTCTTGTCTAATCATTGTTATTGGGAGAACTATTAAAAACTCAGCAACGTCTTTAGCATGATACTAGACTTGGTTTGGTAACCTCCTACTGGCTATAAGGGGTTAAGGTCTGAAATTCCTTTTCAGGGGGGAAAATTCCAGTTGGTGGAAGCTGTCTAGAGAGGGGATTGGAATATATAGTATAGTCTGTTGTATATATGCAAGTGTTTTGGTCATTCTTAAGTTTGTGACAAACACGACCTTGCTGTACTGTCTTGTCTATTCATCAGAACCATATATGTATAAACCCAAGTCTCGTTGAGTATTGTGAACTTCAGTTGTTCTTATGTCTCGTCGTGATGCCCTATGTCTTGTCTAATCATTGTTATTGGGAGAACTATTAAAAACTCAGCAACGTCTTTAGCATGATACTAGACTTGGTTTGGTAACCTCCTACTGGCTATAAGGGGTTAAGGTCTGAAATTCCTTTTCAGGGGGGAAAATTCCAGTCATTGCTACTCCACAAATGAAGTTGTTAAACTGCTTGATATTGTACCAAGAATTTTGATGGGTATCAGGAGATTGAATCTTTGGAGAGATGGTAAGGAAAGTAGAAAATCCACATTATTATGGTTTGCTGCATTAAGAAGTCAGCAGTTGGAGAAGCAGAAATAACAGCATAATCCAGACATGTTGCTCGAGAGATTCATTGTGAAAAGCATTGGGTAGAAAAAATATTCTAAAAAAGGTAAATCAAGTGAAAAAAACAACATGAAGGATGACTTAAATGTTCCAGAGTAATAATAGCAATCTGAGGTTATGAGGATGGGACTTCATGAACAAAAGTGAGAAGGAAGAAACTTGAAGGACTTTACATTATCTACAACAAATCCTTTATTACAAATATTTTGGGTTGGTTACATGAATCCTTTTCTCCAGTCAGCTTTGTTGTTGTCTCCCACGTTGAATGGTGCTTTGAGCCTTGACATTCATTCTATAAGGATTTATGTCATGTTCCCAATAAAGTTTCTGTTGGTTGTCAATCTAATGTAACCCTCCTTTGTTGTGGCTTGCCGTTACTGGTATTAGAGGAAGAAAGGCATTAACCAGTGGATTAGAGGGGCATACATTCTATAAGGATTCATTTCTTAAGTAATCAACAACGTTTTGTGCAGTTTGTCAACCTAATGTGACCTCCTTTGACCAAGCTTGTTGTGGCTAGTATTGAAGGAAGAAACACTTTAACCATTTGATTAAAGGGGCATATATATAGCAATAATTGCAAGATTGCCCCTAGAAGGTGAAACCAAAAGGGATATTTGGGGAGAGAAGTCAGAGAGAGCGAGCCAAAATCCACTCTACCTATTAGGATTGTATATAATCTTTATAACATTCATAGAAAATCTCTTCACCAACTATTTATTCTCGAACTTCCTTTCAAGATGGGGCACATGTTTGCAACAATCATGCCAAGATTTCAGCAGTCTTCCCTTAAAATTGTCAAAATTTTCAATGTACAAGTTTATAAAAAAATCCATGATACACAATTAACATGTAATTGTCAGCCGCAAAGCAATATACTTTCTTGTGAGTCCTAATTTAAATCGACAATTTTTCAATTTACGAAGAAAGTAGAAATAATTCTAAAAATTGACCGATTTTAAAATAATCACGAAACATAACCAAGTTTATGTCACATCAGATTTTGCGTGCAACTATGTGCTCAGGTGGCTAATGTAAACTCACCGGGATTGTCAACCTTGGCCAAATTTGACTTTCCTGTTAATTTGTCTTAGGTCAAATTTGGTCAGGTTTCCCAACACTGGTCAGTTTGGCCTTATGCACAAACATCATACATATAAACCAACCTATCTAAAGCATGCATTGTTTAATAATAAAACATTTAAGTTATCTAATGCATGCATGCACTATTTAACTGTTGACGGTTGGGTTCCGGTCAACAATAAGTAGGTTGACTTGACGCCTTGAGTCAACGCGTGCCTTCGTTAGCCGGAGTGATCAGTCTCTCCTGATGGGTAGCTCGGGTCTGCAAGGTAGCGGCTGCGCTACTAAGAAGAAGTCCGATTTAGCTCAGAGAAGCTCTAAGCTTGTTGCGGATCGCCTGTCTAGCTATCTGCACAACAAGAAACATTAAAGGGGGTCGGATTCGGGTCCGGCCCAAATTCCATCCGATGCTTAAGTTAGTAATGAACTTAAGGAGGCTCGGGGCAGCGAGACCGATCTAGCGGGAGATCGTCTGTGAGGCTGGCCGACCGAGTTAAGGAGAAGGAAATATGTGGTATGGAGTAAAGGCAAATGTTGTCAGAGTACCTAGCAAGTAGTCTCTCTTCTCACCCTCCTTGTTCTTACGAGGTTTGGTCCTTTTATATGAGCCACATCCTTTCAGTCTCGTCGTGGGCTAACCGCTTCCTATCGATCGTGGCACGTGCGTGCTTGCATCTCGGGCGTAGCGGACGAGTGACCACTACGCCATTATGTGGCCCACTTTCCCACATTTCCTGAGGGACGTGGGGGCTTGGTGGGCGTGATTCGAACCGTCTTTGACCTAGTAAGCGGACTGACATTTGCTTGAGCTCGACGGGCTCGACGGGCTCGACGGGCTTGATGGGCCTGATGGGTCGCTTTTTTTCTTGACGTGCTTCGTCCGAGCGGACGTCAATAATACTTCGCATACACAAATATAAATATATAGGGGCCGGCCCAAAGATGTGACACAACCCAATTTATTAATAAACGGCCCAATGATGTAACATTAACCAAACTAAATATGTATAGAAGTGAATATTTTCTTTTCGGTGTGAACTATATGAGACATACAAGCATGCACTGTTTAATGAAAACATTTATAATGAATGATGTACTACTAATGCAAGCCCGGGTTGTCAAATAGCGTAAAAAATAAAGTCTACTATTGTTTAAACACAATCAATTATAATAAATGCGGTATGGTGGCCAAATGGCATCCGACCATGTTTGTGTATGAGGCCAAATTAGCCGGGTTGGCAACTTGGCCAAATTTGACCTTTTCGTCATTTTGGCAAGAGTTGGCAACATCGATGTGTTTTTGTCCTCTGAAAGCGGACGTAGCACAAACTTGGTCAATTTTTTTGAATATTTTTGTCGATTTTTAAAATCATGACTACTTTTTCGTCGAAGTTGTAAATTTTTAAATCACAATCACACAACTATAACGGAATCCAATAATTTGGACCTAACCTCACAAGTCAAACCTAAATTCGAACCCAATTTCTGGGTATAGGTCGGGTCATAAACAGGCTTGAGTGGAATTCGTGTCAATCCGTCTGACCTAGGATGGCGATGGTCGGGTTTGGGTTTAACTTATCAACATAAGTTACCTGAATATAATATATTTAACTATATATAATATTTATTTTCCTCTAACTCCCAATATGAGTAGCCAAGTGGTTAGCGAATGTGTGCTAGAGGTAGTGGTGTTGGGTTTAATTCTATTGTCCAACAAAAAAATTATTTTTTGAAAATATCATGCACTTCCTTGAACCTGATTTGTGCCAACTCAAACTCGGCCTGAACCCGACCCATAATCGACCCACGTAAGCAAGCATGTCGATACGTGTCATCTGAATATTTTCTAAGTCGGGTCAATTTTGGAGCTCTTACCCAAATTTAATTTGGGTCAGGTTTGAGTATGGAGTAACTTGGGTCGCGTAAGACCCGACCCAACCTGACTCACGAGTCTGGTTCATTTATAACAATAGACATTTAAACATGATCATTGTTATATATAAGTACTTGTATAACATAACGTAATTGCCTTTATGAGCATGATACGTTATATAGTCAAACTAAATGTGGCTAAACAATACATCAAATCAAATGCTCAGTTAACTGACTTGTTCATCAAATCTTTAGGTGATTCAATAGTAAAGTATATTTGTACCAAGCTTAAGCCATATACTATATGTGCTATAGCTTAAGGGGAGTGTTAAAAGTCTAAATAGTAATTATATTCTTATAATTTTAGAGTTAGAGTCAAATAATAAGTCAAATATAGAGTGTAATCCTAATAGTATTCATGAATTTTTGGCTATACCAAAAACACAAATACATCCTTTTAAGGTGTAACGGTCTTAACCCGTTATCTTTACTTTTTAAATAGATTTTTGATAGATTTTTGTTCTCATTAGTTTAAATAATTCTTAGAATTTTACTCATAAATTTGGTGAAACTATTTCTATCTTAATTAATTAAAACTCATTTTATAAAAAAATAAAATTATAATTGTATTTAATTAAAAATCTAATTTTTTGCAATGTGTTCTACAACTTGTTAACTACATTTCCACCAATTTTCAAGTCAATCCAACACTTTTTGAGCCTCCACCCATGCATTACAAAAAGATAGCTCACATTCTGAAACTACCGGCGCAATCTTTTTGTAATGCATGGATGAATGCTCAAAACGTGTTGGATTGACTTGAAAATTGGTGAGAAAGTAGTTAACAAGTTGTAGAACATAATGCAAAAAAATTCAAATAATTATTTTGGCCGTCAAATTGCGGACAGCACAGCTAGGCCGAACATGTGTTGTCAGCACACTTCCATATTCACACACACAAACACATATGAGGAATATGGGCCTGAGCTGTCAGCGCAGGAATAATTTCCTGCGCTGACAGCGATTTGGGGCCGTAAAATTTTTTCATGCTTATATTAGCGTTTGCTTTTTTCCTTGGGGATCTAACCGAATGTCGGTCAGATTCGGAAGAAGAAAGATATTATGAGAGCGAGCATTTGATCAGATAGTTGGAGGGGCACATAATTATCCTCAGGAAGCTATTAGCTTCGATAGTTTCTTCATATTTTTGGCTAGTAGATTTTGGTCATATTTTTCAATCAGACTGATGTAATAATGTACTCTTAATTTTTAGAGAAAACTTTTATTTATGTTGATGTGGATTTTTTAAAATTTATTTCTGTGATGATTTGCATGGAGAATCTGCGTGGTTTTATTTTTAGGGTAGGTGTATTTAAATCAATGGAAAAGTGGAAAAGAAAAAAAATATTCCGTTATTTCCTTTGATTTAAACACGCCGCGGACCTTCTGTTCTGCTCTTCAAGTATTTTGAGAAGCGGTGCGTGACATAAGGTGTGGCCTTTATTCTAAATAATTCTCTCTTTATTCTCAGGTCTCAAATCCATATAAGGATTTGCCTACTTTATATTGGTTTTGTCAATTTCCTCCAGTTTCAATGCCGAAACCTTCAAAAAAATCTATTATACAATTGAGGAGGTTTGACTTAGAGTTAAATGGCATGTTTGTCCCATGTGACAATGTCACATCGCCACATGGAATGCCACCTAGGACAAAAAACCACTTATCCCCTCACTTATTTACATGGTTGCCATTTCCTCATCCCAAAAAAATCAACCCCAAGCTCACTTGTTTTGCCCTAGAGGATTTTTCCATTATAACCCCAAGGTTTTTGCATTAATCCTTTTGCCCCGACGATACCGACACATACACCCACACTTCTAACTCCTTTTTGTTTGGGTATGTGCACCGCATCCTGTTTGTAGGGGTGGCTCCGTGCACTGTGTGCACGGGTTTTTTCTAGTTCAAAAATAAAAGAAGAGATGAAAAGAATCTAATGTCATTAGTTAATAATATTATCTCCATTCAGTTTCTATTCCTACATGAAATTCATAAATATAAATCCATCATAATTTGATATATTTTTACAGATTAATGTGAATCTATGACAATGGATGCATCTCCTCATATACCAAAACACAAAAAGTGGGGTGGTACGACAAGTACAAACCCATGTGGGCTTGTCCCATCCCACTTTTTGTGTATGTATATGATGAGATGTCTCCCATGTCATATGATACACATTATTCTCATATTTGTAATATGACTTCAACCATGGTTTCAATGTAGCTTTAATTGATGACTTTCATATTAGTAGCATTAATTGGTGAGTTTCATATTAGTTGGGTTAGTGTTTATGTTAATTGTTTGACTTTGATAATTCGAATTCTTTTGATAAACTTCTACTTAGGCTACATGTGTATGGTATGTGCTTCTTAGGAATGGCATGCTAACACCTTGAGATCGTGACATATCTCGCAGTCATGGAGACTTAAGACATTCCACAATGAAACTGAAACTCGGAATAAAACATTCGAAACTAAAGAACCTTTGGCATAACTTTTAATCCGAAAAAGCAATGAAAACGAAACTGATTTTTGAAGCTTGCTCAAAACATCTGGATAGAGCATATGATTGTGGAACTGAGATGGGTTAAGCAAAAAACCATGACCATGTAACCTTATTTCTATCTCAAGTTTGGGTTCTGAATGCTGTCTTTTGCTGTCTTTTAATGACACTTATCCATACTGTGCTGCACTTGAAAGGATCAAATGCAAATCATATCACCCTAAATTAAAAAATTGGCAACCCCAGTGGGAAATTTGTTCCATTGTAGGTAATCTAACACATTTAAACTACTTGTAAAATTACAGTTGAAATGATTTTGATGTGGTTAACTTGTGTATCAAGTGCCAACAAATTAATCAATTTTATGACAATTTTGAAATGTATATTTTGTTGCCACTTTTTATGTGGGTTGAACACATTGATATCAGTTAAATTTCAATTTTTCAGTGGTTTAAATGTGGTTGATCATATCTAACAGAAATGATTTGCCATTTAGGTTGTCAATTTTTTAATTTTGCATTGCATCTATGGTCCTATGGTATGTAGCTTAGTTTAACTACATTTATTTGTGCATGTTAGTGTTGATTCATACTAGGATTCTTTTGATAGATTAGATTATAGAAATTGTCACTTGAAAATCATAATTTGAGTTCCTTTGATTAACCTCTACTTACAGTACATGTGTATAGTGCTTATTTCTTAGTAAGGGACATATGCAAACACCTTGAGATCATGATATGTCACGTGATGATGGAGACTTAGACATTCCAAAACTGAATCCGAAGCTCCGAATCAAACCTTTGAAACTAAAGAACTTTTGGCGAAACCTTTTATCCAAGCAGGGCACAAAACCAAAATTATATAACTTGCTACTTGTACTATCCGTTTCACGACTACTTGAGGAATGGGTAAGGGAACTTAAAATGGTCTATTTTGTTTTAGGCACCAAGATGATGTAAAGCAACATCAATGGAGATGATCTTCAAATTTAATACTCTATTGTCGGTAGGATTTGGTTTCAAATTGTCCAGAAAAGAGCCTATTTTCCCTCTCGCAAAACATACATTTATGCGCACGCATACACACACGGGGGGTTTTGGGATTTTTTGGGGTCGGGGGATATGGGATCATTATGGGTATGAGTGGAGGACAGCTTTCGGCTGCATGAGATTGTGCGAGGCAGAAAGTGAGGCCCTAACACATGCTTGAGTTGTCAATTCATACCCGGGGTGTGTGCACATATTCTGAATTTTCATAATTTTCCCATTCACAGGGGTCATATATTTCATTTTTTCCCTTTTTAGTTGATATTTTCCCATCTCACATATAAAATAAAATCTTCTAAATTGATATTGTAGTCTATAAAGTACTCTAGGTAAATGCATCCACTTGTTTAGATTGTTTGCATAGTGATCAAACTTTAGGTCATTTTTGAAAGATGTCTTGGCGCCATTGTTATGTGGCATTTTCCTTACAATATTCTTGATGTTAGACATTTGTCTTCTAAACTTTTTGTGCTCTTAGGATACTTGCAATGCAGTCTTTTGTCGAGTTTTTCTCATGCTTCTTCAATCATTCTTCCCTGGATGTTCAAGTTTTTACATGTAATAGTTTGTATATGTTACTTCACATGCACTTTTTGTAAATGTTACTTCCTCTATTATATGTGAGATTGCTAACTTCTTAGCTGTTCTGTCATTTTAATAAATGTAGGTTGGTTGGGATGAATCAACGGCTGGGGATAGACAACCAAGGGTCTCACTGTGGGAGATTGAACCTCTGACAACATTCCCTATGTATCCATCTTTATTCCCATTGAGGCTTAAGCAGCCTTGGTATACTGGTTTATCACCTCTTAATGGTAATTTCTTGTGAACATGGAGGTCCATTCTTCTTTTTTCAATCGTCTAACCATTCGATTTCATTATTTTGCAGTTTCTTCATGACATGTATTGGAAAGTATACATGGTTTAATTGATTTTTCATTATTATTTTTATTAGTTGTATTGTTTATTTTATTTGTGGTAATTGTGGTTAAGTACATTGCTGTATGGTGAGAGCAATAACGGAACATACTATATAATGCAATATGATTCATACACCACAGTGGGGAATGATAAACAAATACAAAACATATAAAAAATCTCTTATGGTTTATGTCATGCTCTAGGAACATCTTCATAGTATAATGCATTAGTTATTGAATTTCTCAAAGAAATAGATCTGTTAAATGGCAAATGTAGTAGCAGTAACAATATAACAATATGCCTGCTAACTGGTATGCAAATATTGTGATATTTTCTAAAAATTTTGGTGAGTGTTCTGATGATCTGTGTTTGCTTTTTCACAATCTAATCCCCCTTAAACTCCCAGTATCACTACCTTAACCTCCAATCCAAAAGTTCTTGTATTGGTGATGTGGTAAATAATAAATATTATATTTCCATGATATTTATGTTTATCTCTTGTTTTTAATAACTTTTTGAGGAGCGTATTGACTATACCTCAGATAATTTATCTTTGATTTTGAGAGCTGAATTTTTTTCTATATTCTTTGCAAGATTTGGAGCGAAAAAAGCCAATACAATATTATAATGCCGATGATCCTTTTTGTTTAGATTATTCTCAGGAAACTCTGTTTAGCTTGTGCCACAAAGTGATAATTAATAAATGAGATACCACAACAGAAACTAATGCTCTGTTCTCAATCAAAGATAAGGTGAGAAATTAACGAACTGAAGCAAATGAAAATCACTTAAGGTTGAAGGCACTTGGAGTGTTGCAGTCATCTCAAAAAGGCTTCATACTCGTATGAGAACAAATCATCACCTGAAGTTTATAGATAAAATCAAATACGCTTTAGTAATGCCCAATTATGCAATGCTTGCTGGGTGCTTGTGGTACATGTGATGCGTCTAGGACTTTTTGTGGGGATAAATGTGGGATTTTTATGGCTTTAGACGAATAAAAATAGGGTTTTGATATGAAGAACAGATCTGAAATTACTATTAAAAGCTAGGATAATTAATCTAAAGCAAATCTAACAATACGAGATTAAAGAAAAAATTGCTCGGATAAGAACTAGGGTTCTAGGAAATAAAATTACCTTTAGATCAATTCTTCGATAACCCTCCTAGGGCCGGCCGGCCCTTGCTTAAGGGGGACTAGCCAATTGTTGAATTACTAAACGACCCCCCTCGTAGTTGCAAAACTACAAGTTTGACACCGGGCTCGTGGTGGACCCGAGTCACCTCCTCCTTTGATACACTTGTACCGGCCTCCTTGACTCATTGGACTCGCACGCCCCCTCCATGACCCGTGCCGCATCACTACTTCCCCCCAAAAGTGCCACCTTGTCCTCAAGGTGGAAGTCTGAAAATTGGTCTCGTATCACCGTATGGGGCTTCCAAGTAGCATCATATTCCGGCATGCCTCTCCATCTGATCAGCACTTCCTGTGTCCAATCAGAGGCCTGTCTAACACCAGTTAGCTTCTGAGGCTCAAGCAGAACCTCCATGTCATCTGTCAAGGTGGGCGACAAGGTAGGTGAGTGTATGGTCTCCAATGGCTCGCTGCAACTGTGAAACGTGGAAAACAGGATGAATGGTGGACGTAGAGGGTAACTGCAGACGGTACGCCACCTTCCCTATTTGATCGGTAATCTCAAATGGCTCATAGTCGCGGGCCGCCAGCTTCTCATTGCTCCGATGGGCCAAAGTCTTCTATATGTAAGGTCGGAGCTTGAGGTAAACCCGGTCCCGCACGGCAAACTGCACATCCATCCGGTGCTCATCTGCCTTAGCTTTCATGATTTGTTGGGCCCGCATTAAGTGTTTTTTAGATACTCCAAATACATGTCCCGCTTCCCAAGATGCTCCTCTACCTGCGACACGGGAGTGGTACCTCTATTGTAGTGGATCAACTGTGGTGGGTCCCGTCCGTACAAAATCCAAAAGGTGTACTCTGTGCTACCGAGTGGTACGAGGTGTTGTACCCGTATTCTGTCCATGCTAATCACCTGGCCCACTGCTTCGGCGAATCTGAAGCAAAACACCTCAAATATGTCTCCACACTCCTATTCACCACCTCGGTCTGACCGTCTGTCTGTGGGTGATAGGTTGTGTTCCTCCTCAGTTTGGTCCCCTGAACCTTGAACAGCTCCCGCCAAAAACTGCTCAAGAATACTGTCGCGATCATCTACTATGGAAGCAGGGAAACCATACAGGCGGACCACCTCCCGCATAAAGGCTGTAGCTACTGTCACGGCCATGTAGGGGTGCTTCAGCGGCACAAAGTGGGCATACTTGCTGAGCCTATCCACCACCACCAATATGGAATTGCAGCCCTCTGATCGTGGTAACCTCTCAATGAAGTCTTTGCTGATATCCTCCCAAACTCTCTCAGGAAGGGCCAATGGCTGTAGAAGTCCCGCCGGTGCCATTGTCATGTACTTGTGACGCTGGCAGACGTCACACTCGGTTATCATCTTAGCAATGTCTTTCGTCATGCCTGGCCAGTATAGCTCCCTAGACATCCTTCTGTAGGTCTGTTGTATCCCTGAATGCCCTCCGATGGAGCTGCCGTGGAACTCTTGAAATATCAGTGGTATATGTGTGGAACCCCTGGGAATCACCATTCTCCCCTGGTAAAGTTGCTGTCCACGCATGGTGTACTCCGGAAATTCCGTTGAACCCTGCTGCAGTGCCTCTCGTATCTGTGCTAAGCCTGTATCGGCCTCAATCTCTCTGCTCAACGGCTCCCAGTTTAAGAGTACCGGTACGGAAATGGCTGCTATCTTTACTGGCTCCTCTCTGCTGGATAGGGCATCTACCGCCTTGTTCTCCAAGCCTGGTCGGTACTGAATCTCTAATGTGTAATGGACCAGCTTGGAGAGCCACTACTGATGTTCTTCTGTGACCACGTGCTGCTCCAACAAATACTTCAAACTGCGCTGGTCGGTCCTCACTATAAACCTTCTCCCCAACAAATAAGGCTGCCATTTCTGGATGGAGAGCACGATCGCCATCAACTTCCGCTCATATACTGATTTCGGCCTTGCTCGTGTTGACAGAGTCTGGCTGAAATATACAATAGGTCGCTGATCCTGCATCAGCACCATCCCTAACCCATGTCCTGAAGCATTAGTGTCTGTCACGAAGGCCTGCTGAAATCTGGTAGTGCCAAGACCGGCACAGTCATCATCGCCTGCTTCAGGGCCTCTAATGCCCTGGTGGCCTCCTCACTCCAGTGAAAGCTGTCCTTCTTCAGCTGCTCTGTAAACGGCCATGCTATCGAGCTGTACCACTGGGCGAACTTTCTGTAGTATCCTGTCAGGCCCAAGAAGCCCCGCAGGCATCGTAGTGTGGTATGTAATGATTAGTCTAACATTGCTACAATCTTGGCCCGATCTGCCGCTACCCCCTCAGCTGAGACGATATGCCTCAAATACTCTACCTGTGGTTGACCAAACATGCACTTCTTATTTGCACACAGCTGCTGGTCCTGCAACTCATGTAACACTGCCTACAGGTGCCCCACATGCTCCTCAACACTACAACTGTATATCAAGATGTCGTCGAAGAATAGCAGGACAAATCTCCGTAGGTAGGGCCGGAACACCTTGTTCATCAGTGCCTGGAATGTCGCTGGAGCGTTCATCAAGCCAAATGGTATGACGAGGAACTCATAGTGCCCCTCATGAGTCCTAAAGGTCGTCTTGGGCACGTCATCTGCCTCATCCATATCAGGTGATAACCTGACTTGAGATCGATTTTAGAAAAACATGCCGCTCCATGGAGCTCGTCAAATAGCTCATCAATCACCGGAATGAGAAACTTATCTGGGACAGTTTCCTTATTCAAAGACCTGTAGTCCACACAAAATCTCCAGCTGTCATCCTTCTTTACTAACAAAACCGGGCTGGAGAAGGGACTCGTACTCGGCTGAATCATCCCTGCTTGCAGCATGTTCTCTACTAACCTCTCAATCTCGTCCTTTTGCACCTGGGGATACCTGTAGAGACGCACGCTGATGGGGGACACACCATCTCATAAGACAATGGCGTGCTCGTGGTCTCGGTGCGGTGGTAATCCCTGTGGGGTCTGAAACACATCCTCGTACTGGCTCAATAGCTGCTATATCTCTGGTGCCACTGCCTGAATGTGATCCTCCCTCTGCTTTACTATCGCTACATCTTGTAGCTCGACCAGAAATCCACCCCATGTCTTGTGTATCGCTCGTGTCATGGCCTTGTAGGACACTAAAGAACGACATAGGCTGAGATCCCCCTGTAAGACCACTCTCATCCCTCCATCCTGGTACTCCATCCTCAGCATTTTCCAGTTCGTCCTGGTCTCTCCTAATGTCTGCAGCCACTTCATACCCAGGATGACATCAGTGCTCTCTAACTCTAAGGGAAGAAAATCCGTGACAATCTGCACCTCCTGTATCGTCACGGTCACACCTCGACAGACGCCGCTACTGTGTCACCTGACCTGCGCCCATCACTACTCCATACCTCCCTGTGTCGCTTAGCTGCAATCTCTGCTCTCTCACCAACCTGCTGGAGATGAAATTGTGGGTGTCCCCACTGTCTACCAACACGATCATCTCCTGATTCCTCTGCGAAATCCATGTGCTGGTGCTCAGCCTTCTCATCCTCTTCAGCCTCTAGTACTACATCGTCCTCCTCATCATCGTTCACTATTAGTATCTGAAGAGTCCGATCCCCACATCGGTGTCCTGGAGTAAATCTCTCATCACACTTGAAATATAGTCTCTTCGCCCACTTCTCCCAAATCTCCGCCTCAGTCATCCTCCGTACCTGCCCCCTGGCCGTGGCTCTGGTCTCATGTCCCTGTTGCCCGCGGCAACGACTGTACCCCCTGAGCAGGAGCGCCCCCCTGGGTAGGAGCATCTCTCTGTCCTCCAACTGGCGCATGTCCACGAAAAGCGGTGCCTCCCCACGCCCCACGGGCTCTCCTTTCAGTCTCCTGATGGTACTTGACCATCCTAGCTGAAGTCATCATCTCTCGCAGGCCCATTGGCTGTAGCTGTCTCAGCCCGGATCTAACAATGGGCTTCAGCCCCTTCATAAAGCAGCCCTCTAAAGATTCCTCTGAGACTCCTCGAACTCGGTGGCAGAGTGACTTAAACTTCTTGATGTACTCCTCCACGCTCCCAGCCTGCTTCAGTGAATATAACAGCTCATATACTCTCCTGGGCTGTACTGTGCCAAATCGCTCCACCAATTGAGTAGTGAACTCCTCCCGTGTTCAGAACGGCTGCTGATGATGTGTCCATTTGTACCAACCCAATGCTTCTCCCTCCAAGCAGACTCCTATCGCCCGTAGCCAATCCTCTACTGGTACCGCTGACACATCAAAATACCTCTCCACGCGGTACAACCAGTCATCAGGGTCCCCGGCCTAAAAAATGGGCATCTTCAACTTCCTCAGTCGACTCTCCCCCGCGAAACCTCCTCTCTACTGCAGCTGATTCTGACGCCTCTACTGCAAAACCGGTGGTCTGTCAGGAATGTACCTCACTGCCTGATCCCGTGCTACTCCGTCTGCTCCATCCCACTGCTAGTCGCCCCTCTCATCTCCATGTGGGTGCTCGTAATCTGCCTGATGCCTGATGGTCTCTAGGGGTGCTATGTATCCCTCTCCAATCTCCTGTCACACCCCTGAAAGGTGGGGGCTGGGTCGACGGGCCCCCAAGATACTGCTATTGCCCTCCATGCTGCTGAAAACTTGTACCATGCTGCTGAAAACCTAGCGTATGAACTGTTCGGGCCCCGAACTGGGCCCATGTGTCGCCGTTGAGGTCGGGATGGGCTGTCGTGGTCCCTGAAATGTCGGCGGACCCTAGGGCGGCCCTCGGAATGGTCCGCGGAGGGTGGGGGAACCCCCCAAGGGGGCGGCGGGGCCTGCCGGCCCCAGTTTTGGGCCGGCGGGCCTCCCCCGCTGCCCCAGGTGCCCGTCGGAGGCCCAGGAAGGGCAGGCGGCCCCTGCCGCCCCTCCTGGGGGTTCGACGGGCCCCTAGGTGCACCTGTGGGTTTGACAGCCCCCCAGATGCAGCTGGGGGTTCTGCGCGGGGGGGGGGGGGGGGGCTCGGTGGTCGAAACTCTGCTGCGCGCGATGTGGCTGGCAACGCCTCCCAATCCTTTGGATCTGCTGCGTTTTGCTGGTCGTACGGATACACACCATCGTCTTCTTCTTCTTCCGGAACCCCTTCATTAAAAATTACATTTTTACCTTTATTTGTTGACAAAGGCGGCTCCTTTTTGCTTGGATCCGTTTTTGGGTTGATGTTAGCGATCATCGCTGCTATATCTGTCAGCATCTGAGATTTATTCGCCTCGATTTTTGCCTCCATAGTCTCCGTCACCCGCGCGGCGCTCTCCGCAGCCTCTTTTTGGACATCGTTAAATCCCTCGTTAATTTGGATCTCTTGTTTTTCCACTTTATCTTCAACGCTTCGATCTGCTCCATAGATCTTGTGCTCGCCATGGATCTAGTGATATGATACCAATTTAATGCGTCTAGGGCTTTTTCTGGGAATAAAGGTGGGATTTTTTATGGCTTTGGACTAATAACAATAGGGTTGTGATATGAAGAACATATCTGAAATTACTATTAAAAACTAGGATAATTAATCTAAAGCAAATCTAACAATATGAGATTAAATGGAAAATTGCTCGGATAAGAACTAGGGTTCTATGAAATAAAATTACCTTTAGATCAATTCTTCGATAATCCTCCTAGGGCCGGCCGGCCCTTGCTTAAGGGGGGATTAGCCAATTGTTGAATTACTAAACGACCCCCCTCGTAGTTGCGAAACTACAAGTTTGACACCGGGCCCGTGGTGGACCCGAGTCGCCTCCTCATTTGATACACTTGAACCGGCCTCCTTGACTCATTGGACTCGCGAGCCCTCTCCATGACCTGCGCCGCATCAACATGATACTATGACGTGAAATTCCTGACCATACAAGAAAAACTTTCAGTCCTATACGGTGCAATTGACATTGAATATATATCGACTGGACCATACCAGAAGAATACATTAAAAAACTCAAGCTGATTGGCAGTTACTGAACAAGGTATCTGAATAGAATTTAAATACTCCAAGTACCCTCCCATTGCAAAAAAACCGTAGACACTGCGCTTACAGAATACAATATAATATAAAATAAAAAATGGACCTTCAAAACATGTGGACAACCATGTCCTAAATTGCTGGCTTGGAACGGCAGGATACTAATAAGATTTTCTAGTGTTATGGTGTATAAAAAATGATTTTTGGTGGAAAGGAAAGATTTTAGGGTGGAAAATGGGGATTTTAGGGTTAGGAGGATGGATTTGGGAGAAAAGATTGTAACTTTATTGAGGATGCACTGAAATAAAGGGGATACAAGATAAAAGTTGATACCTTTCAAGAGGATCTCGCTATCCCAAGCCGTCTATTCGAGAGGGGGTTGCGCTTTCCAATGAAAAGAGAAAAATCTCAACATCTTTTATGATTTATCTCAAAATAAGTATAAAAAATCCCATAGCCCATCCCGCCTACAATTATAGTTCAGAAATATGCAAAATTGCAGAAAACCCAAAAAATAAAAAATTACGAAACGACACCAAAAAATCCGAAAATTAACAAAATGCTTCTAATGGGCCAAAAACTGCAAATCTGAACTTGGCGATCCCATCATTACTCCACCCCCGAAAAACTAGCTTGTCTTCAAGGTGGTGCATGAAGTCTATGGTGGTCCTACTCCAAGTGGAGATGCTCTTCGCCTTCCAGCTCTTCTTCCTCCACTACATCCGCATCTTCGTCCACATCAGCAACTGAAGCTTGCGTACTTCATAATGGTGTCCTGAGATAAACTTCTCATTACACTAGAGACATAACCATTCAGCCTCTTCGCCTACATATCTGCATCAGTCATCTTCTGAAACTATCCTCTGGGCTGTGGCACTCAGCTCTTCTCCTGACTGGACTGGTCTGTTCCTAGCGCCGTCTTCTGATGTCTGCCTATCGTTGGCTGGCTATGAAAAGAGGAGCCGCCCCCCGTCCATATAGCCTTTCTCCTTCTAAGACGTCCCTTTACCATCTGGGCCAACTCCATCGCGTCTAGGGGTGTGCGGGTTCGGGTACCCTGTTTTTTTAATGTTTACCCGTGTTGGGATATTGAGACACATCTCAGTGGTTTTGATGATGTGCACAAGTGATATAAGAACTAACAATCTTATCTCAAGTGTGCAAAGTTATGTTTTATGATTGGAGCTATTGTGACGCAAATCAGAGAATTTAAAGCTACGATCAAGAACACTGCAAATCAATGCACATGATCTTGTATTGTGAAGCAAATGAAGAATGGGGAACAAGAGGAGTTAGCTCAAGATCAAGGATGAAAATGAAGAGCTAAAGCTATAATTGTGTGAGTAATTTTGTAGAATGTAAAAGCCATAGTACATTACACACATTCAAAAATCCTCTAAAAATATTTTTATATTACATTGCTTAATATATATCTTAAATATATATTTTAGAAATAATTTGGAAGTATTTTTAAGTATTTATTATAAGGTATTTCAAAATAGCCGACTATTTTGATTGATAACCAACTATTTCCTATAGAGATTTTGTAAAAACTCTCTGTCTTAATAATAGCCGACTATCTATAATTATAACCGACTATCTGGAGCTTATAGCCGACTATCTGGGAGGATAGCTGACTATCTGGGTCAACTTAGGCCAGATTTGGAAATCTGCCTTGATTTTAGCTAGCCGTTGGAGTTGACTTTGAGAGCTGATTTTAAGCTAATTTTGAGCAGAATTCAAGCTTCTATTTGCCTATAAATAGAAGAGGTTTAAAGATGTTTAAACCCAATTATTCTTATTGAAAAACTCTCTACATTGCTCAAAAGCTCTCTATTCCAATAGTTCAAAGGTTACTGTTTTTAATCTGAGTTCTAATCTTTTCTAAGATCTATTTTCAGTAATCTTTTTAGCCTTTTTTATACGTGATATTTTGATCTCCAAGCTCTAACTGCTTTCTATTTGAGATTCAAAATACAAGTTCTTTTATTTTAATCTTTGAACCAATTTAAAATCTCATATTTTTCAAAGATTAGAATACTTGAATTTTCGATCTCTAAAGCCCAAGTGCGACATTTTAGAGAATCGATTTTCAAGACAGTTTTTGATCAAATCATGTTTGTATTCAATATCATATATTTGATCAAAAAGGAATTTTTCTTTAGCCACGTTTCACTTACATATACTATTGGCTATAGGAAAATTGTACTTTCATGTTATATTTGTTGTAAGTCTTTGAAGAAGGGCCGACAAGAAGGGCCGGTGAGGGATTACATTGAGAAGTTTGAGACCTTGTCGGGGCGAGTACACGGAGTCACTGATAAGTCACTAGAGGGCACATTCATGAAGGGGCTGAAGCCCAGTCTTCGGACTGGGGTGCGGCCATACAAGCCCAGGGGGCTGTCAGAGGTTATGGAGATGGCATAAATGGTCGAGAATGCTCAGGCTAAGGAGAGGAGAGTTAGGAGTGGGTATGGTGGTCAGGTGCAGCGCATGTCATCAACTATGTCAGGAGGGACGAAGGCTACCACTGGGACAGACCAGGCAGGCAAGGAGAAGGTCGGAGAGGGGAGCAGCGCACCACCAGTAAGAGGGCAGTTCTGAAGGATGTCTGATGCAGATATGACGGAGAAGCGTTAGAAGGGACTCTGCTTTAGGTGTGACGAGCGGTTTACCACAGGCCACCGATGCGCACATCGCTAGTTACAGGGACGGCTGCTGGAGGACGAAGACGAGGATGTGGAGGTTGTGGTGGAGGTTGAGGATGAGGCCTTTGAGGACACAGAGGACAGTCAGCTGGAGGTGGCAGAGGTCTGCCTTAACTCTGTGGTAGGGTTCACCCCGAACCATACCATGAAGTTGAGGGGGGCATATTGGTGTTCAGGAGGTGACAGTTCTGATCGACAATGGGACGACCCAAAATTTCATCTCCAGGAGGGTAGTAGTGCCGCTGGGACTGCAACTGGTAGACAGTGGCAGCTTTAGTGTGATGATGGGCATAGGAAAGAATGAGAGCAGCAGGGGCTTATGTCGGGGACTGGTGCTAGCGGTGCAAAGGATACAGATAGTAGGATACAGATAGTGGCAGATTTCTTGTCATTGGAGTTGGGCATCACGGATATCATTTTGGGCATGACATGGCTGCAGACGCTGGGAGAGATGAAGGTGAACTGGAAACTTCTCAGGATGGATTTTCAGGAGGACGGAAGAGCTGTGATGCTGCAGGGGGACCCCAGTTTGTTCAGAGTATTGGTTTCCATGAAAACCATAGTTCAGACCATCCAGGTAGAGGGGGTGGATTTTTGGTAGAGTTACATCAGATGGCGCAAAAGGGGGGTGCTGATGCAGAGAAGGAGCAGCCGGTCCCACGAGAGGTGCATCTGATGCTGGAACAGTTTGGAAATATTTTTCAGGAGCCTCGAGGACTACCTCCCCCTAGGGACCACGAGCATGCCATAGTGTTACAGAGGGCGTGGCCCCTATCAGTGTCAGGCCCGATCGCTAGTGACAGATACAGAAATTGAATTCAGGGGGCCAAAAATTTTAGCCGAAAATAATTTTTTGTTTATTTTATTTATTGTAAAATTATAGCATGAAAAATTACATTGAAGTACTTATGCATAGCAATTGCACAAAATAAATTTAATAAAGTTTATTTGCCAAAATGTCAAATAATAGGAAAAATAAATTAACAAAGTCAGTGCTGAATGAAGCTTAAACATGAAAAACAAATTAACAAAGCAAAAATAACAAAACCACAACCACAAATCAAAACAAAACTTCAGGCCTTAGATGGCGACGTGCGACAAGCGACGGCTATGGGCTATGGCGCAAACCGAATAAACAACAAAACAAAGCTTCAGGTCGTAACAGTTCATCTCGATAAGTCGAAGAGGAAGATCCCTAAAATTACATGAAAAATTCAATCCCAGAATTTCGAAGGACCTAGGAGCAAAAAGATGTGAGTTCATCAAAGTTGCCCAAATCCTTAAACAGAATAGACACATGAAAAACAATTCCAGACAGTATTAAATTGCCACTACATGCAAATAACAAAAAACCCTAGAACTGAAAAAAGTTCAAATTTTTTGGAAAGATATTCACAAAAATTTCGGAAAAACATTAACATTCATAAGTTAAATAGCTTCGCATAAGATTCTATATACTATTACTACCTCGAGAATACTACCCAAAAAATAATTACTTTGAGAATGCCGACCTGTTCGTCTGATGGCGAAACCCGAGAAAAGATCGAAAGTTTTGATGAACCACCGTTCATTTGCAAAACCTAGGAAAAAATACAAACCGTATTTAAAAGTGGCAAAAATTTATAAATCTTGTGAATCTGAGAGTCTGAAAATTAGCAACCAAAATAATAATAAATTTACCTAAAAATAATAATAGCTAGCAAACTTTAGCCGACCTCCTTTGTTTGCCTGGTTTTCGTACGAAACCTAGGAAAAAAACATTTGCAAAACCTAAAGGCGGAAGCACGATGCAAAAAGAAAAAAAATACAAACTGCGCACAAAACAACACACTATTTCATTCCAATGCAAAACCTAGTCAAAACAAATGCAAATGGCATGTTAAGGGGCAAAACACAACCAATGCTTGGCCTGGGATTCGAACCCAGGTTCCCAGCAAATGGTTCATGCGCTCTTGCCACCGAGGTAACTTGTTTATACTTCTTTCTTTTGAAATTTATATATAAATTTGTAATTTTATCATATGATAATTTTTCATGCAAATGTATAATAGTAATTTCTTTCTCGATTTTCAGAGGGGGCACGTGCCCCCTGGCCTCCATGTGGATCCATCCCTGCCTATCGCTACCCCCAGATACAGAAGGATGAGATAGAAAGGATGGTAGCCGAGATGGTTCAGGCTGGCATTATCCAGCCTAGCGTGAGCCCCTTCTCCACTCCGGTACTGTTGGTGAAAAAGAAGGATAGGAGCTGGCGCTTTTGTGTAGATTACATAGCACTTAACAAGGAAACTGTGCGAGACTAGTTTCCCATACCGGTGATCGACGAGCTCCTCGATGAATTACATGTGTCAGCCATATTTTCGAAGATAGACATTAAATCAGGCTACCATCAGATCAGAATGAGGAGGGAGGATGTGCCGAAGACGGCCTTCAGGACACATGAAGGTCACTATGAGTTCTTAGTCATGCCCTTCGGCTTGACTTAACGCCCTAGCCACATTTCAAGCATTAATGAATAATGTATTCCGCCCCTACCCGAGGAGATTTGTGCTTCTGTTCTTTGACGATATTTTTGGTGTACAGACGCACAGTGGAGGAGCATTTAGATCACTTGCAGGTGGTGTTGCATGAGTTGCAGTATCACCAGATATATGGGAATCAGAATAAATGTTTGTTCAGGCAGCCACAGGTGGAGTACTTGGGTCGCGTGGTTTCTTCAGAGGGGGTGGCCGCAGATCTGGCGAAGATTGCGGCAATGCTTGACTGGCCGCGCCTTTCAACTCTCAGGGGGTTGAGAGGCTTCATATGCCTCACAGGTTACTACAGGCGGTTTGTAGAGGGTTACGGAACGATCGACTGGCCACTCACGGAGTTGTTAAAGAAGGATCAGTTTGTGTGGGGCGATGAGGCCACGCGTGCTTTTGAGGCCTTGAAGAAGGATATGATGGCCGTGCCGGTGTTGGCACTATCTGACTTTTCGAGGCTGTTTGTGGTGGAGGCTGATGCCTCTGGACATGGACTAGGGGCGGTACTGATGTAGGATCATCGCCCGATTGCTTAATACAGCCAGATGTTGACGGCGAGGGCTAGGTTGAAGTCAGTATATAAGCGGAAACTGATGGCGATAGTCTTGGCCATAATGAAGTGGATGCCATACTTGCTGGGGAGGAGTTTTCTGGTGTGCACCGATCAGTGGAGCCTCAAATTCTTGGAGCAGTGCATGGTGACAGAGGAGCACCAGAAATGGCTACGGAAATTGATGGGGTACGTGTTCGAGATAGAGTACCGCCCAGGATTATAGAATAAGGCAGCTGACGCTCTGTCACGGAGAGATGAGGATGTTCAGCTGGCAGTAATATTAGTATCAGTACTCCATGACTGGGAGCCACTGCAGAGGGAGATTAAGGGGGGCTGGGAGCTTGCAGACATTAGAGCAGCACTCTTACAGGGTTCCGCAGATCACCCAGGTTATTCCTTGCAGGAGGGGAGATTGGTGTATTGGGGGCGCCTAGTGATACCGAGAACTTCCGCCCACATTCCAGCTATATTGCAGGAGCTTCATTGCAGTGCTGTGGGCAGGCATTCTGGGGTTTTGAAGACATACCAGAGATTGGCTAGGGAGATGTATTGGCGGGGGATGAAGAAGGACGTAGCCAAGATGGTAGCAGAGTGTGACGTGTGCCAGCGTCACACATATATGACGATGTCCCCAGGGGGTTTACTGCAGCCACTATCCTTACCAGAGCGAGTCTGGGAGGACTTATCCATGTATTTTATTGATGGGCAGCCTAAGTCGGGGGATTCACGATGATATTTGTTGTGGTAGACTGCCTCAGCAAATATGCATATTTCATACCGCTCAGACACCCATACAACGCAGTTTCAGTGGCGGAGGTATTCTTGAGGGAGGTGATCCGTTTACATGGACCCCCCAAAGTCCATTGTATCGGATATGGAAGGGAAGCCGTCAGTTACGTCGATGAGCATATTTCTTGACGGTAAAGCAGGTGGCGATCCATTGCGGCTTTGCATGGGAAAAGAAAGAAAAATGAAATGAAATGAAACGGAAAAGAATAAGAAGAGGAAGAGAGAGATATTAATACAGTGTTAGCATTATAAACGGGCTAGGTACAGGTAAACATGTTTGGGTTTAAATAGGGTTGAGGGTTAAAGTGGGCTCAGAAAAATATAGAAAAACCATCAAAAATCAAATCAATTGACATTTTAAAAACATTTATTATATGACATTTTAAAAACATTTATTATATGAAAACAATTCTAATGGTTTATGGTTATACGTGCTAGTCTGGTCGAATCAATCTCCTGTGAACTCTCGCCTCCGATGTTGGAATTTTCTATGATAATCGTCTCCTTCAGTAGATATAAGATATAAGTTCATCGCTTCTTATCCTCTCATCACCACAATCGATTCATTCGATATCTTTGGAGCCGCATTCTCAATCATTATATTGCAACCCATAGAATCCAATACCATCAAGGAAACCAATGAATTCCTCAGCTTTGGAACATTTCACATGTAAGTGAGCATGCATACTATATAATCAAACATTTTGATTTTCATCGAACCAATCCAATAGTATTTGATGCGTCATTGTTGTCCATAAGGACAAATCCATCCTCTTTCCTTTGGTAGGTAACATATTATTTGACGTTATATGAAATGGCATACTGGAGTCCATGACACATGCATAACTCTCAACATCTGACAGACACGCTATGAGCATGTCGTAGGCCTTTTCACTCCTAACATGATGTCTGTATAACTATAACTGACAAAGATGTTGGTACTTCTTTCTTATCTTTGTTTCTCCTCTCTGTGTAGTCTCTCTTCCAATATCATGGTTTCTTACAAATATAACATGCCGTATCTCTAATCCTTGATTTTGATCTCCTTATGTTCCCGCTTCTATTGATCCGTTTCGAAGTAAATCGGTCCTGACTGTCTGCAGCTTAAACCCGCTTATCACTTTTTACTCAACACCTCACTATAAATCCATGTCTTCACGTTCTCAAGTCTAAGTAACCTGAGTGTAACCATGATTTTGACGAACGTCGTGTATCGCTCTGGCAATGATAAGAGTAGAATTATCAACTAATACTCTGTCTATCTACAGTCAATCAATGGCTCTCATCTTCTCCATTAAGTCTTTGAATGTATCAAGGTGATCCTTCAAGGAGATATCATTTCTCATCTTGAAAGTGAAGAAAGTCTTTAGTAGAATCAACCTATTGATGCGTGATTTTTTCTTGATATAAGTTTGTTAGCTTCTCCTATAATTCTTTGACCGTAATATTGATAAATCATCTCGTCCGATCGATTAAGCTGGATGGTAATTATAGTCAAATCCTACATCTTCATATTCTCCCTCTAAATACATGCAACTAATGAATGTGTATCATACAACAATCCATGGACACGATCCTTCTTCAAGATTATCGACATCTTGTACTGTCATATCTCAAATTTTTTTTGCCATCGAACTTCTTATTACGCATCACTAACTGTTGCATACGAACCGTTTGTATACGAGATCGAACCAGTTGCTCCTTCGGTTGTATTGTTCTTTAACTCTTCACCATTGAACTTGATCAAAAGCCTTGCTCTGATATATATTTTTATCTTTGATAGCCTCCTAAGTACATTTGATATCCTTATCAAGTAGACAATCATCCATCGAATTTTCAAGAATTGTTGAACCAACATGCAAAGCTAATGACTTTCTCAGCAAGCAATATAAAAAGTAAACGTAAAACAGAAGAAAAACACACGCAACTAACGTCAAAATTTATACTGGTTCTACCCAGTTCTTACTAATGATTCAATAATCTTGGATTACAAAGTATGATACTTGGTTTAAGGAAAAATCAAGCTCGATATAAAGATGAAAACTTAAAAGGAGGAAACTAACTTAGGTTTTCAAACAACCCATAAATTTCTCTATCTTTTCATCTGTAGATGCCCGCATGATCCGTAAAAATAGCTTTCAATCTTCAGCTTTTGTAACTTAAAAAACCCTTACGAAACACTCTTAAATTACCTTCAAATAGAATCTAAAACCTGATGCACAGTGTTCTGATCCGACTTGAAATCAGATCCCAAACCCGAATCACAATTGATTTGTTGCCACAGCCGCCTGCTCCGCTTTCGTCAGTTTGATTTCATGCGTGATGGCAGAGATGATACCACACGTTGCGGTATGATGGAATCATGCCTTGTGTGCGATTTGCAACACACCCGTCGCGTGGCCCACGCAACGTGCGCTACATGCATGCTTGCGCTATGTGCGTGCGGGGCCGTGCCTGCTGGCTGTGGCTCTCCGTTGGGCTTTAATGTAGCTGCTTTTGTTGGTCGAAAAAAAATCAACTTCTGAGCTTGGTGTTTTGTGCTCCAAAAAATCTCCTATATATCTAGATAAATCCTAGATTAATCTTGGGTTAATATGGGTGTTTTGTATTATATTTTTCAACTTTAGTAGCATGCATGAAGCGGTCGTGTATATGCTAATTGATCTCTGAATTGATTCATTCTTTCTATTCAGGATTTAAAAATTTTATTCTCTGAATTGATTGTCTTGACCCATTTATTCCAAATACATGTATATGCTAATCTTAATAAGAATTTGTTTCTGACTTCTTAGTTTTCTATCTTTACTGGTTCAGACTACAAGATTGATGGGGGCAATGCTTTCATGTGGATGAGGGGTGATGCTGGGGAGGGGGTTATTCGATCCTTAAACTTCCAGTCACCTGGCATTGGCCCTTGGGCCCAACAAAGGCTTGATCCACTACTAGGCAACAGTCATGACCATTACCAAGCTATGGCTGCAGCAGCTTTGCGGGATATGGGAAGCACAGATGCTCTAAGGCAACACTTCATACAATTTCAGCAGCCTTTCCAATTTCAGCAGCCATGTGTAACCAGCCCATTGTTGCAGCAGCAATTAGTCCAGCAGGCACAAGTCATGAATGCTCAATCCCATTGTATGTCAGACAGCCAGGTACATAATATTATGAACCAACAATTGCAGCAGCCACTCACTGAGCTGCAAAAACAAGTTCATCAGACACATGCATTCTCAGAAGCATTTCAGATTCCTGCCAGCCATGTTGAGAATCACCAATTCCCTGTTTCTTTGAGCCAAAAACTAGGGCTTTCTGATTCAAACCAAAACTTCTCATCAGTCTTATCCTCTAGCCGTGGCCAGAATATGCTAGGCTATGCTTACCCAGAAGGAAGTTCCAATGTTTTAGACTTCTCCAGTCTTGGTCAGCCCATGATGAGTGACCAGCGTCAAGAGTCATGGGAACCAAAGCTTCCTAGCTCACAGATCAGTCATTTTGGCAACAGTGTTTCTCTTCCACCATTCCCTCGAAAAGATGGCTCTTTGGAACCTGAAAATTGTAGAGCGGAAATGCAAAACCGCACCTTGTTTGGTGCTAACATAGATTCATCCAACCTCCTGAACAGTGCATTGCCTAGTTTGATGAGTTCAAATGCAGTTGACACTGATGTATCCACCATGCCATATGCTGCGTCATATATTCAAAACTCTCTGTATGGCTCAGTCGACGAGTCATCTAGTACGTTGCAAAATGTCCCAAATGCAGAAGTTGATCCAACTACCAGAACTTTCGTGAAGGTTAGAACAGAATAGTTCACTCCTTCCATGTTGCTACTTTTTAATTTTTAGAATAAAGTTTGTCACCATAATGTAGGTTTACAAGTCTGGATCAGTTGGGAGGTCACTGGACATTGGCCGATTTAGCAACTATGAAGAACTACGCGAGGAACTGGGTCAAATGTTTGGTATTGAGGGTCTATTGGAGGATCCTCTTAGATCAGGCTGGCAGCTTGTATTTGTCGACAGGGAGAATGATGTGCTTCTCCTTGGAGACGACCCCTGGGAGTAAGTTTCAACACACTTTTGTTTTTGTTAACCAAACTGTTGGAGTATACTGCAATTTCTTGATTCTGTCTTCTGTTACATGGTTTCTCTTAGAAAATTGTTTCTTTCATTATCTGCAGCTTGGATTGAATGGTTTGTCTGTTACAATATCTGCTATTGCAGGCTTCTTGCTTTATTTTATTTTTCACTTACGTTTGCTAATGGTTGGAATTGGGTACGCTCATGACGGATTTAACCCAAGGAGAAATCACAAATAGTATATTATTAAGGAGGTTATATGTAAATTAAATTAGCCTTTGTGGATAATTGTAATTTACAGAAGTTCAGGGTTCCCAATGCAATTGTGTTCTCTAGCTACCCTACCGTTGAAATAATAACATTGTTTTTTACAACGTTAAGTTTTCAACGCTTAACATCTTCCACCATTAGCCTATTCATACTACCTATTACATGTGATGAAAATAATGAACATAGTTCTTTTTTCTCCTCTCTCCCAACACAACGAACGAGGAGGTAATTTTGGTGATGAGAATTTTTGGTTTCCGTTAGTGATTCCAAATCCAATCTGAAGCTTGTAACTCCCATCGATCATATTCTAATGCATCGAAGAAGGTGATGTGTTCATCTCCCTTTAATTTCTACATTGGTATCAGAGCGTTCATGAGGAATTTGTGCTTAATTCTTTTTTCTCTGTATCGGTTGATGTGAGGATCGGCCCTAGGGAGATCTGGCGATGGTCCAGAGGATCGGCTTATGGGAACTCGGCCAAGGGGTACCGCCGACCCCAGCAGCACGGATGACTGAGAGTGTCTGCCGACCCCTGTTGCACAGACGGCCTGTGGCCTCTCGGCCACTGTCCTGGCCAAAAAGCCAAAAAGTATCTGTTGATGTAAGGACCGTCTACCTTGCAATACTAAGAACAAACACTCTAGAGAGGGGATGAATAGAGTAATAGCAATAAATTGTGCAATTAAAATTTGACTTGCAAATTCGGAATAATAAATGCAAGGGGAATTAATCAACACAATCAATCCAAACGTAGACACAAGATATTACACTGGTTCCTCAAACTTGGGTACGTCCATCCACACCAATATCCATTATAATATCCACAAAGAGAAGTGAATACAATCCCACACAGAGATACTTCACACAGAGGATTTTGTACTACACAAGAACACAACCAACCCTACACAACGGTCAAATTCCCACACAAAGAATTACTAACTCTCACACAGAGAATTAAGGTTAGTCTTTCACTAGGACACCAACCTCCCACAAAGAGAGTACCTCCCACAAAGAGAGTAACCAACTCCCACAAAGAGAATATCTAATTCACACAAAGAGAATTAGGGTTTCACGATGACAAATGAAAATAAACTCTTATCTATGCCTTGAGATGAACTTACTCATATGTAGATGAAGCATGGAAGATGATGACCAAGTGCTTAAAAATTAGCTTGAATGCACTTGGTTGATTTTCCTTGAGCTTGACTTCAATGCATGAAGAGGAATATGAGCTCTAAGAGGGAAATGAGAGAGTTTGAGAGGGGCTTAATAATTCTCAAATGATCTTCAATGGTTCCAAGAAGTTCTAATGAACTCAGCCCTCTCCTATATATATGAAGCCAAAAGAAACTCTCAAAACCAAAGAAAAACCCCAAAATAATAAATCTGCAACGGCTAGAATTTGACAGTTTACGGCACAGACAGTCGACTGATGAACAACTCACAGTCGACTGGTCAACGGCTATAAAATTCCCAACTGCTATAATCTGAGCCAGGACATGCGACTGACGACTGTAGAAGACTACATGGACGCCTGTAAAAGAGCAGGCGCCTATATAACCTTCAACAGGCGACTGTCACTTGGGATGGAAATGGAGCTGGAAAATATAACTTTCGCAACAAGCACCTTCAGACGGTAGATGACCATTTCACAGGCGCCTGTAATTTGTCAAGCGACTGAAATCTCCTCATCAGTCGACTAACTTGCAAATTGGGATGAAACCCAGAAAGTGCAAGTTACGCACAGGCGACTGTAAAACAATTCACATGCGTATGTTGGAAGACATGCGACTGTAAATTGAACTTCAATCGACTATTTCAAAAGCTCAAATAAGAGTCAATAAAAAGGTCGACTTGAGTTGTGCATACTAGTCGGCTGTAGAAGGCTGGGTAGGCGCCTGCAATCACCCAGTCGCCTGTCATGCCTTCATCTGTCGACTGTTGGAGAGCTAAAAACTCCAGTTTGAGTTTAAGGCATGGTGAACATATTAGGATGATTTCTATGATAATCCTAAGGCTCACTAATGATGGAAAATGCATATCATGTATGAGTTAGTCCATCTATCAAGGCATTACAATAATCTTAGACTTAAAAGGGGAAAAGCAATAAATGAAATAATACATGGATTACATTGCTTTCTTAGAGTCTATGGCTTCAATCCTTGATGCCTTGATGATCCCCATCATTTCCAAGCTTTGTCACCACTCGAGTCCAAGCTTTGGCATTGATCCTCTTGATGTCCATCCTTACACCAAGCATTTAGTCTCCAAGAATGATATTCTCTAAATGATAACTATGAGACTAAAACATAAGAGACATTAGCAACATAATGTTGTGATCATCATCAAAATAACATTGGTATGAAACACTAATACTCAACAGTTGCGATCCCCTCTTCCTGCCGCCTTAATGTGGGGCTGCAAACGAGATGGGGCTGCGACCCCTCTTGTCACTTGGCCAGAGATGTCACCCCCTGCAGTCGGCCTCTGTGTTCGGGCGTCCCCACCGCCGCTCCAGCGATTACGTACAGCCAGTGGGGAGTCGCCCTTGTGCCGTTGATTTGGGGATCCGACCAGCTGTTGCTCTGGTGGGCCTCATCGCCTGAAATTTTGCCGTGTGTGGACTTGGCCAATGGGGGCTGTCGCCCCTGTTGAACGGATGACCAAAGAAATGGCGCCCTTGTTTGCTCGGCGAAAGGGGTTCCCTGATGACTTTTGCTCGGCTCGTGGGGCTTCGTCTCACCTGCTGTCGGTTCGCTAGCCGGCATTGGTCCCCTACCCGAGGGCATCGCCCACTGTCGTCGACTTGGAGGACCACCCCCCTTCCGTGGGGAGATCAACCCGTTCGATGGGGTTTGGTAGAGTTTCCCTAGTTGGATGAAGCACGCCCATATCAGATGAAGCACGTCTCTGAGGAGATAACCCCTTCTGCGCCCACTCTTGCCGTTCGTCGGCTGTGGAAGGATCCGACCAATTTGGTTTTGGTTGTTTTTTCTCGGCGATGGGACTTAGGTTGCCGAATCTGTTGACTGTGGCAACCGCCTCAATTATCTGTATTTTTTTGTTTTTTGTGCAATGGCCGCATAGTTTTGTTGGGAGAAAACAATGAAAAGTACTAACACAATTTAATGGCCGTAAAGGCCTCACTAATACTTCCACTAAGTGAAATCCTTTATATAAACACACAGCGTATTATATTTCAAATAATTTTATTTAGCCATGTGCATGCGGTACTCCAAAGATGTATGTGACCTTATGTGAGATTTGCAGGTTTATTAAACTCACCTCACTCTTGCAGTTTAAAATGTTTTATATATACTTTGGTATATACATAAATGTTTGGTATACAATGAATACACACACACACACTAGTCATTACCCCGTGCCCATATGACACGGTTTATTGAATGGCTGAGCCCCCCCAGACAAATTTAAAGTTCCCCCAAATTTCAAGGTTTTCCCCCAAAATTTTAAGTTTCCCTTTAAATTTAAATTTCAAGTTTTCCCCCAAAATTTCAAGTTTCCCCCCAAATTTAAGTTTTCCCCCAAAAACAAACTCATCCCAACTTTTGTCATTTGTCCACCTAGGACAAATTTGTCCACCTAGGATAAAGGTTTGTCCTAGTAGGACAACATTTAAATTCGTCATCAAATATTGAATAGATAGATATATATATATTGAATAATGTGTATCATATGGCATACGAGGCATTGTCTCATATATCAAGACACAAAAAGGTGGCAAGTAGAAGCCCCACATGGGCTTGTACTTGTTGAACTTGCCATCTTTTTGTGTCATGATATATGAGGCATTGCCTCGTATGCCATATGATACACATTATTCTCATATATATATATCCTTTATACAAATGGTGAAGGTGTCACATGTGGCACCTTTATCCTTGGTATACTTTTTGTGGGTGCCACATGGGACTCCACCGCACCCCACTTGTCTAATGTCTACCCAAAAATTGACCCACAAGTACACACTCCCACCCAAAAACAAGAACCCAACTTCATACCCAACACTCAAAAATCCCAAAAACCTCCCGACGATACCGACACACACCACAGTTCTCACTCCTTTTCGGTTGCGTGCGTGCACGGTATCCTATTCGTGGGGGGGTTTTTGTCGACGTGCACTTTGTGCATGTGTTATTTCTAGTATATATAGACGGTTACATTGATAATATGTTTAGTTCCTTTAGATAAATATGCACAAATGTGTTAATGCATATGTAGAGCATAAAAATGTTTTTTTGCTCAAATATATTCTTAATGGAACTTATGACTTATATGCATATGTTACTTATGCGCATGCATGTATTTCAGTATACAGATTTGCATGAGTTTAAAGTTTAAATTAATAACAAAATTTTAATGTTATATGTTAACGTTAATGATCATTTAATTGGCAATTTTAGTTTGCTAATTTGTCCAATTATCAGAACCATCCCACTTGCCTATTTTGTGTAAATAGAGCCGTTATAATATTATATATATAAATATTAATGGCTTGTTAAAATAATGTGCTTAAGAATTTTGTGTTCTATGTTAATACATAGTTTAGTGGGAGCAATATGATAATTTCATAACATATGTGGGGAATTATATTTGTTCGAAGTGAACAATATATAAGTATAGATATATTTTTGAAACGGTCTTTAAAATAATGATGAAGTTTTTAGTCATGGAAGATTGGAAATCTAATGAACTTTCGACTCTATGCTATTAACTAAATCATTATATTAAAGGGCTTGTCAGACATATATTTTTGGGCAAACTAACTAATCTTCTGTCTTTATATTTCAGTTATAACTTAGACTATTCTACAAAATGACTGCTGCCAAAAACTTTGTTGTTGACCTCAACAAAGGAGATCGTCTCAATGGAGACAATTTCCATATTTGGAATTTCTGCATCAAGTATGTATTGGATGAACAAGATGTCATTGAAACCATTAATCATAAGTTGGAAGATCCTGGTGAGGGAAACACTGCGCAGTACAGACGTGCAGTTGAGACTTACAATGAGTTGAAGAAAAAGGATGCCACTACGCGTGGTATTCTTGTAAAGCTCAATGAAGGATGACTTGGTTTGTGAGTACAAGGACTATTATACTGCTTGTGACATGTGGAAGGTCTTGAACGAAAAGCTGGGGGGGAACTTCTGTGTCAAAGTTACGACAGCTAACTATAAAGTTTGATACTTATAAGATGAGCTCTAATCTGACAATCAAGCAACATCTCCAGGAGATGTCTAGAATGATTAAATAGCTAGCTGTTGCTGGGTGTAATCTGAATAAGTTCAAGCTGTAAGCCGTTCTTTGCCTGGCTGCTGGGAACACATGAAGTTAACTTGACTCACAATGAAAGTGTCAAGACTTTTGCTGATGTGGCACGTCACGCGGAGTTGGAAGATGAAGGTTATCTTTCCTGAAACCATAATCTCATTCATACGTGATCGAGTCAAGTTCCAGGAGAGGAAACTTTAAGCGGAAGAGGTTCTGGAAGAAGAACCGTGGCAAAAATGCAGCTTTGAAAATCAAAGACAATGGGCTGCGGAAATTTTATGTAGGAAGAAAATATGAATGTTGATAAGCTAATGTGCTTCAACTGTCGTCAGAAGGGCCATTTCGCTTGGGATTATCCTGAGCAGAGGAAGGCAACTTCTAATTCTTCTTCTATTCATTGTCATAGTGCATATGTATCTAGTTTTGTTATGCTCATAGAACCTGATCTTTGATGGATTATTGATTTAGGAGTGACAGACAATATAGCCAAAGACATAGACTACTATGTGGAGTACCGCCGTGTTCCTAGTGGAACCAGATGGGTGTATGTTGGCAATAACAACAAACTTGAAGTAAAGGGAATCGGTACGTGCAAACTGAAATTGCGCGAAGGACAGACCTTACTATTGCACGATGTGGTACACACTCCTAAAATAAGGTGGAACTTAGTCTCTGTTGTATCATTAGCTAGATTTGGATTTGATTTGTTGTTTGGACAGTATGTTTTGAAAATAAATTTATGTGATGAATTTTATAGATCTAGAACTTTTTTTAATGTTTGGTACTTCTTAATATTGATAATATGTTAACATTATCTGCGTCTGCTACACATGATAAAGAGTCATTATTATGGCATGTTAGACTAGGTCATATAAGAAAAGCCATGATAGAACGATGTGCTAAATAGGGCCTTTTGGGGCCTCTTACCAAAATAGAAATTCTTGCATGTGAATCATGCCTAGTAGGGAAAGCAATTAGGAAACCATTTGGAAAGTCAAAACGAGTTGTACAGCTTATACACTCTGACATCTGTGGACCGATGAGTATGAGGGCAAGGCATGATGCCTCATATTTCATTACATTTATAGATGGCTACTCTTGGTTTCGAAAGGTATACATTATATCCCATAAATCAGAAGCATTGGATTGCTTCAAATTGTTTCTCAACGAAGTTGAGAATCAATTGGATAGAAAGGTTGAAACCTTGAGGACAGACCGATGGAGGGAATTTCTATCAAATCAATTTAAGGATCTATGTAATGAAAAAGGGATTCTAAGACAACTTACTATTTCTTATACACCTCAGCAAAATGGTGTGGCTGAGAGGAGTAGAACTCTCTTAGAGATGGTTCGATGCATGATGTCACAAGCAAATAAACCAATTAAGTATTGGGGAGATGCATTGCTGACAACATCATAAGTTTTGAACCTAGTGCCGTCCGAATCAATTCATAAAACCCCATATGCACTTTGGATTGGTAGAAGTCCAAACTTGGGTTATTTGAAACCATATGGCTGTGCAGCTTATGTACATGACATTTCTCATAAACATGGGAAGTTAGGACCCAGAGAAAAGAAGAGTATATTCATTAGATACTCTCAACACTCAAAGGTTATGTCTTCTTAGGTGAACAAGAAGACGGTGCTGTCACAAAATGAGTCAAGGGATGCCACATTTTTAGAGGATATGTTCTCTAAACAGGCGAAGTCAGAAACAAAGATCTTCATCAGTTGGAAGATCCTGACTTCGTAGTATTAGGTCATTTGAAGTACACGAGAATACTTCTCTAGTCCTTGAAGTTAGTGGGAGCGATGTATCTGAAAGAGAAGTAATTCAGAATTCTCAATTTGCTAAGTCAGTTGGGAGAGAAAAATGGTTAATGTTCCTCGAGGTAGATTTGAAATCGAAGGGGAAGCCCTAGTTGTTGTACCTCAAGATGACGAGGAACCTCAGAGTGTAGAAAAAGATTTATCTCGTCATGGTCGAGATTATTGGAAGAAAGTTATGAAAGAAGAAATGGATTCCATGAAAGTTAACCAAGTTTGGGAACTGGTTCACTTACCGCCTAATCGAAAAGCAATTGGAAATAAGTGGATTCTCAAGATAAAAAGAAAGGTGGATGGATCTATTGAAAGGTATAAGGCATGTCTGGTGGCAAAGTGATATATCCAAAAGGAGGGTATAGATTACGAAGAAACCTTTTCACCCGATATATTTGCCTCTATTTGCCTTATACTAGCGTTAGTTGCTCACATGAACTTAGAACTTCACCAAATGGATGTTCAGACATCACTCCTAAATGGTGAACTAGATGAAGAAATTTGCATGGATCAGCCAGTAGGTTACGTTGTTAAATGCCAAGAAAAGAAAGTCTGTAAATTACAGAAATCGATATACTGTCTCAAACAAGTATATAGACAATGGAACCAGATGTTTCATAGAGTTATATCCTCGTTTGGTTTCGAAATGGTCGAAGATGACCATTGTGTTTATGTGAAGCAACATAAGAATAAATTTTTCATCTTGACATTATATATGGATGCCATTTTATTATCTAGTAATGACATGGAGTTTCTGATAACCATAAAAGAATGGTTGTCATTAAACTTTGAAATGAAAAACATGGGAGAAGCGGATTTTATAATTGGTGTAAAAAATCCGAAGGGATCGTTCTATAAGATTTCTTGCATTGTCACAAGAAACATATATCAATAAAGTTTTAGAACGATTTAACATGTCTAACTGTAATTCAGTTGAAACTCCAACATCAAAAGGCGACAACATAAGTCTGGATGGTTGTCATAGTACAGCAGATGATGAAAAGAACAAAATGGCAAGAGTGCCATATGCAAGTGCAGTTGGTAGCTTGATGTACGCCATGTTGTGTACAAGGCCAAACATATATCATGTAGTAAGATTGGTAAGTCGATATCAGTCGAATCCTGGACCTGAGCATTGGAAGACAGTGAAGAGGATCAGGAGATATTTGAAGGGCTCAGCCAATTACAGTTTGTGTTACGAAGGTTCGTTCACCAAACTGAAAGGCTACACAGTTGCCGAGTTCGGGGGAGATGTAGATGAGAGAAAATCTACATCAGGATATGTTTTCATGCTTGGAGATGATGCTATATCGTGGTGCAGCAACAAACAAAATTGCGTAGCTCTATCAATCATGGAAGAAGAATTTGTTGTTGCTTCACTGGGAGTCCATGAAGCTATTTGGTTACGACTGTTCCTACAGAATTTGGGTGTAAAGCAAAAGCCAGTAATTGTCTATTGTGACAATCAAGTTGCGATAGCTTACACCAAGGACCCAAGATATCACTGTCGTACCAAACATATCGACATACGTACCATTTTGTGAGAGACATTATGGTTAAGAAGATAGTTTCTATCAAGTAGATGTAAGTATATATATACACACACGCACAAAATGGTTGTTGATCCTCTTACTAAACCCATTCCAAGAGATGTATTTCTGAAATATGTAAAAGCTATGGGATTGCGTAGAATTTGAATTATACTTGTGTATGTACTCTGTGTAAATATTGATATTGTTCAATAAAGTGTATTTCATTCATTGTATTGGATGATATATGTTTGCCTAATGGTGGTTTTTGTTAACACATGCATATGAAAAGACTACATACGAAAAGTATTTCAAATTTGCATGGAGATTGGTCTTATCACATAGGCAATTGCCTTTGACATTCTAGGTGAACAGGATGGGATGATGACATTCTAGGTGAACAGGCAGGGATGAGACTTAATCCTCTTTAAAGTCGCCTTGAATAAGGTTCAAGATGATGTCATTATATACATACATACATACATACATACATCCACACACACACAAATAATGACCGAGATGAACTGATTCCCCAAAGTTCATCTAAGCCTATTCATGAGCCAGCCACGAATTCTTGCTCTATTCCTAGAGCAATTAATTGCTGTAGAATTCAGTGTTAAATGCATGAATACATTTAACTAGAGTGCCCAATGATTTTACAAAGCAACGAGAAAGGATTCCGGAACAAGGAAACGCTATTTTCAATTGTCTCAATAATTTTATTATAATGAGTAAAAATAGATTCGAGACGAGACAAAAAAAAGGTTAGAGACGACTCAAGAAATGTCTAAGGATTTATCTTCGAACGTTTTTGGAATTACCCAACTTGAGTTATGAGTATGAATGATATTTCTTTATGCATTATGAACCCTCGATTCAAAAATCGAAATTCTTGTATATTGAATGACCACGACGATAAATTTGGATCAACTTATTTCCTCGTTCTGATCTTCCAGTAAACAAGGATTTTTAAGGACTGCAAAATACCCAATAATGGATATAGCCAGAAATTTTTGGTAATAAAGGAATCAGAATATTATCTTATATCTCCAAAAATGCATGAAAATTACTTTTTTTCAAAGAAAAGACTTCATTTTTGAGGTATTATGTCAAAATAGTGTATGTGATAAAAAACAGGCAATCTATTTCCTTTTTACAAAAAAATAATCTTAGAGATTGTGTAATGCTTACTCTCAAACTCTTTGTTTACACAGTAGTGATATTTTTTGTTTCTCTCTTCATATTCGGATTCTTAACTAACGATCTGGGCCGTAATCCTGGGCGCGATGAATAAAAAAAGGATTTTGAGTTTTTCTTTATTTTTTATATATGTTCCATACATTTCCATATGATGAAAAAAATTAAAGGATCAAATTTTTTTTCCTTCAAATTCCAAGTCTGAAATGATCAAAGGGAACAGAGAGAAATGGATTCGAACACTCGGTACAAGTAACTCGTACAACAGATTAGCAATCTGCCGCTTTAGTCCACTCAGCCATCTCTCCTAATTCAAAATTGAAAATTTGTTATGTGATGTGACATTTGAAGTAAAAAAGATTTCTGTCTTTATTATGTATTAAAATATAAGGATAAAATAGCGATAATTAAATATTATATTCTAAATAAATAATATATTAAAATAGAAGAGCTATAGAAAGAATACCTTACTTCACTTTTTGGACTTTGTTATGCAAGGTTCGTTCCCCGGCCTGGTTAAGTACTGACCGGGCTATTACATTACTTCTTTGGTTCTGATGAATCATTTCATAGATCAAACAATTTAATTGTGTATGATTTGATATCAAATCAAAAATGCTTGTTATTGGAAGCAATACCAAAGACAATTTCCATCCACATTCCTATGATAGAAGTGAAGTGGCTTAGTGTTATTTTATTAAATATTAATACTATAGAATATGAATAATATTTTTCACATTTCTTCAATATTTTCAAATTATTAGTATTTTTTAATCAATTTACTTAATTACTTAACTGAAAAAGAACACATACATATATTAATATTAAACAATACCAAAAATGAAACACATATGTTATAACATATATAACATTACTTGTTCAAGGGACATGCTTTATTTGAACATTTGAGATCTAATTGATCCGTATTCAATTTCATAAGATCCGACAGTTGAAGGAGAAGTTGAAAATGAAAAAAGAAATGCAGAATTCATCGTTTTTATGGTCCAAGCTTCGATAATTCATTCGATTCGGAACTGTCAATAATGTTGTTAGATTAAATTAATCCAAAGACATACACAATACACCGTTGCATGTGACTCATACCACATGTGATGGAGTCAACCATAATGGGAAGTGTGATAGTGGATCTCTGCCTCTCCACTCTGTGAGTCCCTGGAGGATTGGTTTCCTCACTATACCCTTTGACTATTGACTAATATTCAAACTCTCAATCTTGGTGATAGCTACTGTAGCATATTACTTATGGCCACGAGTGATTCGGTCTAAAAGGGTATGTCTAGGAAAACGGCTAAGTTGAGACTTATGATATTGAGTGCAAAGGAAGAGCTGAGTTTGTTGATATCAAGTTTGATGATCTCATAGACCTGTCAATCTGTGTAATTTAGAGACATCAATGTGGAGGTGCTTAAGTATTCCTCGTGAATATATGAAAAGAGAGATCAGGAATACTTACATTGATATAACAAACTAGACCTGGGGTATTATAAGCGACAAATATACTTTAAAGGATTGATTACGTAAAGGGCAGTTGTGTATCTCTAACTAGTGCACAACAAGATTGCCTATGTTTGCTTATGGGTCGCACGACTAAGTTACCAAGGATGAAAAGTACTTCATCTCAAGTTGTTTTTTAAACAACAATCCCATCATGTGCAAGTGGGAGATGTTGGAATTTGGTACGCTCATGACGGGTTTAAACCCGGGAGAAACACAATTATTATATTATTAAGACGGTTATATGTAATTTAAATTAGCCTTTGTGGATAATTGTAATTTACAGAAGTTCAGGGTTTTCAATGCAAATGTGTTTTCTAACTACCCTACGATTGAAATAATCACGTTTTTTCCAATGTTAAGTTCTCAAATTTTAACAACTTCTCCCTTGTGCCTATTTATACTCCTTATTAACTGTGAGCAGTGTTCTAAATATCGGACCGATATCCGATCAATATTGGTTTTATCACTAGGCCGATACGATATAGTCTTATATATTGCGGTTTCCGATATTTGGGGAAATATCGTCCCAATATCGGGTTGCAGCCGTTATTACGGCCGATATATCCCTTTGAAATATCGGCCGCAATTCACGGTTTTTTAAAATAAAATTTGCGGGTCGGTCCACTTGAAAGTGATCCAACCCGAGTCACCCGACCCAAATCATTTACTTGAAACGACGAGGAATCGGAATTTTTTGAGGGATAATCGCTACTTTGCCCTAAATCTAATCACACCGCTCCGGTCCTCTCAACGCTCTGATCCTCGTGTCGCTCCGCTCAGCTCTATGATGCGTCTAGGGCTTTTTGTGGGGATAAAGGTAGGATTTTTATTGCTTTGGACTACTAATTCAAGGGTTGTAATGCGAAGAACTGATCTAAAATTACTAATTTAATCTAGAATAATTAATCTAAAATCAAGCGCAAGGGAAATACAGAAGGAAAATAATCTAGGGTTCTAGGAAAAATAATTACCTTCACAATTCTTCGATAAAAAACAAGCTATAGGGCCGGCTGGCCCTTGTTAAGGGAGGGATTAGTCGATGTGGAATTACTAAACGACCCTCCCTTGTGGTTAGGAAATTACAAGTTTGGGACAGGTTCCGTGGAGGACCAAAATCGCCTCATCCTTTGATATACTCGAACCGAACCCGTTGGCTCGCTACCGCCGTGCGCCCCTTGTGACCCGCGTGCCGCATCACTACTCCCCCCCAAAAGTGCCACCTTGTCCTCAAGGTGGAAATCAGGAAATTGGTCGCGTATCACCGCCATTGGCTCCCAGGTAGCATCATAGTCCGGCAGGCCCCTCCACCTGATCAATACATCATGTGTCCCGTCCGTGGCCTGTCTAACCACTGTCAGCTCTTGAGGTTCAAGTAGCACCTCCATGTCCTTAGTCAAAGTGGGTGGCAAGGTCGGGGATAGAGTATGATTCCCAATGGCTCTCCTCAACTTCGAAAAGTAAAACACGGGGTGAATAGTGAAAGTGGCAGGTAACTGTAGACGATACGCCATCTTCCCTATCTGAGCGGTGATCTCGAATGGGCCATAGTAACGTGCTGCCAGCTTCTCATTGCTCCGACAGGCCAAGTTCTTCTGTCTGTAGGGTCGTAGTTTCATATAAACCCGGTCCCCCACCGCAAACTACTCATCTCTTCGGTGCGCATCCGCCTTGGTCTTTATAATCTGCTGGGCTCGCAGCAGATGCTTCTTCAACTCCTCCAAATATCTGTTCCGCTCTCCAAGATGTTCCTCTACTTGGACACGGGGGTGGTCCCTCTGCTATAGTGTATCAAATGTGGCGGGTCCCAACCATACAAAATCCGAAACAGTGTGCTCTGTGCGACGGAGTGGTATGAGGTGTTGTACCAATATTCTGCCCATGCTAATCACCTGGCCCACTGTCTCAGCGCGTCTGACGCAAAACACCTCAAATAAGTCTCTACGCTCCTATTCACCATCTCCGTCTGACCATCTGTTTGTGGGTGATCTGTCTGTGGGTGATGGACATTAAGGCTTCGTGCTTTGGGGGAGTGGTTACCCCCGGCGATCGTGGGTTGGTCATGAGCATGTCGGGCCGTGGATGATTCGGGTCTGAGAATCCCGTGGGTCTTATCTGTCGGGCCGTACCTTCTTCGTGGGTCTCATGCCCTCAGGTTGGGCTCGGGCCCCTCGGTTCTGGGGCCTCTCCAAAGTAGGCGTATCACTTACTAAATACAGTTTTGGTGAACATAGCAAATGAAATAAAGAAGGGCATGGACTATGGTGCTTTTGGTAATTTTCCATTATGAATTAAGCTCAACCAGGGATTCGTAAGAGATCATGACCAAACCAATACAAGGACAGGTACGTTGGCAAGCTGATAGATCTGTAATTTTGTCCCTTTAGGGGCGTTTTTGTAATTTTAGGATTTCTTTGGGCTTTTAGTAATTTTCAATTTTAAGGTCTTTTTGTAATTTTCTGTCTTTATTATATATGGGGCTATGGGGATTAGAGAGGGCATGCTTGATCTGTTGGGTGAGTTGTATCTAAACATTAAATTTATGGGAAACTAGTATCCGATTAAGAAATCTGTTAAGGATGAATAAAAAAATTTGCTTGAATAAGTGCTAGATAGGTATGTATAATGTTTTAAAAAGCGCACTCCGTAGGTCGCTGTTTAGCACTTTGTAGCGAAGCACATGAGTTTTGTAGCGGTGTTGTAGCTGTGGAAGTTGGCTTGATTCGGCGCTGAAGGAGCATTGGTCGTGCAGTCAAGTTATCTTGTGCGGAGATAACTCGAGTGTGCTTGTGTTAGACCTATCTGACTCTGCACAAGTCAGATACGAAGATGCTGAACATTTGGTCTTCTACAGCACATTTGGTCGATCGGTTGTCAGCTTGGGTCTGATGGTCGATCGTTCGGCATTGGGTCGTTCGGTCATAACTTGGTTGAAGTCCGTATTCGGTCGTTCGGCCGTAGCGGTAGCTCGTTGGTTAACAGCTTATACGCCTGGCTCGGCACTTCGGTCGTTCAATTTAAAAAGAAGATCGGTCGGTCGAAGGGAGCCCACTAAGATGCGCCCCCTAGGATGGGCGGAGGCCCACTAGGGTGTGGTGCATTAATTGCGTAGAGCTATGATTGGATATGATGTTAAAGGCATGATTCGTATCTTTGGGATTTCCTAGCCAATGATAACGTATATTGTAACCTAGGGTTATAAATCGGGGGTTTTAGGTTAAGGTTTCGTGTGGAACATGGTGGAACATGGTGGAACACATTGAGAAAATTTGAGCCGTCATTGTGAGCCAACTTTGAGAGATTGTATTGTGAGCTTTTGGAGAGACCATGTGTGTTTCTTCTTCGCTTATGAAGAGAAGATTTGTATTGTTATCTCCTTTTGTAATAAAACTTATCGGCGTTCCCCGTGGCCGGTCCACGGCCTAAAAGAAATTTTCTTAGTGCTCTAGTAGTTTGCTTACTCGTCCTAGTTCCAGGGTTCTTCGACGATCCGAGTTTTCGCACTAGCGCACAACAAATTGGTATCAGAGCTTGACAGTTCCGGAGATCAACGGAGGAGGCGAAGTTGAGCATCAGTGGTGATGACGATTCCTCAAAGGCATCGACTTCTGGGTCACATACTCCAGTTGGTCGGACTATCATGTCCAACACGAAGTTCGAAATTGAGAAGTTTGATAGAAGGATCAATTTCAGTATGTGGAGATGTGTAGTCATGGATGTCTTGAACCAACTTGGTCAAGAACATTGCATTGGACGAGAAGTCGGCGTGCATGTCCTATCAGGAGTGAAGAATTCTGAATCGGAATGCATGTGGTATTATCCGACTGTATTTGTCGAAAGAGAAGAAATACCCATACTTGAAGGAGACAAGTGTAACAAGTTCTGGAAGGAGCTCGGCAACAAGTACATGAAAAAGAACATTTAGAACCGGCTACATTTGAAGAAGCTTTTCGGGTTGAAGTTAGCCGAGGGGATTTCTATAGAGGAACACTTCGACTACTACAACAAGCTTCTTACCGACCTGAGGAACGTCGACGTGAAGGTTGACGATGAAGACAAGACGATGATTCTCCTTAATTCTCTACCCATCGGGTATGAGTACTTTGTGTCGGTTCTTACCTATGGTAAGGAATCGATCACATTCGAAGAGGTGTCCAACGCTCTGACGAGCCACGAGTTTGGGAAGAATGATGAAGACACCAACAGACGAGCTTCGAGTGATGCTCTTACGGTCGTAAGTGGTAGTAGTGGAGAGAAGGATGGAGATTGAAGGGGGTATTTGTTCGAGTCAGCAAGTGCACGGTGTCGAAGCTTTGTAATATACTAAAGGTTGTCGATCCATGTGGAAGGCGATTGGTGCGAGCCATGTGTTTTTGTTCAAAGTTGTTTGATTTTGTCAGTTGTGTGTGTATCCAAGAGTTTTGTCACGAAAATCTCTCACAATTACTAGCAATTGAATGGAAACTAGGGCCCCAGGAGTCACCACTAGGATCGGTGGATGTCGATGCTAAGTTATAATTTTTAGATCAGGTTTAGTTCTTAAGGCGAGATTGTCGTATCTTAAATGTGAAATTGTAGCCAATTATCGTTAAACTACTCATCTAACGTATCTCGTACCTAGCCCCACCATCGTGGATGGCCTTGCATGCAATACATACATTACGATCGACAATTGATTCTCAATCTCCACTCTTGTCACTATTGTGAGTTGGGGTTTCAATTCGTGATATGATGCCTCTTATCAATGCTATCATCGTAGATCATCAATTAGTGATATAGGGCATCGGTGGAGACCTGTAGAGTGCGTGCCACTATCGTGGATCATGAACCCTAAGTGAATTCACTAACGACCATATTCAAGCATATATGGCAATTTCTAGGGCAAGTACCACTATCGTAGATCACAAACCCCTAAACGAAAACACTATAAATTTGGTTAGATCAACCACAACACATCCCTAATCGCTAAAATAACCTAAAAATCATAACTTTAACATCTAAACCCTAGAATCCTAGGGCTCATCCATTAGCCCTAGATGGAACTACTCACAATTCATTGTGGAAACGATAAAAACGATAACGATAATAGAATAAAACATCATAGCAACAATTGGCATCAAAACAATATAGATGGAGAAGAAAATAATACCAAACTAAGAAGAATCCAGAGATCTATTTAAGAGAATTAAGGATCCACAAGGTTCCGCACGCAAATCTTCTCCAAAAATCCAAACCTTCCTTAAGAAAATAGAATGCAGCTAAGAAACTAAATTCAAACTAAAATCTGAACTCTCCCTAATCTAGGAAAGTAAACTTGCTTATATACATATGGGTATGGACCCATTAAAACAAGCTAAACCCTCAAAATCGGGTCAATTCTGTGTTTGAAGAACCACGTGAGCGCCACTCGGTCCTAGTCGGGCTTCACAGCCCCGTCGTCCATTGCTTGATGCATTGGTCGCCATCTAGAAGAATTTCCACTCGGACCGAGTATGATTGCCACTCAGTCGAGTTCAGAAGGTTGGAGATGCACTTGAATATCCGCTCGACCGAGTCATGTAGGCACTCGGTCGAGTTGACAAGTCTGCTCGGTCGAGTTGACAAGTCTGCTCGGTCGAGTTCAGGGTCTTGAGAAACGCTTGAAAATGGCCCTTCTGTCCGAATTTCTGCTCGGTCGAGTAGCAAAGCTACTCGGTTGAGTGACTTCGTACGCTCTTCAAGCGGTAAGTGTTGAAGCTGCTCCCCTTTTGCTTTGGCCACTGGACCGAGTGGGCATGTCACTTAGACCGAGTGGTCTGGAATGCCGAGGGGTGTTGAAGCTTCATCATTTCTTGCTCTCTTCTTCTTTCTTCTCCAGCTTCCTCTTCTCCTCAAATCCTCTTCTCCACCAAGTCAAGCACCTAGCAAGCTATGTCATTGATGATGACCATCTTGGATGTGCCCATAACTCCATTTTACTTCAAATCGCCTTGAAACACCTGAAAAAGGAATAAAAGCTCCGAGAGTAATATAATTTAATAAACGATCAAATGAGTAATAAAAATGAGTTTCAAGCTACTAAAATGGCATGAAATGGTGCCGATAAAAGTATAGAAAATATGGACACATCAAAATCCTCCAAGTTTACCTCTTATCCGACCTCGAGGAAGACGAATAAAAAGCTCACAGAGGATAAAAATAAAAAAGTGGAAAAGAATTCGAAGTTAAGAAAAAGTGACTGAATTATCTCCTCATCTTTTTTCTTATCTTCTGTGATTTACATCACAGCTTCAACTAGGCTCCACTTTAGATAGGGTCAGGGGCGCGTCGGAACGGTAGCTGATTAGTCTCATCCGAGAGTCCAATCTCTTTGTATTGTGCTTTTGTGTCTTTGAATAAAAAAGAAGGAAGGGGGTCGATTTAGGCTCCTTCCCTTCTACTGCATAGCTGCGATATAAGGTACTACGAGCCCTCTGTCCCACGCATCTAACCAGCTCGCGTGGTTCACCGGTTCCACCGAAAACTCTCATTTGTGGAAGCGGAGCATAGTGCGGCGGCGACACTCAACTAAGCAATTAAAAGCACACGACTCACAAGAACAGCATCCAGTCTAGAATCGATTGTGTAACTTGGATTTTCAACGAATAAAGAGAACTCGAAATTGAATATACGAGATGAAATTGGAGGAAAATCTCCGATCATAGTTTACTAATCAATATATTAAGTCCACAATTTGAATCTCAAGTTTTCACAACTCATTCTTTATCCAGCATATAATGTCATGATCAATCCTTTAAGCATGCAAGATAATTTCTTTTTAATCGATTTTTTAAGCGAAGATAGTAAATTCAATTGGAGTTGGAAATCACCACACTAAACTTCTTCACGAATCCTAGAAAATCTTTAGCATTGCTATGTCGTTATTCTATATAGAAAATGGGGTAGAGATATGTGATTTTTCTTTTTACGATTGATTTTTTTGGCTATTTTCTCCTTTTTTGGTTTTTTATCTTTTTATTTATATACACGAGATAACTCAATATATATATAAAGGCAGCCTATGCATCCCAGACCAGACGATCTTAGGGCATCGGGTTACGAAGAACCCATCGGGCCTATTATTTAGATATTTTTGAATTTTTTTTGAATTTTGATGTTTTTGGTATTTTTGCAAACTTACGTAAACACGATGGAATGAAAAGCACGATCAAAGATCGTTATTGGCTATATACAAAAGAAAAAGAAAAAGATAGAATCCGGTCATGGCTTAGGATCAGAATTTCTAATCAACGCTACTCGAGCGTCGTGGGTTATCCAAATTCTTTTGAATTACTACTCATTATGAAAAATATCATTGACACACAATCAACATATTATTCATTCAATCTTCTTCGATTAAGTCATGCAAATTCAGATTAACTGTTTCGAGAGTATTCATTGTGGAGAAATATGAAATCAAATCATGAATAAACGTATTAAACTAGCATCCTAATCTCAAGGAATTAACTCCAATTCATCAAGCATGGAGTTCAGAATAAAAATCCATCTTATATTTTCCGGAGTTCAGAATAAAAATCTATCTTATATTTTCCAATTAAACACAATAGACACAGAAAATGCTATGTGAGTGTGAAAAGGAATAGTTGAGTGCGTGTAGCTTATAGTGCAATCATAGGAGAATCGTCTTTAGTCTAAAAAAAGAAAAGAAAAGAAAAGAAAGAAAAATGTGAGAACAAGCATGCAAGCACTCAATAGAGAAATGATGATTTTAAAAAGAGGAAAATGAGTGGAAAATGGTGGAAAAATAAAGAAAAGATGAAAAATAAAGAAAATAAAAAGCAAAAGCGACACTCCCCCAAGCTAAACGTAGCCGTGTTCTCACTGCTGAGAACAAAGCTAGTCAGGATGGTGAAATCGAAGGGGGTGGGTGGGTGAAAAGAAAAATAAAAGAAAACGAAATGAAGTCCTAAAAAGTAAAAATAACAAAAGGAAAATAGTCCTAATGCAACTATATGATCCTAAACTCTAAATGCGAAACATGCACACAGATGAGGACGTGGAAAGTTGGCGGTCTCACAACCAATGAGCTGTGTCAGAAAGGAGGTGAGGGTGGAGGGTGTCATTATCATGAAGTCTGAGGGGCCTGGTCATCCCCTTCAAATGGATCAACTCAGCGGTGGAGATGGTGCCTAGCTCAGGCCTATAAAATATGGTCGTGGATAAGTGGCGCTGAGCGTAGCGGAGGCAGATGAATGATAGAAGATGATTTTGATCGGCTGTGGCTAAAATGGGATAGGCCAGTGATCTCTGCCGATCAACGATCAACATTGAAGGAAAATGGATCAGTGTCCGGTGCGAAGGCTAAATCAGGATCGAGGATGGGAGGCCAACTAAAGAAGGCTCGGAGCATGACGTAGGTCATCTTTACGTTACGGTCCAAGATCCTAAATGAAATGCCATGAGGAGTTCTAAAAATAGAACTCAATGCCTCGTAGGTAAGACGAATGTAGGTGTTCGTCGTAACCGATAGGAAATCCCCTAATCTATGGCTTGGTAGAGCCTACGCACACACTCGATCAACCCTAAGCTCTCTAGGGCGGGGATATCTGCAAACCTAATAGGGATGATAGGGCCCTCGATATGGCCTCATATTTATAAAGATGTACATCATCTTTGAACGTGATGCCATGTGTGTTCAAGGTGCCCTAAGAAGGTTGGGGTGGAGGTGAAAGTGCGAGTGGTGGTGTGGGATCACGTGGAGATGGAGATGGTGTGGGTGTACGTGGGGGAGGAGATGGTGATGGCGTGCGTATACATGCCCGCCGAGAAGAAGCACTGGCATTGCCAGTCTCCCGCTTCTTCGTCGGGGGTTGCCTACCACGTGTTCTAGGCGGCTTGATATAAAATATCCGAACGAAATCGAATCACGAAATATAGTACGAAAAGATGATAAAAGAACGAGTGTACCCTGCTATTTCGCGAAGCGAAGCGATCGTTCGGAAGCGATACTCGTGTGATGCCTAGAAAGCGATTTCTCTTCCCCCAAGCTCCGCTTGAAACCAATTCAAGCTCAAATGATGTCTCCCTAGCTCCAATCATCCTGCGAGACAAAAATAAATATGAAGATTAGTTGCAAAATTTGAAATTAATGGAGATTGGGATTAAAATTGAAATTATTGGGGGATTAGGGCTTTAAAATTTGGGAGATTGAGAGAGAGATGGAGATGGAGATGGAGATGGAGATGGAGAAATGAGATGGGAGATGGAGAGGTATATGATACCGAGTGGCATGGGCTCGGTCGGATTGCCGTCGGCGGAGGAGGCGTGGGAGCGTGTCAACTATCAGCGGCTGTAAGGGGTTTAGGAGGTGCTCGATCGAGTAGGTCTGGAAGTATAAGAGAATGAGAGAAAATGGGGGGGGTAAGGTTTTTAATGTGGCTCAAGTCGAGTTAAACAACTCGACCGAGCTGTGTTTAGTTGAGTGAGCCCCGTTCCTCTTGAGCGGTCACTTGATCGAGTGACCTATGTCACTCGATCGAAGTAAAAATTGAGGCAGAGTGATGTTTTTGAGTGTTTCTGCTGCTTGTTCCACTCAGTCGAGTAGAATTTTTGGCAGAGCTATATTTCCATGTTCTGCAGCCTCCTCGACTCGGACCGAGTGGCACATTACCACTCGATCCGAGTAGCCTCCAATTCACTCCAAAGTTGAATATGGCCTCTCTCCTTCCTTTCGATTCCTCCTTCGTTCCTTCATCATTTTGTATGCTCCGTTCATCTATTACATACACAAGTTTGAGCGTCGGAAATTTTTATAATTTTATATTTTAAGATTATTGTGTGTTATGGTGTGTGTGTGTAAAGAAAAGAGAAATGTGATATAAATAAGAAGTGATAGTCGTCATTAGAGGCTAATCACCATTTTTCACCCAAAATAACATGGTATCAGAGCCAAAACCCTAAAACCATAGCCCTCCCACGCGCCGCCGCCGCCCTCCCACGCGCGCGCCGCCGCCTGCTGCTGCGCGCGCCGCCGCCTGCTGCGCGCGCCGCCGCCGCCTGCTGCGCGCGCCGCCGCCGCCTGCTGCGCGCGCCGCCGCCGCCTGCTGCGCGCGCCGCCGCCGCCGCCTGCCGCTGCCGCTGCTGATCCGATGCTGATCCTCTTCTCTCCTATTCCCTTGCACGTCCTCTTCTAGCTGCCACAAAGCCCTAACTAGCCACAAAAGAGAACCCCAAAAAACCCTAACCCTAGATCTATGGTAGAGCCATGAAAAGGACTCCATAGATTTACGGTTAGGGTATGACCTAGAAGATGAAGAAGAGAAGTAGATCTGCGGATCTAAGGAGGGAGAAAGGAGAGATCTGCGGATCTGAAGAGATGGGGGACAATCTTACCTCAGCAGACATGAATGCCTTCATTGGGGAGATAACGAAGCTGCTTGCTTCGAAGGAGTTGGGATCCTCGAGCGGATCGACGCCTTCACGACCAGTGCAGAAGCTGGAATTGATGCCCAATGATGTGAAACTGGAGGGGACGAAGAACTACCTCAGTTGGTCCAGGAGGGTGCTTCTCATGCTGAAGTCAAAGGGGTTGGAAGGCGTCGTTCTGGGTTCATGTAAGGAACCGGTGGATAAGATTGGAGATGATTGGAAAGTTTGGAGCACCACCAACTCACTGGTGGCTGCTTGGTTGATGACATCGATGGTTCCACCCATTGCTGGGATGGTGGAGGCCATAGAGAGTGCTGCAGGGATATGGAGTATGGTGGAGAAAATGTATTCTGGAGCAGGGAATGTGATGCTTATAATGGAGGTTCAGGGCAAGGTCGACACCTTGAAGCAGGGAGAGATGTCTATTCTAGCCTACTCTGCGGAGTTGAAGAGGCTGTGGTCAGAGTTAGACCACTATGACCCTATTGATCTGCCTGATCCTAGGAGTGCTGCGATACACATGAAGTGGGTGGAGCGTAGGCGTGTGACTCATTTTCTGAGGAACCTGAATGGAGATTTTGAGGCCAGGAGGGCGAGTATGTGTCACTTATCCTCTATCCCATCTCTGGAGGATGCCATAGCTGCAATGGCACAGGAGGAGACCAGACTGAGAGTTATGAAGGATGAGTGTACTCAGGTCACTCGGGCTGCACTGGCTGTACCGGCAGTGGCAGCAGTGAGCGAGGATCGAGAGTGCTACACCTGTGGGGTGAAGGGACACCTGAGCTTTAACTGCCCACAGAAGGGTAGTGGACGAGGACGTGGCACTGGAGGCAGAGGAGGAGGTCGTTGGGGCCGTGAAGGCCGTGGACGAGGTCGTGGCGGCCCACGGGCCAACTTTGCTACTGCTGATGGACGACAGGAGACAGTGATGATTGAGGCTACGCCAGCTGAGGCGTCAGATCTAGAGCAGCGGAGACAGTCCAGGTCTACTACTGAGAGTTCGGAGAGTCATGCAGACCAGACTAGAGATGTTGCTTCGCCATTCGGTAATTTTGCCAACTTCGCTCACACAGGATCAGGTAACCAATCAGCTCTTTCATGTAGAGATCATATAGAGTGTATTATTGACTCAGGTGCATCTAGTCATATGTCAGGTGCATATAGACATTTTTCCACGTATAAACCACATACTATTCATGAAACTGTTCAGACAGCTGATGGCACATCCCAACCCATTAAAGGGATTGGCACTATTCAGTGCACTCCCTCCATATGCCTCTCTTCAGTCCTTCACGTCCCATCTTTTCCAGTCAACCTTTTATCTGTTGGCTCTATTGTTGATGATCTTGACTGTAGCATTACCTTTGACTCTACTCATTGTGTGTTGCAGGAAAGGAAGACTGGGAGGAGGCTTTGGACTGGCGTCAGGCGTGATGGACTGTGGTATCTTGACAGAGCTAGTGGGGATGCTGCATTGGTCGTCGTTGGTGAAGAGAAGGAAAGGGAGGTACTTTTATTACATTGTCAGTTGGGACATTTGCCTTTTGATATGTTGAATAAGATGTATCCTGAGATTTTGAATAAAGTGAATTTGAAGTGTGATGCGTGTGAATTTGGGAAACACACTAGGACATCATATCCTAGTGTGGGGATGAGAAGTGTAGAGAGATTCCATCTTATTCACTCAGATGTTTGGGGGCCCTGCCCAGTGACTTCAGTAAGTGGGTTCAGGTGGTTCATCACTTTCATAGAATGTCATTCTCGGATGACATCGCTTTACATGATGAAAAACAAACGCGAAGCGTTGAAGTGTTTCCAGGACTTCCATAGAAGTGTCAGAAATGTGTATGAGGCCAAGATCCGCATCTTGAGAATGGATAATGGGACAGAGTATGTAAACAGGGAGTTTGCATCTTATCTATCTGAGAGTGAGATAACTCACCAAACCACTTGTCCCAACACACCTCAACAGAACGGAGTTGCTGAAAGGAAAAATAGACACTTGTTGGAGGTAACTAGGTCACTCATGCTTACCATGAATGTACCTAAGATATTGTGGAGTGAAGCAATGATGACAGCCACCTATCTCATCAACAGGATGCCTTCGCGGATGCTTGGTATGAAGTCCCCATGTGAGATTCTTATGGGAAAGAACACTTTTGTAGTTCCACCAAAAGTGTTTGGATGCACATGCTTTGTGAGAGATCATAGACCTTCTCTGTGGAAGCTGGATGCTCAGGCAATTAAATGCATATTTGTTGGGTATCCTTCAACTCAGAAAGGCTATAGGTGTTGGAGTCCCTCAGAAAGAAGGCTGTTTGTGAGTATGAATGTGACGTTCAGGGAGACTGAGCCTTTTTATGGAGGACTGACAGATTCTATACCATTATTTGATACTGGTGCCTCTCCAAACACAGGAGGTGTTGGTCGAGAGGGGGAGACTGATCGAGAGGGGGAGACTGATGACAGGAGGGTAGTGGTTGGACTTATACCGTGTCCTGTCAGGCCTACTGGCACTGATACTGATAGCAGGGAGGAGGAAAGGCCCTTGGTGGAAGACAGGTTTTACGGCAAGAAATATAGCAGGAGACAGAAGGATGGTCATGGCGATGGAGAACAACAAGAAGACATCTCCCCCACTGAAGAACCACTAGCTCCACAGCCACATGTCGAGATTGATCAGTCTATCACGCATGCTTGAGTCCCGACTTCCTTACTGCCTTCCTCTCCTACCACGGATGGTAATCTTTCTTTGCCTTCCTCTAGTTTAGATCTTCCACTTGCATCTCGTAGGGAGCCTCGTATCAATGCCGGCAGGCCTCCTGTACGGTATGGATACGAGACTGATATTGCTAATCATGTCTCATATGCTTCTCTTACACCTGCATATAGGGCTGTCATTGCATCCTTACAGTCTATCTCTATACCGAGTGATTGGCGAGTGGCAAAGCAACATCCCCAGTGGAAGAAAGCAATGCTCGAAGAACTCGAAGCACTGGAGAAGAACAAGACATGGAGACTTGTCTCACTTCCAGCAGGGAAGAAAGCTGTGGGCTGCAAGTGGGTATTCACAATAAAGCAAACTCCAGAAGGGAAGGTGGACAGGTACAAAGCGAGGCTGGTTGCCAAGGGGTACAGTCAGACTTATGGGATTGATTATGATGAGACATTTGCCCCAGTGGCAAAGATGAGTACTGTGAGAGTACTGGTATCCGGTGCAGCGAATTTTGGATGGAAATTGCATCAGTTGGATGTGAAAAATGCCTTCTTGCATTGAGACTTACAGGAGGAGGTATACATGGAGGTTCCACCTGGCTTTAGCACACAACAGACGATGGGAAAGGTGTGTAGGCTGGACAAGTCTTTATATGGCCTGAAGCAATCTCCAAGGGCATGGTTTGACAGATTCAGGCGTGCAGTCATCACTATGGGCTACAAGCAGTGTAATGGTGATCATACTGTATTCTATAGGCATTCAGGACAGAGGATTACCCTTCCGGCTGTGTATGTTGATGATATTATTATCACTGGAGATGATGAAGAGTGAATTTCTCACTTGAAGGCTAGATTGGCGAGAGAATTTGAGGTCAAGGACCTTGGACAGTTGGGGTATTTCCTTGGACTGGAGATTGCTAGGTCCAGGAAGGGTATAGTTCTCTCACAGAGGAAGTATGCCCTGGATTTACTGGCTGAGACTGGTATGTTGGGGTGTCGTCCAGCAGCTACTCCTATTGATCAGAATCATAGATTGCATTCACAATCAGGGGAGCCAGTAGACAAAGAAAGGTACCAGAGACTTGTTGGACGCCTTATCTACTTATGCCATACCAGACCTGACATTGTCTATGCTATCAGTGTGGTAAGTAGATACATGCATGATCCTAGGACTGGACATATGGAGGCAGTCTTCAGGATACTGAGGTATCTGAAGAATAGTCCAGGAAAAGGCATATTATTTGGTAGTCATGGTCACATGAATGTGACATGCTACTGTGATGCAGATTGGGCCAGTTGCTTGGATGATAGGAGATCGACCTCGGGCTACTGTGTGTTTGTTGGGGGCAACTTAGTCTCTTGGCGCAGCAAGAAGCAGGATTTGGTGGCTCGTTCCAATGCAGAGGCAGAGTATCGTGCTATGGTGTTTAGTACCTGTGAGATGATCTGGTTGAGATCACTTCTACAAGAGCTGCGTCTGCTGAGAGAAGGACCATTGCGGTTGTTGTGTGATAACAAGTCAGCAATTAACATTGCCAACAACCCAGTGCAACATGATAGAACGAAGCACATAGAGATCGACAGGTTCTTCATTAAAGAAAGATTGGACAAGAAACAGTTGGAGATCTCCTACATTACTTCTGGACAGCAACTAGCTGATTGCCTTACAAAGGTGTTGAACTCTAAAGGAGTAGATGATGCTTGTAACAAGATGTGCATGATAAATATCTTTTGCTCATCTTGAGGGGGAGTATTGTGTGTTATGGTGTGTGTAAAAAAAGAGAAAGATGATATAAATAAGAAGTGATAGCCGTCATTAGAGGCTAATCACCATTTTTCACCCAAAATAACAAAGATTTTTAATGGAATTTAAAATGTTTTTGTATTGAGTTTTTGAATAAAATGAAAGAAAAGAAAGAACTAAAAATTAAAAGGAAAAGAAACTCGGAGATTGAAGTGTATTTTCTGCTTTATGTCGATGACATGATCATTGCTTCATTGAATAAAGAGGAGATTCAGAGATTGAAGTCTCAATTGAGTTGTGCGTTTTAGATGAATGATCTGGCGAGGCACGGAGGATTCTTGGGATGGCGATCACAAGAGATCGAAATGGATGTACTGTTCATCTTTCACTGAGTCGCTATTTGAAGTTTGTTATACATGGATTTGGCTTTGAGAATATAAAGTCAGCAGCTAATCCGCTTGCACCTCACTTCAAGCTCAGTGCCAAGCATTGTCCGAAGAACGAATAAGAGAAGAAGCTCATGAAGAGCGTACCGTATGCCAATGCAGTAGGGGCCTTGATGTATGCAATGGTATGTACCAACCCCGATCTATCACATGTGGTCAACATGGTGAGTAGATACATACATAATCCGGGGAAGGAGCACTAGCGAACAGTGTTGTGGATCTTGTGGTACATCAATGTCACAGTCGATGTCAGATTGACCTATAGCCGAAGTGTTCATGGTACGCACACTGTCGGTTATGTGGATTCTGACTATGCAGGCAACTTGGATGAGAGGCGGTCGATGACATGCTAAGTCTTCATTCTGTCGGGCGCTCCAATATGTTGGCGGAGTATCCTTCAGTTTACGGTGGCCCTGTCTACTACGGAGGCAGAGTATATGGCATTGATTGAAGCGGTGAAAGAGGCGATATGGCTGATGGACTTGATGGATGATCTGTGAGTCTACCAAAAGCGGTATGATGTCCATTGTGATAGCCAGAGTGCAGTGAACTTGGCTAAGAATCAGGTCTTTCATGCTCGCATCAAGCATAACGATGTGAAATTCCACTTTTTCAGGGACTATGTGGGAGAAGAAGAAGACACCATCAACTTGCTAAAGATCGGAACAGAGGACAACCCGACGGACATTCTGACGAAGGTTGTATCGGGAGTCAAGTTCAAGTATTGTTTGGACTTGCTCAATGTGGTTCCTCGATGAAGTTGTCGTCGGTCCCAGGAAGGGGCATTGTGACTCGAAAGAGTCAGTCGGTCCCAGGAGGGGACATTCGTCGCTCGATGGAGCATTCGGTCCTTCTTCGGAGAAAAAAGGCGAGTGAATACCAGTTGATGCTTTACCAATGTGATGCAGTGAGGGTCATTCGATTGTCGAAGACTTGAATCTCGTCAAGGTGTAGATTTATGGAAGTTGGCTCGATTCGGCGCTAAATGAGCATTGGTCGTACATACGAGTTATCTTGTACATAGATAACTCGACTGTGCTTGGGTTAGACCTATCTGACTCTGCACAAGTCAGATACGAGAATGCTGAGCATTTGGTCTTTTACAATGCAGTTGGTCAATCGGTTGTCAGCTTGGGTCTGATGGTCGATCGTGCGGCATCTGGTCGTTCGGATTCTGAGCCAATAGCAGCTGAGAGATAAGACATGAACGAGGAGGATTGAAATGCACACCTGGATTGCGGGTCTCCAACGGATTTGGTTATATTGCACTAAAATTCCCTCACTAGGCAGAAACAGATGTGTCCTGTGTCGATACATATAACATTAGTAGCAATAAAATCAGCTGAACCATCTTGAGGTGTTGGCTCTAGTGTTACTACATATCTGTCTGAAAAAGTAGCACAACTATTCCGGTAAGCCAGGTCGAATAACATCTTGTAGAAAGCATCAGAAGTAGTAAATAGAGTCGGGGAAGGAGCTGAAGCTTCAGGAACGACTCTGGCTTTCTTAGAAGTCGTCATTTGAAGAAGAGGAAGTTGGAGAGCTAAACGGAGCACCATGTTGCTTGACAGAACTATGATGACGGCAACAAGAATGAGGAACTTACAGATCTGCCATGGTCTAATCATGAGCAGGTGAAACTGAAAAGTCACCAGGTGCAGAAGAGGTGCATGTTGTGTCCTGTGTTACACTATGATCCATGACATCAGGTTCAGCATGAGCCGATGTTGCAACATCGTGTGCAACATCAGATGCAACATGAGCATTCGGTGCAACTTTGGGAGAAACACCAGACGTAACATCCGATCCAACTACATGTGCATCATCAGAGGCAATATTGCAGTCATCAGGGGCATCATAGTCGTCCATGCGATAATCAGATACTATATCCGTAGGAGCATGGTCAGTAGACATATCAGATGCCATATCCTCTGGATGGAACGGGGACCAGATCAGATATAGGATGCTCAAAAGTAGTAGTTGTAGCATCAACTGGAGGAGTGAAAGTGCATGTTGCGTCCTGTATCACAACATGATATAAGACATGGATAATTGAGGAATCAACTAGATGGTCGTGAGATGTTGGTTCACATGTTGTAACATCAGCAGTAACATGACAATCATCAGGGGCCACATGTAAGATAATCTGACACAATGTCATCTGAAGATCCAACCCACGTACATGATCTTGAAAATTTGAACCACATGGAGCTGAAGAATTCATAGCAGCTGACTTATTGATAACTTTAATACTTTCATCTAGCCTCCAATAAGACAAGTCCATATCTCGAATAGTTAATCCAGAAAAAATCAACTGAGACACATCAAGAGGCACATGTCTCTCATTAGCAAATAAATCCTCAGGCACAGCGGAATTAGAGGAAGAAAAATATACCTTAGGCTACAAATATGGAACGATATCCAGTGTAGTAGTCGAGCTCTGAGAGGCTGAAATAGTAGTGGGTGAGTTGAAGATATCGGCAGTGCTGACAGAGAAGCTTCGGCTGTCTGCATGTCAAAATTCGGAGACATGGATGCGATGGAAACGGCGAAGAAGTGGATAAAATTTGGGAACATCATCCGAAATGGGTGAATAGGCCGTGAAAGACAGATCGGCGGCAGATTGACGTGCTAGAGAGGGTACGAAGATCCGATGGCGCTGGTGCAGGATAAGTTGTGAGAAGAGCGGCGAGGTAATTCTCTGATAATTTTGGAGGAAGTTTTATAAGAATTTGGCGCATGTTGCTCACATTGATTGTTAAGAGGTGATGTCGAGTCTGGTGTCATAACATTTGCAGCAACATCATTTTGTGTTGTATCTAATGTTGCAACACAGTCACAACATGAGGTGTTTTCTCCGAAACTGTACTGTTCATGCTGTATAATTCAGACTTCCTGACCCATTTCTTCTTCTTCTTCATATCAGGGTGTCTAACATTTCTTCCTTCTGACCAATGTCGCATGCGACTGAAGCAGTTTCTCTCAGTATGGCTTATGAACTTGCAGTAACTGCACACAGAACGACCACCTTTTATGCCTCTAATCTGCTTCTTCTTCTGATCATGGCCCTTGTGCTGACCCAAGTTCTTTGGTAACTTGACTTCTTCTTTCAGTAGACACATTATAGTAAGCTCCTCTATTGTATCACACTCCGATACGATCTCCTGAAATCTTACATATGTTCAAGATATCATCCAGCTTTGCTTTTTCCAGAATTCCACTTATCCAATGTGCACTCAGCGTTCTCTGCCGTGAAAAGAACATTTCTGAAGTTGCTTTCCAGCTCTCTAAAGTTTTTCTCAACTTTCAGACATTTGATTTTGACTTCATCCTTCTCTTTCTTCAGTCTTTCATTCTCCTCTTTTAGCACTGTGTTAATATTGCAGATTTGCATTCACTTCTCATACATCATCTGGTATGCTGTTCGGATATTCTCGTCACTAACTTCCTCTTCGCTGTCAGCTTCAGAATCTGATTCGGTTGTAGATGTTGTAGATGATGTTGCAACATTGGATCTGACATTGTTTGATTTGTTGGCTGATGTCATGACTGATGTTGCAACATCAGATACAACATGGCTACTAAAGTTGTAATCAGGTCGCTTGTTCTGAGAGGCCGCGAAGGCAATGTAATTACTGGTGATTTCCTCATCTTCAGCACTCTCGGACTCGTCATCACTCCAGGTATTGGTCGAGGACGTCCCTTTTTGCTTTTTCAATGTGTTTGCACATTCAGCTTGTATGTGCCCAAATCCTTCACACTCTCTGCATTGTATCCCTTTTCCTTTCTTTTGCCCTTTACTACTGATCTTTTTCAACATTCTACTGAAGTTTTTAGTCAACAATGCAATGTCCTCATTTAGACCCGATTCCTCAGATTCTTTGGAGACATCCCCAGACTCTACTTTTAAGGCCACTCCCTTATCTCTTTTATTCTGTTTCATATTCATTTCATACGTCTGAAGAGACCCCATAAGTTCATCAAGTCTCATGATTGAGATATCCCTAGCTTCCTCAATAGCCGCAACTTTAGCAGAAAATCTGTCTGGGATGGATCTTAAAGCTTTTCTAACCAACTTCACTTCAGAATATTTTTTACCCAGTTGAAAGGCTTGATTTGCTATATCTCTTAATTTCCTATTAAATTCGGCAATAGTCTCATCATCACCCATTCTTACTTCTTCAAACTGAGATGCAAGCATTTGGAGTTTAGAGACGTTTACCGCATTTGTTCCTTCATGCACGCTCTGAAGTATATCACATGCTTCTTTAGCATACTCACAAGTACAGATAAGTTTGAACCAAGGTTTGAGGTTTCGGCCGATACCCATGCGTATCGCCCGTATCGTATAGGTATCGGTGGGTAACGATACCGAAACTAGGGGTTAGTTTCGGTATCGACCGATACTGAATGGTACCGTTCAGTTTCGGCCGATACCTGCCGATACTGACCGATACCGTTCAGTTTCGGTCGAAACAAACCCGGTACCATTCAATATCGGACGAAGACGGAGGAAGAAGAATGTGTAATTAAATAAAAATTCTCTAAAAAAACCCAAAAAATTTCGTGAATCAAGATGTTGCAAAGAAAGCTCGGTTAAAAGAGAGGAGAAAACCCTAGGGTTTCGACTTGAAAATAATGAAGAATTAGACGAAGAAGAGGCAAAACCAAGAACAAATTGCTGAAAAAAGAAGAAAAAGGAAAAAAGGAAGATGAAAAAATTGAACTCACCGCATCGCGTCGTCGCCTCGCCGAACCCGCCTCCTGCCTCGTCGAACACGCCTCTTGCCTCGCCGCCCCACCTCGACCATCTAGCGTGAGAGAGACAGAGAGCAAAGAGAGAGAAAGAGAGGCCCGAGTCACCTTTCAGGAGAGGCTGCGTTTTTTAAAAGGCAAACTTGTAAATAAGTGGTATATGCGTAGAGTAAAACAGTCGGTGCACATAGCAAGCGGATTTTTTGTGGCAACCCTGTAAATAAGTGGTATGTGCGCAAAGCAAAATGGTGGGTGCGCAAAGCAATGCCCAGCGATTTTTTGGCAAACTTGTAAATAAGTGGTTTGTGCGCAAGGTAAAACGGTGGGTGCGCAAGGCAAGCTTTAAGATCTATTCATTTTTCTAATATTTAGTATCTAAGTACCAAACTTTAGGTATTTAGTATTTGATATGATTACGAACTCAAATTTAGTTTATCTATTTAGTATGTAGTATTTGATAGTATATGATTAATATTTTAGTTTGTTAAGTATTAAATAGTATTTGATAGGTTTAGATTTAAGAATCTCAAAAACCATCACTATGTCTATATATTATATACATATTTAAAGTATCTCTGAAATCGAAACCGATACCCAAAACGGAACTGGCGAAACTGGCGATACGGACGAAACCGAAACTTGCTTCCGAAACCGCCGAAACGAGCGATACGATACCTAAACCTAAACCTAAATTTTGGAAAGAACGAAACCGAGACCGAAACCGAGACCTAAAACCTTGATTTGAACTGCTTTTCATCCATAATTGTGAAAATGACATTAATTGCTTTAGAATTGCCAAGGGCCGCATGTTCTTCAATCCGACTTCGTCTCTTGCCGGCTTGAGATGTTCCTTGTCGTCTTTATCGATTTCAATCGGAGGGGACCATCCTTCAACAACAGCGATCCAGGCCTTCTCATCTAGGGATTTTATGAAAGCCCGCATTCTGGACTTCCAGTAAGTGTAGTTTGTATCGATAAGCAGTGGAGGACGAGTTACGAAGCCACCTTCTCGTGTAGTCATGATTCAAGTACTGAAATTCAAGATCACACCCTCTTTGATAACAAAGTAACACGGGTGACATGCTATGATACCAATTGAAATTCAATATGTAGTGATTAATCAATTAAACATAATGATTAGGCAGAAAAACCAAGAGAAGACACGTAAAACGTGGTAACGCAGTTCAGTGCGCACACCTACATCTACGGGGCCACACTCAGAAAATTAGATTACTCCACTATAATACATAATGATTACAATCACTAATATCAGATCTATATTAGGAGAATCATACTCCCCCTCAATACAAACCGCGAGGGGTGATCTCAATCAGACTCGTGGAGTAATCTATGTAAGCTCCACTTGCATGCAAGATCCCATTGCACAACCGACTAGTTCAACTCACTTGAACCCTATATGTATAGCCGTCGGCCTCCGTCCCCGGATGTAGAAAACAACAAGATCCCCTTGCACAACCGACTAGAATCAACTCCCTTGATCCCTACCTCTGGTAGCCGTCGGCCTCCCGCTCGGAGGATTCGATCACCTTTCGCAAAAGCTGTAAAACCCTAGCCGTCTGCACGCCTATTTGATAATCCGCTCACCATCAATCACTGAGTAGTTAAGGCAGGTTGCTCAATGGAATCCCATGCAGATCGGTAGCTCGCAATTTAAGGAATCTCGCAGGGCGCGAGATCCCGCAATATCTTAACAAATCTTTCAACCAACATTTGCGGGCCAAAATATCTCAACAGATCCATCAATCATTTCTGTGAGATAACAGCTTCCTAATGCATCTTCAACCGATCACATACTTATCAGCATACAACAGAATATCTGGAGACGATCTAAATAATAATACATGATCTGAAACCATTCAAATAATAAATCTTCAACTCCCTGAAATCCGAACTATTTCGGGTAAAAATGAACAGAAAAATCTCCAGCAGATATTCAGTTATTCCGTCAATCAGTTCAGGATCCCCCGAGATTCTGGGCAACAAATCAGATCTGAAATCAGCAAAACAAATCTGCAAACCATAACTGAAATTCTACATACGATCCAACATCCAGATCCCGTATGGTGTACCTGATGTTGCAACATAAATTACAACATGACCGCTCAAACTGTTCTGATTCCACGAACTGAACTCTCCAGATCTAGTGCCACTAATGCCAACTTATAGCAACAGAAAATCAACCCAACAGTAGCCACTGATTGGGTTCTTCATATTTGTGTTTGTGTTATGCCTTATTTTATTATGTTAGTTGTTTTATAGATTATATAATTTTTAGAATTTTTGATGCAATTTTATAAATTTATTAATATGTTTACATATTTATCATAGTTAAATTAGGTAATTTTATAATTTAAAATTTTCAAAAAAAAAGTTAAAAACACATTTTGTTTTGAAGCTTATGCTTCACAAAGGTTCAACGCTTTTCACTAAGCGCTTTTGCTTTTTAAAATATGGGTATGTATTATCTTAAAGTTATATGTGTGCACATGCGTACGTGCGTCCGTACAAATCTCTTATTCTGATGTTAATACCTCACAAATTAATATTTTGCTATAAGCCCAGTGTGTCATAGTGTTTGTCGGTATGGGTCTGGAATTTTTTGGTGAAATCTTTTATCGAATTCTTGTCGAGGACTCTAGGCCTAACCTATGATATCAAACTTATAAGAAACTGTTTCCTTGTATGCATGTGTGCGTGCATGTGTGCCCTTAAGAAATGTCTTATAATTTTGATAGGACAGACATATAGGCATTAGCTACCCAAGGAGGAATTTCCTCCTATGCGTTAGTTAAAAAGTCCACTCTGTCCTATTTTTTTATCTAGATGATCGATTCTATTCATTTTGATCTTCATAATCTAAAACCCAGTACACCAAAAATAAGGTGAACTCAAAAAAGGTTTTGTTTGTTGATTCGGTTGTTGCAAAAAAAGTTTTAATTTTTTTTGAAATTGTTAAGTTTGCAATGACTAGATCAACGAGCAAAACACTTGAGTTAAATAGATCTTTGATCTATTGGGTTTTAGGTGATCAAAATGAATGATGCCGATCATCTAAAAAATAGAGGGAACTGTACTTTTTAACTAACGCATAGGATGAAGTTCCTTATTAGATGGCTGACGCTTATATGTCTCCAGATATTAATACCTAACAAATTAAGATTTTCTTATAAGCCTCACTTAGTGTAGTGTGTGCGCCAATAGGAGTCTTGATAATATTTTTAGTTGTAATCCATTGCCAAATTCTTGTTTAGGACCTCTAGGATTAACCTAGGATACCAGATTAATAAAAAAAACTTTTTGTTGACCATCGTTCTGGCCTCATCAAACCATTCTTAAGAAGTGTGAACATAGCCCAATTCTCCTTTTGTTTCTTATGGAACATTTATTTACACAATAGATTAATGAAAACCGATACATTGACTTAACAATGAAGCATACAAAACATTAACTATTTTTTGCGCCTCCTCAAACCACAAATCAGTTTGTGCATTTCAATTTGCAGTGCATTCCCAATCCAAATCTTTAAAACTAGCAGCACAAGGAATTAGAAAGTTTTTAACTATTTAATTTGATTAATGAGGATTTTCTGTGTTGACTTGTTTGCATGTGGCCTTGAGTTTAGACTCTGAACTTAGACATGTAATATGATTAGAACCGTGACATTGTTTTTGATTGATGTGGTTTGGGTTTTCTTGTTTCATAAACAAGTAAAATTATCACATCAAGGCTTATTATATACATATTACGTGATTTACTCCATTAAACACTCCCAAGTGTACCACAATCCCAAATAGAGATCTAAATAAGCTTATTTTCTCGTACTAAGTACTGTCTAGGTAGCATATCCTTGTACATGAACCAATGCGTACCTCATGTACCAAGAATTCGGTAACACTCACACGTTTCTGCGCATATCAAAATGAAGATACGATGCTCCATTTTTTTTTTCATTTAAGGTAATCCAAATGACCAAAAATTTAAATTTATCCATATTTTTGAAGGTTTTGTTGATTTTTGTTCCGTTCTCATCTTTATCAATTCAAAAAAGGACAACTTTTAGGATCCGATATTCTAAGTTGATGGTCTTTCTTGTATGTAGTTTTTGTTGATTATTGTTGATTTAGGTTTGTTTCATGATCTTATTAATGATTGTAGGTTTTTCGGATTTAACTTTGAGCAACGTTACTGTGATCATGAGTAAATTACAATTGTGCATGTTGTACGATTCTAAAGGGAGAAAGGGGTCGAGGTTGACAAAGACTAGGAGAGAGGGGTGCTCCCATTCTAAGGAGGCAATGGAGAGTTAGGCTGTTGGATTATATTGTAGCTATTCGGTTTGGAACTGGAATTTAATTATTTGGTTACATGGAGGATGAATTTAAGGGTAAGGGATGCAAGACAAAAGTATTCTATGATTTTGATCTTGATCTAGGGTTCTAAGATAGAGAGGAAGCAAGAAATTAGGGATTTAATAAAGTAATAGAATTTGAACCTCACGCCCAGGTTCCCACACACGCACTTTCAGCTTGTCACGAGAAAAGATTAAAAAGAGTTTGTGTTCCTCATGAGCCAAACTAATATTTCTTTCACAAACAATTCTTCACATTATTCTTAAAAGTGTTTAGTACATATTTATCTAAAGAGAAATACATGTGCACATCATGGGCAATTCAACCAAAAATAGAATAAAAAGTCAATAAATATATAAATTATTGTGTGTTAGTTATTGTGTGTTAGTGTATTGGGTGTGTGTAAAGAAATGTAAGGGATAGTATATATATGAAGGGTTAGCCATCATTTGTGGCTAATCACACTTTCCCCAAAATCTACATGGTATCAGAGCTAAAAACCCTAAAACCCTAAAACACCAAACCCTAGCCCCTCCCACGCGCCGCCGCCCGCTGCCGCTGCGCCCGCCGCCGCTGCGCGCCGCCGCTGCCACGCGCGCCGCTGCTGCGCCCGCCGCAGTCGCGCGCTGCTGTCGCTGCCGCCAGTTGCCGCTGTTGCTGCCGCCAATTGCAGCCGCTGCCGCTAGTCTTCTTCTCCTCTTTCAAGTCCTCTTCTAGCCCCAAAAAGCCCTACCTAGCCACACAAAGGAGAATCCAAAGGAACCCTAACCCTAGATCTATGGGAGAGCCATGAAAAGGACTCCATAGATTTACGGTTAGGGTATGACCTAGAAGAGGAGGAGGAGAAGTAGATCTGCGGATCTAAGGAGGGAGATAGAAGAGCTGGGGGACAATCTCACCTCCGCCGACATGAAGGCCTTCATTGGAGAGATAACGAAGCTGCTTGCTTCAAAGGAGTTGGGATCCTCGAGTGGATCGATGCCTTCACGACCCGTGCAGAAGCTGGAATTGATGCCCAATGATGTGAAACTGGAGGGGACGAAGAACTACCTCAGTTGGTCCATGAGGGTGCTTCTCATTCTGAAGTCAAAGGGGTTGGAAGGCGTCGTTCTGGGTTCATGTAAGGAACCGGTGGATAAGATTGGAGATGATTGGAAAGTTTGGAGCACCACCAACTCACTGGTGGCTGCTTGGTTGATGACATCGATGGTTCCACCCATCGCCGGGATGGTGGAGACCATAGAGAGTGCTGCGGGGATATGGAGTATGGTGGAGAAAATGTACTCTGGAGCAGGGAATGTGATGCTCATGATGGAGGTTCAGGGCAAGGTCGACACCTTGAAGCAGGGGGAGATGACTATTCTAGCCTATTCTGCGGAGTTGAAAAGGCTTTGGTCAGAGTTAGACCACTATGACCCTATTGATCTGCCTGATCCTAGGAGCGCTGCGATACACAGGAAGTGGGTGGAGCGTAGGCGTGTGACACATTTTCTGAGGAACCTGAATGGAGATTTTGAGGTCAGGAGGGTGAGTATGTGTCACTTATCCTCCATCCCATCTCTGGAGGAGGCCATAGCTGCAATGGCACAGGAGGAGACCAGACTGAGAGTTATGAAGGATGAGGGTACTCGGGTCACTCGGGCTGCACTGGCTGTACCAGTAGTGGCAGCAGTGAGCGAGGATCGAGAGTGCTACACATGTGGGGTGAAGGGGCACCTGAGCTTTAACTGCCCACAGAAGGGCAGTGGACGAGGACGTGGCACAGGAGGCAGAGGAGGAGGTCGTTGGGGCCGTGGAGGCCGTGGACGAGGTCGCGGCGGCCCACGGGCCAACTTTGCTACCGCTGATGGACGACAGGAGACAGTGATGATCGAGGCCACGCCAGCTGAGGCTTCAGATCTAGAGCAGCGGAGACAGTCCAGGTCTACTACTGAGAGCTCGGAGAGTCATGCAGACCAGACTGGGGATATTGCCTCGCCATTCGGTAACTTTGCCCACTTCGCTCACACAGGATCAGGTAACCGATTAGCCCTTTCATGTAGAGATCATATAGAGTGGATTATTGACTCAGGTGCATCTAGTCATGTGTCAGGAGCATATAGACAGTTTTCCATATATAAACCACATACCATTCATGAAACTGTTCAGACAGCTGATGGCACATCCCAACCCATTAGAGGGATTGGTACTATTCAATGCACTCCCTCCATACGCCTCTCTTCAGTCCTTCACGTCCCATCATTTCCAGTCAACCTCTTATCTGTTGGCTCTATTGTTGATGATCTCGACTGTAGCATTACTTTTGACTCTACTCATTGTGTGTTGCAGGAAAGGAAGACTGGGAGGAGGCTTGGGACTGGCGTCAGGCGTGATGGACTGTGGTATCTTGACAGAGCTAGTGGGGATGCTGCACTGGCTGTAGTTGGTGGAGAGAAGGAAAGGGATGTATTTTTGTTACATTGTCAGTTGGGACACTTACCTTTTGATATTTTGAGAAAAATGTATCCCGATGTTTTGAATAGAGTGAATGAAATGAATTTGAAATGTGATGCATGTGAATTTGGGAAACACACTAGGACATCATATCCTAGTGTAGGGATGATGAGTGTAGAGAGATTTCATCTTATTCACTCAGATGTTTGGGGGCCCTGCCCAGTGACTTCAGTAAGTGGGTTCAGGTGGTTTATCACCTTCATAGATTGTCATTGTCGGATGACATGGCTTTATATGATGAAAAACAAAGGCGAAGCGTTGAAGTGTTTTCAGGACTTCCATAGAAGTGTCAGAAATGTGTATGAGGCCAAGATCCGTGTCTTGAGAACGGATAATGGGACAGAGTATGTAAACAGGGAGTTTGCATCTTACCTATCTGAGAGTGGGATAACTCATCAAACCACTTGTCCCAACACCCCTCAACAGAACGGAGTTGCTGAAAGGAAAAATACACTTGTTGGAGGTAACTAGGTCACTCATGCTCACTATGAATGTACCTAAGATATTGTGGAGTGAAACAGTGATGACAGCCACCTTTCTTATCAACAGGATGCCTTCACGGATCCTTGGTATGAAGTCTCCATGTGAGATTCTTATGGGAAAGAACACTTTTGTAGTTCCACCAAAAGTGTTTGGATGCACATGCTTTGTGAGGGATCATAGACCCTCTGTGGGGAAGCTGGATGCTCAGGCAATTAAATGCATATTTGTTGGGTATCCTTCAAATCAGAAAGGCTATAGGTGTTGGAGTCCCTCAGAAAGAAGGCTGTTTGTGAGCATGGATGTGACATTCAGGGAAACTGAACCTTTTTATGGAGGACTGACAGATTCTACATCAGTATTTGATACTGGGGCCTCTCCAGACACAGGAGGAGCTGGTCGAGAGGGGGAGACTGATGACAGGAGGGTAGTGGTTGGACTTATACCGTGTCCTGTCAGGCCTACTGGTACTGGTCCTGATAGCAGGGAGGAAGAAAGGACCTTGGTGGAAGAGGAGGAAGACAGGTTGTACGGCAGGAAATATAGCAGGAGACAGAAGGATAATCATGGCGATGGAGAACAACAAGAAGACATCTTCCCCACTGAAGAACCACTAGCTCCACTGCCACATGTCGAGATTGATCAGTCTATCACGCCTGCTCGAGTCCCGACTTCCTTACTGCCTTCCTCTCCTAACACGGATGGTAACCTTTCTTTGCCTTCCTCTAGTTTAGATCTTCCACTTGCATCTCGTAGGGAGCCTCGTATCAATGCCGGCAGGCCACCTGTACGGTATGGATATGAGACTGATATTGCTAATCATGTCTCCTATGCCTCTCTTACACCTGCATATAGGGCTATCATTGCATCCTTACAGTCTATCCCTATACCAAGTGATTGGCGAGTGGCAAAGCAACATCCCCAGTGGAAGAAAGCAATGCTCGAAGAACTTGAGGCACTGGAGAAAAACAAGACATGGAGACTTGTCTCACTTCCAGCAGGGAAGAAAGCTGTGGGCTGCAAGTGGGTATTCACAATAAAGCAAACTTCAGAATGGAAGGTGGACAGGTACAAGGCGAGGCTGGTTGCCAAGGGCTACAGTCAGACTTCTGTGATTAATTATGATGAGACATTTGCCCCAGTGGCAAAGATGAGTACCGTGAGAGTACTGATATCCTGTGCAGCGAATTTTGGATGGAAATTACATCAGTTGGATGTAAAAAATGCCTTCTTGCATGGAGACTTACAGGAGGAGGTATACATGGAGGTTCCACCTGGCTTTGGCACACAACAGACGATGGGAAAGGTGTGTAGACTGGACAAGTCCTTGTATGGGCTGAAGCAATCTCCAAGGGCATGGTCCGACAGGTTCAGGCGTGCAGTCATCACTATGGGCTACAAGTAGAGTAATGGTGATCATACTGTATTCTATAGACATTCAGGACAGCGGATTACTCTTTTGGCCGTGTATATTGATGATATTATTATCACTGGAGATGATGAAGAGGGAATCTCTCACTTGAAGGTAAGGTTGGCGAGAGAATTTGAGGTCAAGGACCTTGGACAGTTGGGATATTTCCTTGGACTGGAGATTGCCAGGTCCAGGAAGGGTATAGTTCTCTCACAGAGGAAGTATGCCCTGGATTTACTGGCTAAGACTGGTATGTTGGGGTGTCGTCCAGCAGTTACTCCTATTGATCAGAATCATAGGTTGCATTCACAATCAGGGGAGCCAGTAGACAAAGAAAGGTACCAGAGACTTGTTGGACGCCTTATCTACTTATGCCATACCAGACCTGACATTGCCTATGCTATCAGTGTGGTAAGTAAATATATGCATGATCCTAGGACTGGACATATGGAGGCAGTCTTCAGGATACTGAGGTATCTGAAGAAGAGTCCAGGAAAAGGCATATTATTTTGTAGTCATGGTCACATGAATGTGACAGGCTACTGTGATGCGGATTGGGCCAGTTGCCTAGATGATAGGAGATCGACCTCGGGTTACTGTGTGTTTGTTGGGGGCAACTTGGTCTATTGGCGCAGCAAGAAGCAGGATTTGGTGGCCCGTTCCACTGCTGAGGCAGAGTATCGTGCTATGGTGCTGATGCGGACGGTCCCTAGCCGCCGGCCCTGCTGGCGCAAGCCGCACCGGGTCCCACTTGATGCTTAGGCTTTGGTGAATTAGTCATCTAGGGGTATTCTAGTCTTTTCCGGCTAGATTAGTAAATCCCCTATTTTCTATTTATTAGGGTTAGCCGTCTTTTATTTTCTTCATGCTTGATTTGTCTTCGAACAATCTAGTTATCAATTTGATGCTGTTTAGGCTTTTAGGCGTTCAATAAAAGCTAGGAGATTGATTCGTCTCGAAGAATCCTTATCAAGTTCTCAATTTCTCATTGTTATTCCATTATTTTCCATTTTTCCACCTTTAAATCGCTGTTTTGATCAATTAATCGCTGATTTGATCCAAACGGCAAGCGGTTCGTATCAAATTGGTATCAGAGCAATAGATCCAGATGGCGGCGAGCACTCGATCGAAGGCGGATGCGGTCGAAGAGAAGATTCAAGGGCTACGGGAGGATCTCAATCGGGAGATCGAAGAGCGATTCGAAGGATTGAAGAAAACAATGGGGGATTCACTCAAGGATTACGCCCATTCCCAAGAAGACATCCAAATCGAGCTTCGGGGGATGAGGACGGATGCCGCGCAACAAGGACGAGATCTCCGAGAATTGAAGGAGATGATACAAGCCCTCGCGATGGCGAAGGGGGGAGATCGCGGCAAGGAGATCCAAGAAGGGGGGGATTCTACCCTAGAATCAGCCTCCCTAGGGCAAACGCAGACGACGGCGGCAAATCCAACTCAAGACGGCAACTCGAGGGAGCGGGGGGGTCCGGCGTGGCTTGCCCTAGGGCCGCACGGGTCTGCGTGGCCTACTGCAGACCTGCGCGGGCCTGGAATCCCCACGACAGGCCCGCCTGGGCCTGTCGAGGCCACGGCGGCCCAGCCCAGGCCTCCCCAGGCCTGGGCGAGGCCGCCAGGCCATCTCAGGCCACCGGCGCACCCCTCCGGGGGTCTGGGGCACTCGGCGAACCCCGGAGGGAATCGGGATCCACCGGCGGCCCCCTACGGGGGCGGGGAACCTTCGGCACCCCCAACCGGGGGTGCGACCAGGCCGACGGGCCAGTTCCGAGTCCTGACAGCCCCTGAGGGCTTCGCAGAGGCGGCGGCACCCCCCTCCGGGGGTGCGGGAGGCACGGCGACCCCAGGCGGGGGTCCAGAATGGCCGGCCACCCATTCTGGGGGGCCGACGAGCTGGATCGGCCCATTTGGGGGCCCGGCGACTTCGCTACGACCCTTTGGGGGTGTGACGGGGTTCGTCCCCCACTCTGGAGGAACCTTGGGGGCAACGAGAGGCGGATGGGCCTCAGGAGCAGCTATTGGGGCCCCAGCGGGCCAGTTTTGGAGAGCAGAGACCATTCCGTCGGGGCCGAGGCCCCATTTTACACGGCCGCCAGAGTTTCCGGGGCACTACTACCAGCCCGAGGCGTGGGAGAGACCGGCATGGCCAGAGGAGCTGTACGGGGTTGACGGGGGAGACCCGAGGGAGGCTCGGGGTGGCGAGATGGTCAGGGGTGGTGACCGCGACGGATATAGGGGACAGCTAGGCGACATCAACGCAGATCGGCGGTTGATGAAGCTGAAGATGCCGACCTTTGACGGCACCGACCCTGATGGGTGGATATACCGAGCGGAGAGGTATTTCCAGGTGATGGGTCTGACGGAGCAGGAGGTCCTGAAGGCCATCGGGATTTACTTTGAGGGGAAGGCTCTGGCCTGGTACCGGTGGAAGATAGCACGGTCCCCCTTTCGGACCTGGGAGGAGTTGTCAGCAATGATCGTGGACCGATTTCAGGAGACGGCAGGGGGGGATTTCTACGAGCAGCTGTCGGCCCTGAGGCAGGAGGGGACCGTAAGGGACTATGTAGAGAGGTTTGAAATGCTGAACAGCCGGGTGAAGGGGGTTACCGACGAGGTGATGATTGGGAACTTCATGAGGGGGCTGAAACCGTCGATACGAGCGGAGCTGAGGATGCAGAGCCCGGGGACACTGGAGGATGTCCTTCGCCTGGCCCACAAGGCGGAGGAGAAGCATGCAGAGGAGAGGAGCACTCGGGGAACTTGGGGAGCCCAGAGCCAGCGTAGCCAGACAGCACCGGTCCCACCTCCGGGGGTTACAATAGCATCAGGGGACGCGGAGATGAAGAAAGAGGAAACCCGATCAGTGATCCCTGGTAGGCGGATGACTGAGGCTGATATGAGGGCAAGACGTGCTGCAGGCCTTTGTTTCAGATGCGATGAGAAGTTCAGTCCCAGTCATCGATGTGCGAGCAGGCTGATGCAGATTGTGATAATGCCGGACGAGGGGGAGTATGCAGACGAGAGAGAGCCGGTGATGACGGAAGAGAGCGAGGTTGAGCACGCACACCTGGATGTAGCGGAGGTGTCCCTGAACTCGTTGGTAGGGGTAACCACGAACCATACCATGAGGTTGTCAGGGCGATTGGACGACGCGCCAGTGACTGTACTCATAGACAGTGGGGCTACCCACAACTTCATCTCTCGACATTTGGTGGATCGTCATAGGTTGCAGGTGAGCACCTTGGAGACGTTTACGGTCCTCTCCGGGACAGGGAGGAGGGAGGAGACCAGTGGGATGTGCAAGGGGCTGAGTCTAACCTTACCAGGAGTGCAGATCATGGAAGACTTCTTGCCCATAGAGTTGGACAATATCGATGTGATTTTGGGCGTGCAGTGGCTGAGGGGGTTGGGCGAGGTGAAGATGAATTGGAAGCAGCTTAGGATGGAATTCCAGGAGGGGGGTCGCACGGTGGTTCTGACAGGTGACTCTAGCCTCTGTTTTCCCTCGGGGGCCTTCAAAACCAGATCTCCACCTTGAGGACAAGGTGGCTCTTTTAGGGGGCGGTATTGATGCGGACGGTCCCTAGCCGCCGGCCCTGCTGGCGCAAGCCGCACCGGGTCCCACTTGATGCTTAGGCTTTGGTGAATTAGTCATCTAGGGGTATTCTAGTCTTTTCCGGCTAGATTAGTAAATCCCCTATTTTCTATTTATTAGGGTTAGCCGTCTTTTATTTTCTTCATGCTTGATTTGTCTTCGAACAATCTAGTTATCAATTTGATGCTGTTTAGGCTTTTAGGCGTTCAATAAAAGGTAGGAGATTGATTCGTCTCGAAGAATCCTTATCAAGTTCTCAATTTCTCATTGTTATTCCATTATTTTCCATTTTTCCACCTTTAAATCGCTGTTTTGATCAATTAATCGCTGATTTGATCCAAACGGCAAGCGGTTCGTATCAGGTGCTTAGTACCTGTGAGATGTTCTGGTTGAGATCACTCCTACATGAGCTACGCCTGCTGAGAGAGGACCATTGCGGTTGTTGTGTGATAACAAGTCAGCAATTAATATTGCCAACAACCATGTGCAACATGATAGAACGAAGCACATAGAGATTGACAGGTTCTTCATTAAAGAAAAACTGGACAAGAAGCAGCTGGAGATCTCCTACATTACTACTGGACAGCAACTAGCTGATTGTCTTACAAAAGGGTTGAACTCTAAAGGAGTAGAGGATGCGTGTAACAAGATGGGCATGATAAATATCTTTTGCTCATCTTGAGGGGGAGTATTGTGTGTTAGTTATTGTGTGTTAGTGTATTGGGTGTGTGTGTAAAGAAATGTAAGGGATAGTATATATATGAAGGGTTAGCCATCATTTGTGGCTAATCACACTTTCCCCAAAATCTACATAAATAAATAAAAATAGACCATGGACACAACATGTGAAATCAGGACCAAATAAAATCAAGAACAATTGACACAACATGTGAAATCAGGACCAAATAAAATCAAGAACAATCTAAGTCTGAACTGATCCTCAGCAGTAACATTGTAAAAGCATATTCCACCGTCATAACAAAAATATTCCACCCTGAAAGGACATCATTCATAATTAACATATTGTTAGGGACTCGTTAAATATGATTTTTGAATAGTGTTTTTGTTACCTATATTTTTGTAGTCCATTGACGTGGACCGTTGTCACCCTCATCGTCCTAAGTCTTTACCATAGGAAAAAAGGTCTATATGGAGCGTGGGTCATAGTTGATAAAAAGCTTCACAAACTGATCAACCCAATTTTGGCAATTGTTTGTGTCAATCTTGCGTCAACCCTCCATGGGTTGGTTATATTTGTATCCATGGCAATTATCACGGGAGAGAGAGCCTTCCTGTCCATCATGGAACACTAGGTGCAAGTAACAACTAACAAGAACTACCTTAATTGATTTTGATGATTATGTCAGATTATGCTATCACGGATCAAATCTTCAAATTGCCAGGCTAGAACAGAGTCGAGAAGAGAAGAGAAAATGAAAGATATGTTCACATTTCATTCATTATTATATCAAATGTAATATACAGTAAACCTAATTTTCATTATAGTTTTTTTTCATCATAGATGAGTCCTAAAGTTGTGTTGCTATTGATGTACTTTTTTCTGTGTTGGAAGTCCAACGTGTTAAGGTGATAGAATTAATTTGGATACCTGAGCTAAATTTTGGATATTAAATCAAAAGTTGGAGCATTATGCTTTCTTTCTTGGTATCTTTAAGCAAGTATTTTGCTGTTCTTGCACTAGCTTTCTGTTTGTAGTTATTTGTGTGGTCGAACCATTTAGTATTATAAAGTCAGACTTGGTTCTTCACGTTTTAAGTTTTTATAGTATTATTGAATGAAGTCATTAATTCAGCTCCACTGTAAAATCGTTCTTACTGCAGTGCATTTGTGAGTAACGTGTGGTACATTAAGATACTTTCGCCTGAGGATGTCCAGAAGATGGGGAAGCACAGCGTTGGATCCTGTTGATCTTCTTGAGATTAAGGATACATAATGGTATGTCTTTATACATTCTTGTGTACATGAGTCATGTATTATATTGCTTGACATCTAGCTCTTTCTAGGATGCTATATCTAGTGTTCTATCTACTCTTTTGTTTGTGATAAATCTTCCTTCATCTGGTTCATATCTTTGTGGAATAAGCATTCTGGATATGTTATTATACCCTGTATATAATGTGTGTTTAAACCTGTACATATTTTGGCATTTTTCACACTTCGAATCTCTTGTATCGCGAACTGCACATTTGAAAAGAAAAAAACAATTTCAGGGACAATGTAATCCACATTAATTTTTTAAAGCTCACGTTTATTTATATCTGAGAGTGTGAATTGGGGAACAACATAGTATCACTCATATTTCGATTAGAATATCTGTTACGATGGGGCCCTGTGACTAAAATAAATCCAGAGTTCAAAAAAAATTTCATATTGTTTTAGGTTAGAATCCTGTTATTTTTTAAAAATGAGGTATGATTACGGGACTAACAAGTAAGTTTGTCGTGGCGAAGAACAGTAATAGATGGGAAATAAGATGTTACTTATCCCCCCAACACCCACACCACCACACACACACACACACACACACACACACACCCCCCCCCCCCCCCCCCCCCCCCCCCCCCGCCCCGGGGCCCCGCGGTGCATTTCAACTCAGATTATTGAGAAAGAGTGTGGGTGCCCTTAGAACATAAACTACTACAAAAACACGGCAAGAATCATCGCAAGAAATTGTTGTCTGAGTCAGTCAGCAACAAGGATCAAAATATTTTCATTTACAAACAAGATATTTAGGGGGTGCCTTCTCGTTATCTTCTGGTGCACATCATACAATGTATCGTGATCACAATTTTTAAGCCTGTTTTGCTTGAATGTGTGTTCATTGCTTGGAATTATTTGTGAAGATGTCAGATAGAATGTAGGCTCATTCAATGTCCTGAATGCAGTCCCAAATAAGTGGAACCTTTCTTTCTCTAGATCTTGGGTATGTACAAAATCACATGTTCTGTTTGGAGAATTTTAAACTTTAAAATATTATTGCTCAATCTTTTGGAAAATTAGAAGGATCTTGAATCTGCTTTGAAAAACTCTTACTGGCTTGAATTTCGAAATATGTAGGTACTGATTAATGATGGTTATTATTAGTATTACGAAATAGTAGATACTTAAATTGAAAACTAGTACAGATGGGACACCGGACACTGATGATTTTGATAAGTGAATGGTTAGGACATAACTGAGTCGAGTTTGCATTATATTTAGGGGAGAGACGTGTTCATGGGACAACTTGCAGATGTATTTTTCTTGCATACCTGCAGTACAAATTTGTTTGGTAATTTTCATCATTGGCTTGTCTCTGATCTTTGCAGGTTACCCTCAATGTACCAAATGCATTCTCCCAGAGGTGCTTCGTGTCCATCAATACTAGCTGTTTCTCAGTAGGATGTTTAGGTTTACGTTTTCGCATGATGCCTGCAATACAGCTTGCTCTGCATAAATGCATGTGTCTTGTTTTGATCACTGAAGTTGTTAGGCTTGCAAAATTAGCGCCTTCTGATCAGTCAGTACCCAAGGACGAATATATTCGTTTGTTGGGTCATGTACTGACTATTTGTGATCAGGCAGCACCCTTTGGGCTCTTTGTTATATGGGAATTGAATTCCTCTCTTCGTCCATTCTTTTGTTCATGTATCTGTTGTTTTTTTATTTAAACAGTTAAATTATTTCCTTCAATAGTAGTTTTGTATGGGATTATGGCTTGCTCAAACCCGCTTTTTAGATCAACTTATCATCTCATATATATGAAGAATAATGGGAATCATATTTTGATCTTAATATATTAACGCACCAAATATTAGTTGTGTACGGAAAGCTTTTTGCTTGTCGATACAAAGAGTTATATTAAAATTCGTTAATTTTTTGCGAAACTTACGAAAGCCTGACGAGCAAAAAGCTTTGGGTTTATACGATCTTATTGGTGCTGGGGGGTTTTTGAATATGAAGATCTAAAAGAAGGGCGTCAATCTTCTAAAAAAATCGACATTATTGCTTATAGCCATATGTATTATATGATATGATGCTCGTTATTGTCATATTAGTTTTGAGTGTGGGCAAGGTTGCACACTTCTTCCTGCCTTTTTGCCATCACTGCCTGCATCATTTGGTTGGTGTGCCTCAATGATCTGCAACTTTATTCTGTCAATTTGGGATCGTGAATTAAGGACATGATTGCTTTGTGCCCCCTGCTTCTGCTGCTTCTGCTGTAGATAAACTTCTTAGTCTGTTTGTTGCTTCCATTTTACCAGCACCTAGGATACCAAAGCGTTCCGCACCTTGACGGCTCTGCGGCTCAAAAGGCACTCAGGCTCATCTACCATCTCCACAATATAGCAAGTTTGCAAATTTTGTACCACAATTTGATCTCACATCTTCCTCTTAAGTTGTGATACATGGAAGACATGGTGGATTTTAGTCGTAGCCAATAGATCAAGTTAATATGCCACCCACCCAATTTTCTCCAAAACTAGGTAAATGCCATAAAACCTTGGTGAAAGCTTGTGAGGTTTTTGAACAAATATACCGAGTCGCTTGCTTGTAAGGCTGAATTCTTAGATACGCCCAATCACTGCTTGAGAAATCTCTCTCAGTCATGTGAGCATCCGTAAAAAAAATTTCAATCTGTCACGAGCTTTGATCAAGTTGCCTTTGAGAAACTGCATGATGATTCCTCTGGAGAAGATGGCTTCATCTTATGCTTGTATTCTAGACGTCCTTGGAACATAAGAATGCGCGGTTGGAGGTTGCCTACCATAGACGGCCTCAAATGGAGTTAAACAGGTACAACTCTTCCATGTAGTGTTGAACCAGGATTCGGCCAAGGACAGCCATTTAAACCGCTCCTTTGATTTATGGTTGCAGGAACATTGGAGATAACACTCCAGTCCTTTATTAGTGATCTCGGTTTGCACATCACTTTGGGGATGATATGTGGAGCTGTGAGTCAATGTGGTGGTTCCTTGCAATCAGAACTCCTCCTCCCACAACAAGTAATATGGCATCTCTATCATTTATGATGGTTTTTGAAAGACCGTAGTTTGAAAACTCCATCAAAAAAAATACTATACTTGTGCAACTGCTTTAGCCATATATGGGTGCTTCAAAGGGAAAAATGGTTGTATTTTGACAATCCGTAAACAACCACAAAAATGACACTGACATTGCCACATGGGGTTAATCCTGATATAAAATCCATGGATATTCTCTCCCAAATCATTCCAGGAATTGGTAGGGGTTGAAGAAGACATGGCATTGCTACACACTCTAACTTATTCCTTTGACAAATGTCATACTCCCTGATAAATGTCCTAACTGTTGCGCGTGGGGATGCAAAAGCTAAGGATCGTCGGACGATCTAGTGGTGAGTGGATGATCATCAATCAACAAAGAGCACGAACACAATAGAGATTTTAGGCCGTTGACCGGCCAAGGAAACACTCAGTAGCTTTTATTACGAAGAAAGAACACAAACAACCCTTTAACTTCTTAACGAAGAAGAAGCACTCAAGATCTCCCGAAAAAGCTCTCAATAAATCTCTCAAATTTGGCTCTCAACAATGGCGGCTCGAAGCTCTCAACGGGTTCACAAAAACCTCTCGCCTCTAAAAACCCCTCCCCAAAGCGCCCCCTTTTATAGCCTTTAGGGCACGGGCGCTAATCGAATACATATGGGAGAGGAACTCTAAACAAAATAGAATTCTAGCAATTCGATTCCAAACCGACTTCTATTTGCAGGGCAACTCTAATACGACTAGGATTCTGCATCCTATGGTCAGCATCTCTAAGATGTCGGGCTCCCTGCCAGAGCCCGAACTGCCGAGATGTCGAACTACCAAATTGCTGATCTTCTGAGCTAACAAGAAACCGGGTTGTCGAGTCTGTCACGCTTCCGAGCTATCGAAAGTCGAGCTGTCGAGTTTCTGAGCTTTTGAGCTACCATTCCTCCAAACGAAGGACTTAGGTATGTGGGAGTTAGCTCGGCCCTAAGTCCCCATAGTTGGCCATGCAGAGCCAGATACACTGGACCTAAGGCATAGACGAGCTAGTCCTGCATGACTACTTGCCTGAACCTCTCCAATTCTTTTAGCACCTCAAATCGAGCCAACTTTCACAAATCTCAACCTTGGCTAGATGTGGGCCTATGTCACACAATCAGCCCTCATTGCTTCACCTCGGTTAGAATCAACTTGTGTTACCTTCAAATTCTTTAAAGAGCTTGTTTGGCTCCTCTGAGCCTCAATGTCCCCACCGGGGCTCACTTTGCTCTTGCAATCCCCAATGCCCACATCGGGGTCACCATCAACATCACCATGGAATAATGTTGAGCAAATTCAAGCAGTGCTTGAACTTAACTCCTGCTACGACTTTCGTTAGCATATCCGCTTGGTTGTCTTTAGTTTTGATCTTCAGCAAGGTGATGTCGTCGTCTTCTTTGTCCATATAATCACGAAAGAAGTGGAATCTGACATAGATATACTTGGTGCGTGCATGAAAGACCTGATTCTTAGCTAAGTGCATTGCACTTTGGCTATCACAATGTAGATCATGCCTCTCTTGGTATATCCCTAGATCGTACCTCAAACCTATAAGCAATATCGTTTTCTTTATCGCTTCAGTCAATGCCATGTACTCTGCCTCCGTAGTAGACAATGCCGTTGTATACTGAAATATACCCTACCAACAAATCAGAGCTCCTGATAGGGTGAAGACGTGGCCAGTCATAGATTTCTTTCCATCCAAGTCACCTGTAAAGTCAAAATCAACATAGCGTACAGCTCGCGGACCATCATCACATCAGCTATATTTCAATCCCACATCAATGGTGCCATTGATATATCGTAATATCTATTGCACTGCTTGCCAATGTACCTTCCCAGAATTGTGCATGTATCGGCTCACCATGCTCACATCATGGGATCGGTCGGGTCGGGTACACACCATGTTATACATCAAGGCAAATACGTTATTAGCATACGGTATGCTCTCCATGAACTTCTTCTCTTTCTTGTGCTTCATACAATGCTTGGCACAAATTTTGAAGTGAGATTTAAGCGTAGTAGCTATGGACTTCAAGCTTTCACAACCAAACCTTTGAATAATGGTCTTCAAGTAGGGACTTTGTGAAAGATGTATAATACCTCGACTTCGGTCTCGGTAGATCTCTATACCAATAATCCTCTGTGCTTCGCCTAGGTCCGTCAACTCAAACACCAACTCAATTCTTTCTTCAATCTTTGAATCTCTACTTTATTTAAAGACGATATGAGCATGACATCAATATAAAATAGGAGATATATGAAGGATCCAACGTCTAGTCTCTAAAAGAACACACAATAATCACAGGGACTTCATAGTATCATTGATCCTATATCATGAAGAGCTCAAAATGCTTATAACATTGTCTAGGTGATTGCTTCAACACATAGAGAGACTTCTTCAATCTACATGTAAGTCCATCACCTCTCTCATAGCCATCGGGTTGAATCATATAGATCTCTTCTTCTAGATCCCAGTGTAAGAATGTGTTTTTAACATCTAGTTGCAACAGTTCTTTAAAACACCCTGGGGGTAACTAGGGTGTATGGCACAAATAAAAATTTATCACGTAGCGGAATTAATTAGAGTGCACACAATCACAGATTTTAACGGAGCTGGCTCCCCGTCTACTCTCCGACCTCAACTCAGAGGATTTAATCCTTTTTGATAACCCTAAAAAAGAACCTGATCATACTTTTGGGTAGTGATCCAATCGTTACAACCTGATCACACTTCTGGGTTGTGATCGAACCGTAACAAAATCAAGTCTAGAGAATATTAGCTCAGTGATAATTTCTGTGTGAAGTTATTCAATAATACAATCTCACAAAAATATAAATCTGACTGATCTAAAATTGAAGTAATAAATCAGAGAGATATCACCGTAGCGTAGTATGTGACATCGTGATCGTGTTGGCGTAAAAGGTTTGGAAATCGGAGCTATGGACTAATAAACTACTACAATTACATGAAAGAGTTATTAAGTGGAAATTGCAAAGTTATACTTGTAATGGTTAAACTAACGCTTTTGAAACCCAGGGTGAAATGCAATACGTAAGGATCTGGACCTCACCTGGGGTGGGTGTAAAAGTGGTACCCGTCAGTGGAACACGAGCACTGATCAAAGTTAACGGGGCCTCGCGTAACTCCTACGTTTCGGGAGTGAGAAATATAAACACATCAATTACCTTATGGTGCATCACGAGTACACCCATGGGCCTCTCCAACTCTGCACAACTCTCCCGTTTCAAGAGTGCGAGGGAGATTAATATCCAGTCTAGTCTAGTCCAGTCCTTATGTACACATTCCACTCGGGTTTCTCCCAAACCCCGTTTCGAGAATAAGTCACCTATCTCTAGGTAGATCGAGATATCCAGTTTACTATAATGCTTTCATGCCCTTACTCAAATAGAATTGATCATGTCTGCCATCTAATTATTCTTGCGGTCTAACCACCGCTACCATGATCACATTGATGTCCATTTTCCATAGCCATCATTTAATCACAACCTTTACTTATAATATGGTATCAATCTTATAACGAAAGGAACATCAACAACATAACTACATCACATGCTTAATGAATATCGTCATTGGCATGAATAAAACATCATAATATTTGCTTGAAGTAAGACATCATCATGGCATCACATTGTAGACATAAACATAACATAAATGACCATTCCAACATGGGGGCTAATAGCATGGTGAGTTCTTTGGCATAAGTGGCATAACATAACCTTATGGCATAGCATCATGGTAGTATAATATAAAAACATAACATAACATAATGCAATCATAAACATGAGTTAAATGGCCATTCTAACATGAGAGCTATTAGCATGATAACTTCATGGCATGAGGTATATAAACACATAAGATTGGTGTAATTTTACATACTAAATACAAAAGTATGGAACATATTAATTATGGCATGAACTATACTAACACGAAAGCATGGAATTATGGCATAATTTCATTAACACATTACGTACTAACATGAAAATCCTTTTAAACATGGTAGGTAGCATACTAATTATGAAATTAAGCATGCAACATATTAAGCTTTGCATGAGACATGGTAGCATGGGATAATTAGTGTGCTACATATTATGCATGGCATGAAACATATTAAGCATTGCACATAGGAGCATGGATTAATAACATGAAACATACCACATAGAAGCATGCATTGACACATGATATGTAGTTTACTTGGTGAGTGTTCATTGTATATAGTTTTCCCCTCTTTTTTATGCACGTTTTACATCGTTTCATTCTCCATTCATCCCCGTTTTCCCCGTTTTGCCTCTTCTTTTGCTTTTGTGGCCCCTCATATACTTTGCAGGAAATATGTGTCGATTAGGGACCGTATGGTGAGATCTTAGTGCAAAGAGGCGAAAGGAACGAAGCTGGGGAGTCAATTGGTGCAAAGGATATGATTTTGTGAAAGACAACCACCCATGCGGCCGTGACACCATATATCAAATGGCCACGTCAAACTGCATTGGAGACGATATCTACGCGGCCGCGTCAATTACCACCAAACGTCCGCGTCAGAAGAGGTAAAGATTGAAGATCAGAAGGCCATGCGGCCCGCGCAGACGAATTCGATGCGGCCGCGATTTTATTAAGACAAGAGCAGATCGACACGACCGCGACAAAAGACGACGCGACCATGTAGCTGTTTTCGACCCGGCTGCGTCTCTATTGACACGATCGCGTTGCTGAAGCCCCGATTCCCACTTACGCAAGGGATTGACGTGACTGCGTCGATTCTAACGTGGTTGCGTCAGAATGTTTTTCTGTGGTGGCTAGGGCGTAATCTGGGGGCTATTTTGGTCTTTTGGACGTGTGTATAAAAGCACCCCTTCATCCTTCTACGAGGAAAATCTTCTTTTCAGTATTTTTCTGTTAATTTCTAAGGTTTGGAGAAGTTTGTAAGGATTCTAAACTCTTCTATTTTGTTATCTTTGTTATTCTTATTGTTTATTAGTGTAATAGATTAGTTTTTCTAAATAGAAACTCTCTCTCTTTTTGTTATTATTGCCGTGTTTCATCATCTACTGCTAATATAATCTGAATCCATGGCTTTAGATGCTTACCCATTGCTAGGAATCCATTTTATTGCAATGGATAGCGAGTAGTTTTCTTCTAGGGCAATAGGATGAACCCCATTGGATTAGGACTATGGATTGAGCTAGTTAATTGATTTAATTGATGGGCTAATAGAGATTAGGGTATATTGGGATGATTATTGTCATCATAGATCCGACCCCCCTCCCTTCGGGACGATCGGATTGGCCATCGACCAAAAGTCGGGACCAATCTGGGGACCCGATCCGTACGACGTCACATACTATCGGTATGGCTGACGAGAGTCGGGCAACGATTAGAGCTCTCCCAATATAGGTCTAATCCCCGAACGCCAATGTGGATAGGAGGAAGATTGGGGATATTCGTTGAGCGTAATGCGCCCAACGTACACCGATGCATCGGAGACCACTGACATCGGTGTAGGTTGGGTTGGCATATCATTGCATCGTGACAGCAAGGGTAGGACATGACATAAGAGAATAACCTATCATGCATCACGACAGTGGGGGATAGGCGAATGCCCTTAGGTCACACGACCTCTCCCGAGTCCCAATGAACCCAGCAACCAGTTGATTACGAGTCTAACCCTAACCTTAGCCCAATGGTGGGGATTCCCTACGCCCTAGAGCTTTTATCCTTTGATCCACACTCTTTCTACTTTTCACCAACCAATCACTGACACTATTGCATAGCTTTCACTCGAAGACCCATAAACCGATACTCATTGACTGCTTCCTCGTATTCGACCCGTAAGCAAATACACACGACCCGTGCACTGCGAATTTATTAGCATCGACCCCTTGGGGCACGATCAGCTTTTTGGCACAGTTGCCGAAGAGGCACGAATTGATATTGGTTTTAGTCTTTGTTGAGAGACTACATGTTTTTTCTTGTTTTTTTCATATTTCCTTATTCATCGCTTCTTGGTGCTTTTGACGTTTCTTTTTTGTGTAGCCCTTTTTGCATGCACATGAGATCTCAAGGCACAGTGGATTTGCGTCTACTAGTCCCGGAGATCGAAACCACCGCGAGAAGGCTTAACACCGAAAGGAGGAGGAGACAAGCCCTCGAGACGATGGATGAGATACTCAACCCCGAGACTGGTCCACAACCACCACCACCACCACCACCACCACAACCACCACCGACTGGTCGCTCCTAGATTATTCCATGCCCCACAATAGATCAACGTCTAGCATCCAAAGGCCGGTGATGGAGCCAACTAACTTCGATCTCAAACCATCTTTGGTTGACTTCGTACAAAGGGACCAATTCTCAGGGGCCCCGATAGAGAACCCGAATGACCATCTCAACACCTTCTTGGAAAAGATGGACATGCTGAAGATAAATGGTGTCACCAATAACTCCATCAGGCTAAGACTATTCCATTTCTCACTTAGGGATAAAGCCAAAGATTGGCTTAGGAGTCACAGTCCCAACACGTTCACTGCATGTGACAGCTTATCTCTTAGTTTTCTAATGAAATACTTTCCTCCAGGGAAAACTGCTAAGCTGCACAACGAGATCACCAATTTCAAGCAGTCGGAGAGATAGTCTCTATATGAAGCATGTGAGAGGTTTAAGGACCTCTAAAGAATCTGCCCCCACTACGGCGTACCAGACTGGTTGCTTATTCAAGCCTTCTACAACAGGCTAACGACGTCGGTGAGGATGTCTACCGATGTCGTTGCTAATAGTGCTATAATGAGCAAGACCCTAGCTGAAGCAAAGAGTCTACTGGAAGCCATGACAGAAAACAATGAATCCTAGAGTAATGAGAGAAGCACCTCTGCGAGGGGAGGTAAGTATGACGTTGACGAGATATCATTACTTTCAGCTAAGTTTGATGCCTTAACTAAACAGCTTTCTCTCATTAGACTCGGTGATGCTAAACCGCCTACGGCGGCAGTTTGTGAAATTTATGGTGTGCAGGGGCATCAGGACACTGATTGCTTATCACCCATGGCGGCACCTCCGAATATGACCATTGAGCAACCAAGCACATATACGGAAAGAATCCAAGGCTGTCGAACAATCCGTACTCCGGGACCAACAATCAAGGATGGAGGAACCACCTGAACTTTTCCTACCGGACTATGGGTTTGCAAGCCTCTCTGACGTACCCTCAGCAGCCCCAAGAGTTACAGACTCTGCCTCCTCAGGGACAATTCCAAAGTTTCAACCAGAGGCCCCATATGAATGCACCCCGTCTAGAAATCTAGTTTAGAAGTGTTGATCGAGGGCCATATCCGGACCCAGAGCCAATGGAACGACTACTTACAGAGCTCGATCTAGTAGTCGATGACTACGACACAGCAACTAGCATCCACCACACAACATCTAAAGTCAGGCCAGAAATCTATGGAAACCACCATGGCGCAAATGGCACAGCAGCTTTCCCAACCTCTAAGGCACAAGGGAAGCTGCCATGTCAAGCTAAAGAGAACCCCCATGGGCACATCAATGCCATCACATTAAGGAGCAGGAGGAAGTTTGATGGCCCAGCCATGACCATCATGGAGAAAGAAGCTGAGTTGGAAGGAGAAGCTCATGTTGAGCTTGGAGCTGGAATTAACAAGGAAAATGTACGGGAGGTAGAGCCTCCGCATCCCGAACCCTCCAAGGAGAAGGAGTAGAAAAGGAGCATGGGAAGCCTGCTGACGAGCCTCCCAGGACATACATGCCAAGGATCCCGTTCCTGTCATGACTAACAAAAGCCAAATTGGACCCGCTGAATATTTCCATCCTATTCCTCGATGCAATTTCAGAGACACCCACCTACGCCAAGTTTCTGAAGGAGATAATCACTAAGGGTGGTAGGCGGGAGAAGGTGGTGCTATCCGCAGAATGCAATACCATCATTTAAAAGAAGGCGGTGGAAAAGTTGGAGGATCTAGGAAGCTTCTCAATCTCGTGTGCCATAGGAGATCTGAATATCACAAGCGCTCTATGCGACTTAGGGGCAACCGTCAGCTTGATGCCTATATGAATTCGTGAGAAGCTCAATCTAGGGGAGCTCCAGCCTACGAGCATGTCGCTCTAACTGGTGAATCGCTCGATAAAGTATCCTCTAGAAGTGGTCGAAGACGTGCCAGTACAAATCGGAAGGATAGTAGTTCCATGTAACTTCGTCATCATGGATATGCCCGAAGACGCACGCATCCCGATCATCCTCAGGCGACCATTTCTAGCCACATCGGGAGTCCTCATCAACGTGAAGGGAGGAAGACTCTCCCTCAATGTCGAAAAAGAGAAGGTCAAGTTCGACCTCAAAAAGTTAACGAGGAGCATCGCGGAAGAAGATCGCACGGATCGAGTGGACCTCCTTGAGGAAGCCATAAAGGAGACTAATTTGGAGGAGCTCTTCCTTAGCGACAACGTAGAGCCTTCCATTGGGCGAGAGGCAAAGCTGGAGGAGATTGAGACGAAGGAGGAGCATGAAAAAGCCTCCAAGCTCCGCGACCAAATCCACTTGATCCCGAGGAGACGAAGAAGCCAGGAAAGAGACACCATGAGCTAAACAAGAAGAAGGAACATAGAGATGACCGCATCCGGAACCTCTCCACCCTCAAACTCCCATGACCACATCAAGATAGGGAGTCAAGCTCACGACTTAAAACGAGCACTTCTTGAGAGGTAACCCAAGTGTTTTTGATTTAGATTTTTCATTTTAAATTTTCGTCTTCATTTTAGACTAAGTTAGCCTAGATTTTTGTTCTTGAATAAACCCCCAAACCGAAGAATTTAACCAAGTGTTTGATTGTAGGATGACGAAGAAGAAGAATGGAGGAGAGGAACCCACACGGCCGCACCGTTCAGACTCACACGGCATCATGGAAGATAAGAGGAGGAACAATTGACGCACCCACACAAAGATGACATGAACGACCGCGTCGTTGAGGGTAATCTTTGACCCTAAATTCTCCATTTCACACAGCCGCGTCGTTTAATTGACACGGCTACGTAACTTACTGTATGGTCCAGCCCACACACTTTCTAAGAAGGTTTTCGCGACCACGTCGTTTCATTCGACGTGACCGCAAAAATCCTCACTTCTAACCAAATCGACGCGGCCGTTTGACGTCCCCTAGTTTTGAGCATAAGAGTGCAATAGGATTGGGGATACCAGATTTAAATATTTGTATCGCAAGCGCACGGTGTTGTAGTGTGGCTTGGGGGTCGAACACAGTGAGACGTGTGTTGTGCTTGTGTCAAAGAGGAACCGGTTCACCCTATGGATGAGCTAGCCCGTACGATTGATGGTTTGTCACAAAATGTAGATACTTAGGGTAAACGATATAAAAGGAAACCTAGGACTTCTGTTTCCACCCTATCATGTGTTCTCGCTATTACGACCTACGGATAGGAATACGATTGGATTTAGGGTTTAGTGGTGAGACGTTGCCTCTAAGAGTGAAACCAGCGTCTCATGGGCCCGATATTCTGGTCGATGCCCAGGATGATACGTTGGACTACCCGAGTTCGGTCGGTGGGCATTCCCATGTCCATTAACACCGACCGACTCTGGGAGCACTAAGCTCGCAACGATTACTCCCAACATCTCATCTTGCCGTACCCACGCGCTTGGATTCAATGTCTACGCTAAGGGCGTGAGCTGTGGTTGGGAGTCAACCGCCAAGTTTATTCCCCTTGGCCCGACGGTCAAAGGCGGTCTTTTTCCCGCCAATGACAATGAAACACCCCGCGTAACCATCTAAATTCCTAATCCCTATCGAAATCATAGTCCTATAGACGCATTAGGGAGAACCACGAAGGGGTTTCCACCAAAATCCCAGATTTGGGAACTACTCACAAATCATAGCTAAAAAGCAATCTAAATGAAAATCAACCGTAGAAATCATGATCAAGCGATTGAAATGAGATAGTGGCAATGCTATAAAGATAGTATTAAAGTTTGAAAGCAATCAGAAGACTTACAAAATGCAATAAAATTCCAGCCGTCACCGTACAAGAAAAAGACAGAAAAAATAACCACTCCCGTTTTCTGAAACCTAGGGCAACTATTTATACAAATCGACGTCACCCGATCTGTTGAAGCATCAACCGATCGGGTGAGCTGCTTGATGCTTCGGCCGTCGTCTTCGGGAGCTTCAACCAGGTGTCGAGGAGAGCGGGTGGAGCCATCGGTTCGATATTTGGGGCGATGCGGCATCAGGTGAACCGATCGGTTGAGTATTCAACTGATCAGTTGGAATTATCCCCAAAAACAACAGAGAGTTCTGTCGATTTCACATGGTCAGCGAACCGTCAGTTGAGCTCTCCGGGTCGTCGTTTGGAAAATTCACTTTAGATGAACCGATCGGGTGAGATGTCACCCGATCAGTTGGAATTCAGCTTCAAATGGCCGAGAGCTCTGTTGTGTTCAACCAGTCGGTGAACCGGTCGGTTGAGCTGCTCCTCACTTCAGCCTTCGTCCGGGTCGGATACGCGTGCATCAACCGATCGGGTGGCTGTGTCCACCCGATCGGTTGGGGGCTGAGAAATGGCAATCTTTATCGCTTGACCCTCTGGATCGCGTGCGACTCCTCTCGTTTCTCCGGGGGCTCATGATATCTTCATTATATGTCCCCAACGCTGGCAATCTTCTGCAAATACACACAAACATAAAGAAGTGAAAGAAAAACTAGAAATCACAAGAAAATGGATACGGGACGACGGAAAAAATGGAAAAACACAAAGAAGGCGTGCGTGAATATATAAAATATAAACGCACGTCAAAATCCCCCAAGCTGAACCCTTCCTCGTCCTCGAGGAAGACGAGTGAGAGTAGGAGCTCGGAGGAAAAAAATAGAGAGAGAGAGAGAGAGGAGAGAGAAAGAGAAATCAAAATCCTAAATCGCCCGTCAGAGCCAACAAAATCAGACACGCCACACTAAACAAGCATACGACAAAACACATCACTAAACCAAGGAAATATGAGTCCAAACAAGTGTCGTGGGCCCAGCGGTGAAGCGTGAGTAAGTGCGGTCGCGTGCTAGCAGACGGTGTCACTATCTACATTGTGCAATAAAGCTCTATATACATATATCCAAGGAAATACCCAAATATCGATTCGATTTGAAATAAGCGGTGAATAAATAGCTCAAGCATGCATGAGAACAGAGTAAGAATCGAAGTGTATCATGCGTTAGGGACTCCACAGCTAGGGACTAGGAAATCACCACACTATCGCCTAGATAATAGCTAGAAAGTTCATATTCCAAGTGTTTACGAAAACGGTGGATGTTGAGAAGGTGTGGAGTAGAACACTCGGTGCAAATTCTCGCCTTCCCTTTATTATCGATAGGTAGGAAAATATTCAGACTGGAATTTTTTTTGGGTTTTGGATATATATATATTTTTTTGAATTTTTGGCCATACACATTTTTTTCTTTCTTTTCTCTTTTCTTTTCTTTTGGGGTTTTTCTTTTCTCTTTTTTTGTGGATTTTTGGATTTTGGGATATATACATGTGTGTACTCTCCCAAGTGGGAGAACGGTACACGCCGAGGGGATTTGCACCAAGTAAAATAAAAAAGAAATCGGATTCTAAACACTTGGGCAAAGGAGATTTTTCTTGCTGATCAAATCATAAGCTAAATGGGTTATCCTAGTCCTAATTGTGGAATCCAGACACATGCGAATTGAAGTACACGATATAAAACACGATATAAATATATTCATGCATATAGAAGCAAACAGAAGAAGCAAATACCTCATATTCAAATCGAAGCATGATAATCTAGGGGTCATCCCAGGACATGTATATAAATCAAAATCACAAAGTAGAAGCACACTGTAGGCTAGTCACGACACATGACTCACATAAAAGTGAAGAGGACCCACGATACATGAAATACAAGAGGACTTGGCTTCCTAGGGTTAGCGAATGTGATTATCGAAGCCATGCTAGGTGTGTGTGTGTGATTCTATGGCAATTCATCATAAGGGGTCATCTCTAGGAGAGAGTGAACAAAAGGAGAGAAGAAAAAGAAAAACACGATGAAAACGACTCAAAAACGAAGAACAAGACGCAACAGACGCACGAAGTGCGACTCCCCTAAGCTGAAACTTGCATTGTCCTCAATGCAATAGTAGTGAATACAGAGGGTAATGAAAATGGGGGGAATACACACCGACACAAAGAGAATGAAAAACAAGAAAAACACACATACGAAACTGAAAAAAATAAAAAAAGAGGAAAAAGAAATATAGAAAATAAAGGATAGAAAATCACACCACACGACATATATAAACATGCACATAACGACGAAAAAACACGACAAAACACACAAAATTCGATGTCCCCCAAGCTGGACATGACAATGCTAGCAATATTATATGATCATGATGATACAGAAATAATGATAGGGGGAAGTCAATCAGAGCCACTGTCGGTAGAATGGTACGGAGATGGTGAGGAGGGTGGTGAATAGTGGAGGAAGGAGTCTGCTGAGGACGAAGGAGAGGGTGTGCTGATAGGAGTAGGAGGGGTAACGGGTTGGATTACCGGTGGATCGAGATTTATTGGTGGATCGTGGTGGATAATGATTGCACCGGGTGAACCCACACATGGGTGCCAATCGGGAGGTTCCAAGGGTGGAAAATGTACGAGTGTGGCATACTAGGATCCGGGTAGAACTCCCATGGTAGATGTGAAATGCGAATGGGGAGGCGCTCAGGAGATGAGGGTGGGAGGATGGAAAAAGGAGTATTGGCAGGACTATAGAGGTAGACTGCACGCTCCTCACCAAAGGGAGTTAACATACCGATATCGATCAAGTAGTCGCGATCGATACGACTACGTCCCGATAGAATAGGGAGGTGGGGCGGCAGCCTCAAAACACAACTGACAATACGAGTGATCATCCCACCACAGCAGATAGATCCAGAGGTTGCGCGGCTAACAGATAAGATCTCGTGGATGATCCAATGAGCGGTGTTTATGGGTAATGGGATACGTCCATGAATCCTTTCATGGGACATTGCGTAAAGAAATAAGAGCTCATCCCGATACACCGTGGAAACATCCACGCGGGAGAAGATGGTGTTCGCAAGGAAGCAATGGGCAAAGAGGTAGCATGGATGTATGATGTAGGAGGCAAGAGCTACCGATGGAAAGGTGGTGTACTGGGTGAACCGTTGCCAAACACCATCATCCCGAAAGTAAGAAAAGATATCAGACCGATCATGAGTTGAACATTCAACATGACGATCCGGGTGAGGGAAATCCAGAATATTGTTAAGCTCGGCAAAGCTCATAGAATAATTGCCATTGAAGGTGTGGAAGGTAAAGCCACAATCGGACACTTCGAGGGAACTGAGGAACTCGAGTGTGAGATTACTGTGTGTGTGTGTGTGTGTGTGTGTGTGTGTGTGTGTGTGTGTGTGTGCATGGGCACGCAAAAGGAAGTTGCAACCAATGAAGCGAAAAAGTGTGCTGACGCCCTTAAAGAGTCCAAAAGATTCAAGAGTGGGGGAATCAGCAAAAAGAGTAGGTCGCATGGGGCGATGAATCATTGCGTGCAGACGTGCAGATTGCTCTTCAGAAATTGGGTTAATGCCCAGGAATGATTGGGGAAAAGGGCCGTGTTAGGGGGTGTCTGCGTGAAGATGAGGCAATCTCTTTTCCCTTCCTAGACATGGTGATGACGTGGAGGGTCAATGACAAAGCGGGGGGGGGGGGGGGGGGGGGGGGTGTGTCTATGATGATGATAAGGCAGATGAAGCAGATAGACACAAATTCACGACATTGCATATGAGGAAATAAATATGAAGAGTGGAAAGAGGTTACCCAGCGATGATGCAAGTCCAAAGTCCCGAAAGATTCCATGCCTATAGGGGAACAATCTGGGGAGCCGCCGCTCGCTGACCCGTCAAGGAAGAAAATTTCGAAAATGGGGGCTAGGGTTAAAGTTTCGGCGATTTGTGGGTGAATGTGATCAATGGGAAGGTATTGATGGTGGGGGAGTATGGGAAAAGGATGGGGGTGCGATCTCAGGGGTGGAGGGATCTAGGGGGAGGTCAATTTGGAAGGTGGGAGTCGGGGACGCACGAATTTGAAATGTGGGAGTCGGGTGAATGAGTTCGGGTCGGGGGGTATGTATAGAAGCATTGGCGAACCGATCGGGTGAGGGTTCACCCGATCGGTTGGGTAAAATTTCAAAATTCCTGGTCGATCAGCAGCTACAGGTGAACTGATCGGGTGAGATTTCACCCGATCGGTTGACCGCTTCCCAAATTTTTCCGAGAGCACTGTGCTTTTTACCAGGACATCCACCCGATCTCGGCCTCGGCTCAACCAATCGGGTGAATAAAACCTCAAAAATTCCCGAGGGTTCTTCAGTGTCATCCGATCTTCCACCCGGTCAGCCTCATAAGCCACCCGATCGGTTCGCTGTTGCGTTGACACAAGCTATCTTTAGACACGGTCCAACCGATTGGTTGATTCATCACCCGATCGGTTGTAGATGATTTCCTGCACAATTTCAAAGAATAACCTAAGTTTCCCGACGGAGACCCCCATTGCTGAATTTATTCACTAAAAATTAGAAAAATAAACCTAAAGATAACGAAGAAAGTTTATAACATGGGTTGCCTCCCATGAAGCGCTGTTGTTTAAAGTCGTTTGCTCGACTCCTCATTTAGTGGTCAATTCGGATCCGGAGGATTTGTAGATGAGCCATCGGTCTTTGAGATTCCGACTGGAGAGATTGCTGGTTCACTAATCGCATAATGTTTTAGATGCTGCCCATTGACTTTGAACGGCTCATCTCTTCCCATTATCTCAATTTCTCCGTGCGGGAAGATCTTGATGACGCGGAAGGGTCTCGACCACCTCGACTTGAGCTTTCCAGGAAAAGCTTCAGCCTCGAGTTGAATAGCAGAACTAAGTCTCCTTCCTTGAATCCTTTCATCAAAATGCGCTTATCGTGCCACCGCTTCAACTTTTCCTTGTAGATCCGGGCGTTTTTGTAAGCATTGAGCCAGATCTCGTCAAGCTCATTCAGTTGTAGCTGTCGGTGGCCTCCAACCTCCTTGGCATCAAAATTCAGATTCTTGATGGCCCAAAATGCTTTGTGCTCCAATTCCACGGGCAGGTGGCATGCTTTCCCGTAGACAAGTCGGTAAGGGGTAGTGCCGATCGGAGTCTTGAACGCAGTCCTGTAAGCCCAGAGTGCGTTTGAAAGTTTCGATAACCAATCCTTCCTAGAGTTGGCCGCCGTCTTCTCCAGTATGCTCTTGATCTCTCTGTTCGAAACTTCCACTTGGCCGCTTGTCTGCGGATAATAGGCACGTCCGATTCGGTGTTGCACCCCGTACTTCTTCAAGAGATCTTCGAATTTCTTCTCTATAAAGTGGCTCCCTCCGTCACTGATCAAAACTTGAGGCACGCTGAATCTCGGGAAGATATTATTTTTAAAGAATTTGGCGACCACTCGGGAATCATTAGTGGGGCTGGCTATCGCTTCTACCCACTTAGACACATAATCCACGGCTACCAAGATATACTGATTCCCAGAGGACGAGGGGAACGGTCCCATGAAGTCGACTCCCCACACATCAAAGATCTCGGCCTCTAAAATGTAGTGCTGAGGCATTTCGTTCCTTTTGGAGATGTTTCCTGTTCTTTGGCATTTGTCGCAAGCCTGGACATAAGAGTATGTGTCCTTGAAAAGGGTCGGCCAATTGAATCCACTCTGTAGGAACTTTGTCATTGTCTTGTAAGCACTCGCATGGCCTCCACACTGCTGATCATGGCAATGAGAGATTATGGAGGTCGCCTCAGTTTCGGGAATGCACCTTCGTATCACCCCATCGTTACAGGTCTTGTACAAATATGGGTCATCCCAATAAAATTTTCGGACCTTGTGAAAGAATTTCTTCTTCAGCTGATAGCACACGTTGTGGGGGACGATGGCGCATGTCAAATAATTGGCGATGTCGGCATACCATGGAGTCCAACCGGAAGAGACGGAGAAGAGATGCTCGTCAGGGAGCGAGTCATCAATGGGAGTAGCATCTGGCTCGAGAGTAGGCATTCTAGACAAGTGATCGGCAACGACATTCTCCGCCCCCTTCTTGTCCTTGATCTCCAAGTCGAATTCCTGGAGGAGGAGAATCCACCTTATGAGCCACAGCTTAGCCTCCTTCTTGCTCAAAAGGTATTTGAGAGCCACGTGATCAGTGTGCACGATTACCTTGGTGCCAACAAGATACTGCCGGAACTTGTCCATGGCATAGATGACAACTAGCAATTCTTTCTCTGTGGTCGTATATTTCCTTTGGGCTACGTCGAGGGTCTTGCTCGTATAGTATATAACATGTAGATTTTTATCCTTCCTCTGCCCCAAGACGGCTCCAACTGCATAATCGCTAGCATCACACATTAACTCGAAGGGTAGACTCTAGTCTGGCGGCTGAATCACGGGTGCGGAGATGAGAGCTTGCTTCAGAAGGCGGAAGGCTTCCATACACTCGTCGTCGAAGATGAAAGGCGCATCCTTCACAAGGGGTTGAGTCAAGGGCCTGGAAATCTTGGAGAAGTCCTTTATGAAGTGGCGGTAGAATCCCGCATGTCCTAATAAACCACGGACTCCCCGAAGGTTAAGTGGAGGCGGAAGTTTTTCGATCACTTCTACCATTGCCTTGTCTACCTTGATCCCCCTTGAAGAGATGACGTGCCCCAATACAACTCCTTCTTGGACCATAAAATGGCATTTTTCCCAGTTCAGCACTAGTCCTTTATCTTGGTACCTTTCCAAGACTTTTGTCAGGTTGCGGAGACACGAGTCAAACTCTGTTCCGTAGACGAAGAAGTCGTCCATGAAGACCTTCATTATATCCTGGGAGTAGTCAGAGAAGATTGCAGACATTAATCTTTGAAATGTAGCCGGGGTGTTGCAAAGCCCAAACTGCATTCTCCTGTAGGCATACGTCCCAAAAGGACAAGTAAAAGTCGTCTTCTCCTGGTCATCATTATGGATGGGGATTTGCAGAAAGCCGGAATATCCATCCATGAAGCTGAAGTAGTTGTGCTTCTCCAGCCTCTCGAGCATCTGATCAATGAAAGGAAGAGGATAATGATCCTTCCTTGTGGCCTTGTTCAGTTTACAGTAGTCGATGCACATCCGGTACCCCGTGACGGTCCTAGTGGGTATGAGCTCGTTTTTCTCGTTGCGAATTACCGTCATTCCTCCTTTCTTGGGTACAACGTGCACCGGGCTAACCCAGCGACTGTCGGAGATAGGATATATGATCCCGCCGTGTAGAAGTCTAATAATCTCCTTCTTGACCACCTCCATCATGATGGGATTCAGTCTTCGATGTGGCTCAATTGAGGAGGCTTGCTCGTCTTCAAGCAGTATCCTATGTGAGCAAAGCCCCAAGCTCACTCCCTTCAAATCTTTAATTGCATACCCGCAAACATTCTTAAATCTTTTTAAAATACCAAGTAGTTTGGTCATCTGGTCCTCAGGCAGCGAGGAGTTCACTATGACTGGCAGCGTCGAATTCTCCCCCAAATATTCATACTTCAGTCCCAGAGGTAACTCTTTCATCTCAACCTCTTGGGGTCCCGACGCGTATTTCTCAAGCTGAGCATCCTCCAGTGAAAGGACTTCTTCCTGGGTCTCCTGGAAGCCAGCATCCGGAACTTCACTTCCTCCCGTGGTTTCGCAAGACGAAGCTTCACAAGGCAAAGAGGGGATAAGTGAGGAGGGCTTTGGATCTTTTTCAGATAAATGATGATGATCGGGGTAGAAGGCCTCAACGTGAAAACAGGTATCAAAAGTTGATAGTTCTCCACCACTACTTTGAGCTTCCTCACTGTCCCAAGATCCAGGGTGCTCTATAGATGTCTGCAAGGGATAGATTGATTCCGATTCGACGTACTCGATGAACTCTGTCTGATAGTCCTCCGGGCAAAACTCCTCGTGGGTGCATAATTCTTCCCCACTGATTTCGAAACTGGGTACGTAAAAATACGTCGCTTCATCTGGAGGAAAGAAAGTTATTGTGACTGGATGCTACTGCACATCATGATACCTCATCTGATTTTCTACAGCAGCTGACAGAAGGGATAGGATGTTCGAGGCGCTTAAAGATTCTGTCAAATTCTGTGCGAAACAACTGACGTGGTGCGAATGATCCCAGATATCGCCCGAAACAGCACACAACATCCTTGTCGCAGAGCAGAACACCTGTAAGAAAAGGAGAGAGGGAGAACTGCACTGATAGAAAGCACGTCAATAGCACGAGATGTGTGAATGGGGAGGTGAGGTGTAGTGATGGTAGTATGGCAACTCAGTCTACCAATTCTATACAACTAATAAATATACCATATGTGGAAGTAAAATCAAAATGGTGTAGAATGCGAAAATTATTGCGGGGTAAAGATGTGAGCTAGACTCAAGGGTTCACTGGGTCCTAAAATTAACAAGCATGTTGCCTTCCTAGCAACGACGCCATAAAGCTTGACGTCCCCTAGTTTTTGAGCATAAGAGTGCAATAGGATTGGGGATACCAGATTTAAATATTTGTACCGCAAGCACACGGTGTTGTAGTGTGGCTTGGGGGTCGAACACAGGGAGGCGTGTGTTGTGCTTGTGTTAAAGAGGAACCGGTGCACCCTATGGGTGAGCTAGTCCGTATGATCGATGGTTTGTCACAAAATGTAGATATAGAGGATAAACGATATAAAAGGAAACCTAGGAATTCGGTTTCCACCCTATCATGTGTTCTCGCTATTACGACCTACGGATAGGAATACGATTGGATTTCGGGTTTAGTGGTGAGACGTTGCCTCTAAGAGTGAAACTAGCATCCCATGGGCCCGATATTCCGGTCGATGCCCAGGATGATACACTGGACTACCCGGGTTCGGTCGGTGGGCATTCCCATGTCCATTAACACTGATCGACTCCGGGAGCACTAAGCTCGCAATGATTACTCCCAACATCTCATCCTGCCGTTCCCACGTGCTAGGATTCAATGTCTACGCTGAGGGCGTTAGCTGTGGCTAGGGAGTCAACTGCCAAGTTTATTTCCCCTTGGCCCGACGGTCAAAGGCGGTCTTTTTCCCACCAATGACAATGAAACACCCTGCGTAACCATCTAAATTCTTAATCCCTATCGAAATCCTAGTCCTATGGATGCATTAGGGAGAACCACGAAGGGGTTTCCACCAAAATCCCAGATTTGGGAACTACTCACAAATCATTGCTAAAAAGCAATCTAAATGAAAATCAACCTTAGAAATTATGATCAAGCGATTGAAATGAGATAGTAGCAATGCTATAAAGATAGTATTAAAGTTTGAAAGCAATCAGAAGACTTACAAAATGCAATAAAATTCCAGCCGTCACCGTATAAGAAAAAGACAGAAAAAATAACCACTCATGTTTTCTGGAACGTAGGGCAACTAGTTTTGAACCATCAACCGATCGGGTGAGCTGCTTGATGCTTCGGCCGTCGGCTTCGGGAGCTTCAACCGGGTGCTGAGAAGAGCGGGTGGAGCCATCGGTTCGATATTTGGGGCAATGCGGCATCAGGTGAACCGATCGGTTGAGTATTCAATCGATCGGTTGGAATTATCCCCAAAAACAACAGAGAGTTCTGTCGATTTCACACGGTCAGCGAACCATTGGTTGAGCTCTCTGGGTCATCGTTTGGAAAATTCGCTTCAGATGAACCGATCGGGTGAGATGTCACCCGATCGGTTGGAATTCAGCTTCAAATGGCCGAGAGCTCTGTTGTGTTCAACCAGTCGGCGAACCGGTCGGTTGAGCTGCTCCTCACTTCAGCCTTCGTCCGGGTCGGATACACGTGCATCAACCGATCGGGTGGCTGTGTCCACCCGATCGGTTGCGGGCTGAGAAATGGCAATCTTCATCGTTTGACCCTCTGGATTGCGCACGACTCCTCCCGTTGCTCAAAGGGCTCATGATATTTTCTTTATATGTCCCCAACGCTGGCAATCTCCTGCAAATACACAAAAACACAAATAAGTGAAAGAAAAACTAGAAATCACAAGAAAATGGATACGGGACGATGGAAAACAACAGAAAAACACAAAGAAGGCGTGCGTGAATATATAAAATATAAACGCACGTCACCATTTAAACTCTTCACAAACAGGCCATACAACTTACTGAAAATTTCAGCCCAAATCCAAAATTATTAGAGAATTTTCGCGACCGCGTCGCTTTACTTGACGCATCCATGTCGACCTTCCTTTTTGGATGAATCGACGCGTCCGTGTTAACTTAACCCACGCGGCCGCAAATCTCTCTATATCCCAAGGCCCAATTTTGTCAAAATGAAATAGAACTTTCGCGGCCGCGTTTTTCAGACGACACAATCGCATCAACCCCCACTTTCAAAACCATTCCACGTGGCCGTTCCGATTATTCATGTGGTCTGCATCCCGTGAATTTATAAACCCTCAAACGGCCCGACCAAGTTCATTTGCTCCAAACGGTTTGCATTCAAGGGTTTCCTCCGACTCAATCTCCCTCTCAACTCCTCCCAAACCCTCTCTAACTCTTCCAATCACCCTCCAAAGCTCCCCACTCCATCAGCCATCTTCTCCATCATCTTCCCCGATTCCTCAAAGACTTCGAGCAAACCCTAGAGCATGAAAGTTTTTCGAGTTTTGGGCATTCTAAACGACGCGGCCATCAAGAGTTCATGTGCTTGGCTTGGAACAGCTTGGGGGATTCATCTATATGCTTTGGGGACATCAATCTCAGCTATGAGCATTAACTTGGGTAACTTCTCTCCTCTACTCGCTAATTTTCAAATTTTTATCGCTGAAATTGCTGATTTTTGCGTGAGTCTACACACATCGCATTGCACACATCTTGCATTGCTCATGCCTTCCCACGCTGCCTCCCAAAGAGCGCAAAAAAGAAGGCCACCACCACTGGCCCCTCTTAAGGCAAGGGCAAACGTCGAAAGACGAAGGCTTTTCAAGCCGAACTTGCCCGAGTACATGCCATTAGTGAAAGGTGTGGTGAACCACTTCTTGCCCCTCAGTTGGACATGCTCGGCATAAAATTTATGAATGAGGACGAGCACACGAAGTTTATATCACTAAACTCTCGTGCAATCGTACCCACCAAATTCCCGAGCGTCACCGCTCTCTCTTCCATAGGCCTCCTAAACATTGTCATCATCATCCTGGATGGGAGGAATTCCTAGAATGTGAGGCTAGGACGTATAAGAGGCTCACTCTAGAGTTCCTTTCCACTTGTATATTTTATCCCGCGGGTTTTTCTTTTCGTATCATGAACAAGGAGTATGGTCTATCCAAAGACTCCTTGAACCCGCTCTTCAAGTGGCCTAGAGCTCTAGAGCCTATAGCTATCCACAACAACCATCCTACCTCCGAGAGTTTGATGCAGATAATTTTTGGTATGAGATCACCAGGCTTGATTTCTTCCCAAAGACTTGAGAAAATGCATCTAGCGTCATTCACCCTAGCCTTCACATCGTCCATCACATCATTGCAAACACCTTATTTTGTCGATACGAGACAGGTCAGGTCTTTTAGGATAAGCTATTCTTCTTGTGGTGTGCTTCACAGAGCCGTGTCCTTCGTGAGGGCAACACCACTGTCCCCAACTATATCCTCCATACCGGGTCTTGGCTCATGCAGAGATTACTTCACATTATAGCCGACCCCAGATCCATTATTTGTTGTGGGGGACTCATCACTATCATCTCCTCCCTCCCTACTGTATCCTTCAAAATCCCTGATTCCATGACCCTCGTCCATGGCCCTACTTCTCTTGATCTCTCGGTGCTTACCAACATGCATATGATCCGAGCCATTGACCAAGAGCGATATTTCTGGATTTATGGTCCTGCCCACACTCCTTACACCAGGCTATCCAACCCCAGACTTTTTGGTCCTGGCACCACTTTGAGGTGGTTTTTCTCACCCAACACTGACCTAGCTTTAGGTGTCCAGACATTAGTCTAGTAGCTTGACCCACGCCAGCCCCAACCCCAGGACCATGTTGATCCTTCTGGTGCTTCCCATCAGCTGGCCCTATAGGCACCCCAGCCCTCCATCAGTATAAGAGATCTCGACCCCAGGTCGAGGGTACCAGCAATGCTCCTTTCCCACCACCCCACCACATTCCCATAACAAGCACTTATCTCGCTGGGAGGAGGAGTGACTTTCAGAGACTTCACTGTCAGCACCCTGACTGAAGTCAGAGATACCCTCTCTGATTTCAGGACTTTTATTGATGACCTGGCTCTTGCTGTTGTGGCGCTCCAGTCCCAGTTCGACCAGGTCTATCAGTATCATTATAGTCAGGGCCATTATCCAGCTGTTGCACCGCATCTCCTACCTGTCCGCATCACACCCCACCAATCCCACCCCCTCAGACTGCTCAGACCCTAGCTTCCACTTCCATTTCCATCCCTCTTGTAGATATACCCTCCACCTCAGTACACGTTTCCATCCCATCCAAGCCGTCTCAGGTGCTCGAGGACACCACTGTCGTCACACCACACATTACTACACCACCACCCTCCCCACAGCATGATCCTGGGATTAGGCACACTTCTACCCATCCACCATCACCCCACCCCCGACCCCGTGATTCCACACACTTCTCCACCACCCATCACGGATTCCGTTCCCATTCCATCCCCTTCACATACCCCCCTCACCTCCTCCTACTGTCCCACCACGTGGCGGCACCATCATCCTTCTCTACTCATCTTCAAAGGACGTCTGGACCTCCCCATCTCCACCTCCACATCCATCGATAAAATCTGAGCTTGTCTACACCACTCCATCCCCACCATACATTGACACGACAGCTGAGCATTCATCTGATTCTGTCGTTCCATCCACTCCACCCACTACATACACCCAACCACCACCTGACGATGGCTCAGCTTGATTGGAGCACCACACATTTTTGGCACCCCCTCATCATTTAGCCCATGCATCACCCACTTGCATTATTTTCGAGCATGGATTTATATAGCTTGGGGGAAATGCACATGTGTCTCCTTCCCCTAATTTTATTTGTCCTCACGTCATTTTCTGTGTTTTATTCGCGTTGATGACAACACTTGGTTTAGCTTTGGGGATGAGCTCTTTCGCACTAATTTTCTTTTTTTCCTAATTTTATCGTTGTTTTCATTTTCATTTCACTTTTTCCTTCTTATTTTTCCATCTTTTTTCTTTTTCATATGCATCATGTTTAAATTCAATATATGCATTCAAAACCCAAAAAATGAAAAAAAAAATCAAAAACTCCAAAAATATTCGCATTCGCGTCATGCATCTTGCACGTTCATGCATACATTTGTATATACTTGCACTCGCCTCTAGAATTTTTTGAAAATGCGTTTTTATATGCGCTGAATCCTGAATTGAAATTTGTTTTCCGAACTTTTATGCTCAATTTCCATGATGTCGATTTGAATATGTGAATAGTCCGTAACCTTAGCTCAAATCCCTCGTAATACCCTAGCTATGGCCATCCTCACAATCCCTAATACATGAGTACTTGAAACCAACGTAGATTAACACCTATGTAACGACTGCTTTTCATGTATCTGGATTTAATATAATATAATATATGTTTTGGTGGATTTTCTCCTCTTGTGTGGTTTTCGTCTCCGTAGATTTCATTTTCGATCGTTTCGTCGTATTTTCTCGCTTCTTCCTTAGGATTGTCGATTTCGAAGTAAGTCACTCGTGACGGACTTCATAACGGTCGTATCTAACTGTTAGATCAAGCCTAGGAGTCTTAGGAATCGATCCCGGGGCCCCGCGCTCCGTATCGGTACTTTCTGTGCTCATTAGCCGGTGTAAGAAGGGCCACCGACCGACTAGATGACGATCCAGTCGGTCGGCAATCCTTCTTGGACCGACTAGTTGGCTTTCTAAAATTATTCAGGAGTTACTGTTTATCGTTAGTCGGTCTAAGAACGTTGGTTGACCGACTAGGTTGCAAACTAGTCGGTCGGCAATGCTTCTTGAACCGACTAACTCATCAAATTATTTTTGTATCAGTTACTGTTCACTCTTAGTCGGTCTAAGAACGTTCATCGACCGACTAGATGCCAAACTAGTCGGTCAGTACTTGTTCATGGACCGACTAACTCTAGAATCCTATTTTCGTTCAGGAGTTACTGTTTGCACTTAGTCGGTCTGCGTTGGTCGACCGACCGACTAGTTGCCAAACTAGTCGGTCAGTGGTTGCTCTTTGACCGACTAACCAGTGTTAAAACCCTAATTTCTGGGCAGCCGCCAGCCTAGCCTATTTAAACCCTACCCATTCGACTTCTTCTTCTCCAACACGACCCAAAACCCTAAAAACTTCCCCCTTCAGCCCCCATCTTCCTCCAAGCTTCATTTCTCCATTCCAAGCCTCAAATCCATCATCCAATCCATCCATTCACTCATTCCACCTCTCATCTTCCCCAAAATCTCACCAAAATCCATCAAATCCCCAAATCCCCCAAAACCCTAGTTTCCCCAAACTTCTCCAATCTCTTCCAGATCTGATCCTAGGGTTCCCCGGAGTGTTTCTTCCGTCTCCTCTCGGTAAGAAATCGATCTACCGTTGTTTTCTTAACTTATCTATATTTTTATGAAACCCTAATTAATTTCATGTGTTTGGTGTTTGTTTCCCCCAAAACCGCGATTTCCTCGTAGATAGCATCCGTGTGACGAGGTTGATCGTCATCCCCGGTGCTAGGCAAGTGAAACTTGCCACTTAGGGTTTAGGCCATGTTTTAGGCCATTTGCATGTTGTAGGCGTAAAAGAGGCTAGGCGACGAAATGATACTCGCCTAGGCGCAAATTGGGGAACTAGCTTGACAACGAAGCTAGTTCCAACACATATAGCATGTTGCACAACTCCCATGTCATGTTTACTTTCAATTAACGGTACGCGAATATGTCATGTCATTGCATTTCGCCTGTCACGTTTAATTCAATTAACTGTACGCAAATAAATTGTCATGATCTCGCATTCTTTAGGTATTGCTGTGATTGCGTAGCTTCGCTACAATGTTGTGTTCCTGGCTCGTGTTCCAGAAGCGGGCCATGTGTTGGTTGATAGCCAATGCCCGAATTGCGTGTTCCGGCTAGGTGTTCCCTACGCCATATTAGTGTTCCTGGCTCGTGACCAGAAGCGAGCATAATGAGTTGGAAACCCCAACGCTCGATGTATTGAATTGTGAACTAAGAATGCGAGCTCAATGTGCGGGGCAACCTCAGGCTCACTAGCTGAGCTCAATGTGCGGGGACCCCAGGCTCCATATCGTGTGAATATTGGGTAGTGTTTAGTGCCGATCGGTCTGAAATGCTATGCCATTCAGCGAATGGCGTAAACACCTACAAAATGTGAATGTATTGAATTGATAGTAGCTTGGCTACTCTTGTCTTGTCCCGATGATTGTTCTCTTGTACAAATTGTCTTGCCATGTTTTAATTGTGCACTCATGTTATAACTGCCATGTCATGCATACTAAACTGCTAGGTTGCTAGATGCCTCACTTTCAGTTTCCTTGCCCAAGTCTTTTTAGACTTGCTGACATGTGCCCCTTTACTCTTTTGGGTGACACATGTTAGATCCTGAGCCCGAGTACCTCGTTGAGGACGAGGTGTTTGCTGACGCCGAGCCTGAGCTTGTGTTTGACGGGGAGTACGTGGACACTGGGGACCAGTCCTAGTGTCTTCGTGTGTTTTAATTTTGTTAGACAGTTGTTTTGTTATCGGTGCGTGGCACCTATACTTGCTTTGTTGTTGTCGTTGCTTTTGTTGGCCTTGTTCTGGGCCTTGGACTCTTTTCTTTTAGCCTGGTGGCTTTTCTGGATGTTGAACTTATTTTTGATGTTGGACATTTTGTGAGATGCGAATTTTATTTCAGTCTCTCCTTGTGTTATTATTGCTATTCTGTTGTGGTTACAGGGACCTGTTTATGTAATGTGGACGCTTATCGGGTTTGGGGCTTCACAGCTCCACTCTCGTGCGGACCTTTTCACGTACTCGCCTCCATTTTAGGGAAGCGGGTCGTGACAGGTTTTAGTGGTGGCCCATGCAGGTCACCTTCTGTAACTGCGATTTTTGGAATAGCGATAATAATATTTGAATGTCCGATGAACTAAGTTCGACGTCCGAGTCATAAGCTATGAGTCTAATCTGATTCGTTCTCTGTGTCATTAGATGGCAGGAAGGCGTTTCACCCGTGGTGGGGGTAGTGGTGCGCTCCCTCATGATGAGGAGCCTAAGCGGGAACCCACCAGTGGTGAGATGATGCGGATGATGATCCAGATGATGCAAGTGCAGCAGGGCGTGCTTTTGCAAGTCCAGAATGCTCCACCTGCTCGAGCTGCCCGGGCTCTTCCGGATGCCCCTCGCTCTGAGCCGGGAGCGAAGCAATTTCGGGAGCTGGGTCCCGCATATTTTGATGGTTCTGAGGGTCCTCTGGCGGCCGATGAGTGGATTCGGAACGTCGAGGACAATCTGAAGATGGCCAAGATCACCCCGGCTGGATGGGTTGATTTGGCGAAGAGGCTGCTGAAGGATAATGCTCGGAATTGGTGGGGTGCGGAAGAGAAGTTGTTGGTGGAGCCGATAGCTTGGGCTACCTTCAAAGCCAGATTTGAGGGTGAGTTCTTCCCGAAGGCTGCCAAGGAGGAGATGCTGCAGCGTTTTATCGATTTGAAGCAGGGGAACTCGTCGGTGGACTTGTATTACCAAGAGTTCATGAGGCTTAGTCGGTTTGCGCCGAAGATGGTGCAGGACGCTGAGGAGAGAGCTCAGAGGTTTCTGCAGGGGCTTGCTTCGGAGCTCCAGAGTTTTGTGACCTCCTCTGACCGGGAGTCATATCAGAAGGTTCTGGTAGCAGCTAAGAGGCAGGAGCTGCTCGTGAACCAGAGGAAGGGATCTGTTGTTGGTGCTGGGAAGAGGCCTGTGGAACAGACGAGAGCTGTGGTTAGACCTGGATTCAGGCCTAATCAGTCCGCTCAGTTTAAGAGGCCAGGAGGTTCTATTCCGAAGTTTTGCCATTTCTGCGGCAAGCATGGTCACGTCAAGGATCAGTGTCGGAAGTTTCTGGGCCAGTGTCTGGTTTGCGGTGATGCTTCTCATGTCGCGAAGGATTGTCGGCATGCGGATCCGCTGCGGAGGGCTCCTGTTGCAGCTCAGCCGTTGCAGCAGCGAGCGCCTGTTCCTGCTGGACGTGGAGCAGCTCTTGTTCCGCAGAGGCAGGCTTTTCGGCAGGCTGTTCCGCCGAGGAGGCAGGCTTTTCTGATGACCGCTGCGGAGAGCGCGGCTGTGGGTGAGGTTATCGCAGGTAATCCTCAATCTAGCTGTTACTTTCCTAGCTGGTTTTGATTGCTAGATTATGTTGTTTGCTTGAACTTGCTTGTTTGCTAGACTAGGGTTTGATTGTTAATTGCTTGATTAGGTGTGATTTTGGTTTGCACATTTCCTGCACGAGTCCTCTTCGACTCTGGTGCATCGATGTGCATTATTTCTCGGAGCTTCGTGGAGAGGCATTCCTTGTCGACGTCCCCTCTCCCCAAGAGTTGGAATATCGTTACAGGGAATGGTGTGGTCTCGGTGCATCGTGGTTGCAATTCTTGCTCGTTGGTGGTCTGTGGACATGAGCTTTTCGCTGATTTCATTGTCCACGACATCATCAACTATGATGCAGTTCTTGGGATGGATTGGCTGGCGAGCTTCTATGCTACGATCGACTGTCGGAGGAAGAAGGTGGTGTTCGAGATTCCCGGACATCCAGTATTTGAGTTCAGTCGTGGTAGCAGTTCGCTTGGTCCTGTCAGATTTCGGGCCAGGCCGGTGGAGGCTGTGGCTATGCAGATGGAGCTGGAGTGGCCAGCTGTGGTGCGAGATTTTGGCGACGTCTTCCCCGAGGAGATGTCTGGTTTACCGCCTGATCGGGCTCTGGAATTTTCTATCGATCTCGTTCCAGGTGCGCAGCCGATTTCGAAGGCGCCGTATCGTATGGCACCTGCAGAGTTGGAAGAGTTGCGGAAGCAGTTGGATGAGCTCTTGCAGAAGGGTTATATTAATCCTAGTGTGTCTCCGTGGAGAGCACCGGTGTTGCTGGTTAAGAAGAAGGATGGTTCGTGTCGCATGTGCGTGGACTATCGGGAGTTGAATGCGGTGACCATTAAGAATAAATACCCGTTGCCTCGCATCGATGATATTTTTGATCAGCTTGGAGGTTCGCGGGTGTTTTCAAAATTGGATTTGAGGAGTGGTTACCATCAGTTGAAGGTGAAGAAGGGAGATGTTCCGAAGACAGCGTTCAGGACGAAGTATGGACACTATGAGTTCGTGGTTATGCCTTTTGGCGTAACTAACGCGCCCGCAGTTTTCATGAATATGATGAACCTGATTTTCTACGACTTTTTGGATAAGTTTGTCGTTATCTTTATTGACGACATTCTGATCTATTCGAAGTCGGAGGAAGAGCATGCCTCGCACTTAAGGACGGTGTTGGAGATTTTGAGGAAGCATCGTTTGTATGCTAAGTTTTCGAAGTGCGAGTTTTGGCTGGATCGAGTTGCTTTTCTCGGGCATGTGGTGACTGGAGATGGTATTTCAGTGGATCCCAAGAAGATTCGGGCCATCAGGGAGTGGCCTGTTCCGTCGTCTGCATCTGAGATTCGGAGTTTTCTTGGACTTGCTGGTTATTATCGGCGATTCATTAAGGACTTTTCTCGTATTGCTGAGCCGATGACCAGGTTGACGCGGAAGGATGTTGCTTATGTTTGGTCGGGTGATTGTGAGAGTGCTTTTGGTATTCTGAAGGAGAGGTTGACGAGTGCCCCTATTCTGGTTGTGCCTGATCGCAGCGGTGGATTTGAGATCTTTTGCGATGCCTCTGGCAAGGGTCTCGGTTGTGTGTTGCATCAGCACGGGCACGTTGTGGCGTATGCGTCTCGTCAGCTTAAGGTTCATGAGAAGAATTATCCGACGCATGATTTGGAGCTGGCTGCCGTTGTGTTTGCTCTTAAGATTTGGAGGCACTTCTTGCTGAGTGAGAAAGTGAAGATTTTCACCGATCACAAAAGCTTGAAGTATATTTTCACTCAGAAGGAGCTCAACATGCGACAGCGTCGATGGTTGGAGCTTATGGCGGATTATGATATTGATTTGCAGTTTCACCCTGGCAAGGTGAATGTGGTTCCAGATGCTTTGAGTAGGCTTCCGGCGGTGATGATTTTGACCTCGCAGTGGAGATTGCAGTAGGATTTTTGCGAGTCTGGCGTGGAGATTGTTCTTCCTGGAGAGGCTTCGTCGTTGATGTACATGCAGGTACAGTCGACGATCGTGGATCGGATTAAGGCTGGCCAGGCTGAGGATCCGAAGCTGGTGAAGATTCGGGAGCAGGTGGAAGCCGGTCTGCGGACTGACTTTTTGATTCATGAGGATGGCTCGCTGAGGTTTGGAGCCAGGTTGTGTGTGCCCGCTGGGGATATCAGAGAGGAGCTGATGGTGGAGGCACACAGTTCGCCGTATTCTGTGCATCCTGGTGGCACCAAGATGTACCAGGATCTTCGTCTGAATTATTGGTGGCATGGTATGAAGAGGAGCGTGGCTCGGAGTGTAGCCAAGTGCTTGGTTTGCCAGCAAGTGAAGGCGGAGCATCAGCGTTCGGCCGGGTTGCTACAACCGATTCCGATTCTGGAGTGGAAGTGGCAGCACATCACTATGGATTTCGTGACTGGACTACCTCGGAGTCCGAAGCAGAATGACGCGATTTGGGTGGTCGTAGATCGATTGACCAAATCTGCGCACTTTATTCCGTTCCGAGTGGGACAGTCCACTGAGGCGCTAGCAAGGAGATATATGGAGGTAAAATTCTTTTACTCTCCGTTTTTATTTCCTTTTTCCTAGTTTGGATAGTGATGTAACGTGAATCGTGCAGGAGGTTGTGCGACTTCATGGAGTCCCCGTGAGTATCGTGTCTGACAGAGACACGAGGTTCACATCTCAGTTCTGGCAGAGTTTGCAGAAGAGCTTGGGTACGCGTCTGAGTTTCAGCACGGCGTACCATCCGCAGACGGATGGCCAGTCCGAGAGGACGATTCAGATTTTGGAAGACATGCTGAGGGCGTGCATGTTGGATTTCAAGGGTTCGTGGGAGGACCATCTGCATTTGGTGGAGTTCTCTTACAACAACATCTTCCAGGCGAGTATTGGCATGGCGCCTTTCGCCGCTCTTTATGGGAGGAAATGTCGATCGCCATTGAGTTGGGATGACGTTGGTGATCGGGAGTTGTTGGGACCTGAGATGATCGTGGAGGCCGTGGAGATCGTCAGGAATATTCGGGAGAGGTTGAGAATTGCTCAGGACCGTTTTAAGCATTGGGCGGATGCTAAACGTCGTCCTTTGGAGTTTCAGCCGGGCGACCATGTGTTCTTGAAGATTTCCCCGAATCGCAGTGTGATTCGTTTCGGGAAGCGTGGAAAGTTGAGCCCGCGATATATTGGACCATTTGATGTTTTGGAGAGGGTTGGCGAGGTAGCTTATCGCTTGGCCTTGCCGCCATCTTTGGAAGGAGTTCACAATGTTTTCCATGTGTCGCAGCTTCGTCGATACATTAGCGATCCGTCTCATGCGGTGGATTTTTCGGAAATTACCGTTCGCCCCGATATGACGTATGACCAGTATCCAGTGCAGATTCTGGACAGGCGTCAGAAATCGCTTCGGAACAAGATTGTCAATCTTGTGAGGGTGATGTGGCGACACGGCTCACCTGGAGAGTCCACTTGGGAGAGAGAAGATGAGATGCGAGAGCGTTTCCCACTTTTGTTTCCGGACTCGTGAGTTTTTGGAAATTCCGAGCACGGAATTTTTCTTAAGTTGGAGAGGATGTAACGACTGCTTTTCATGTATCTGGATTTAATATAATATAATATATGTTTTGGTGGATTTTCTCCTCTTGTGTGGTTTTCGTCTCCGTAGATTTCATTTTCGATCGATTCGTCGTATTTTCTCGCTTCTTCCTTAGGATTGTCGATTTCGAAGTAAGTCACTCGTGACGGACTTCATAACGGTCGTATCTAACTGTTAGATCAAGCCTAGGAGTCTTAGGAATCGATCCCGGGGCCCCGCGCTCCGTATCGGTACTTTCTGTGCTCATTAGCCGGTGTAAGAAGGGCCACCGACCGACTAGATGACGATCCAGTCGGTCGGCAATCCTTCTTGGACCGACTAGTTGGCTTTCTAAAATTATTCAGGAGTTACTGTTTATCGTTAGTCGGTCTAAGAACGTTGGTTGACCGACTAGGTTGCAAACTAGTTAGTCGGCAATGCTTCTTGAACCGACTAACTCATCAAATTATTTTTGTATCAGTTACTGTTCACTCTTAGTCGGTCTAAGAACGTTCATCGACCGACTAGATGCCAAACTAGTCGGTCAGTACTTGTTCATGGACCGACTAACTCTAGAATCCTATTTTCGTTCAGGAGTTACTGTTTGCACTTAGTCGGTCTGCGTTGGTCGACCGACCGACTAGTTGCCAAACTAGTCGGTCAGTGGTTGCTCTTTGACCGACTAACCAGTGTTAAAACCCTAATTTCTGGGCAGCCGCCAGCCTAGCCTATTTAAACCCTACCCATTCGACTTCTTCTTCTCCAACACGACCCAAAACCCTAAAAACTTCCCCCTTCAGCCCCCATCTTCCTCCAAGCTTCATTTCTCCATTCCAAGCCTCAAATCCATCATCCAATCCATCCATTCACTCATTCCACCTCTCATCTTCCCCAAAATCTCACCAAAATCCATCAAATCCCCAAATCCCCCAAAACCCTAGTTTCCCCAAACTTCTCCAATCTCTTCCAGATCTGATCCTAGGGTTCCCCGGAGTGTTTCTTCCGTCTCCTCTCGGTAAGAAATCGATCTACCGTTGTTTTCTTAACTTATCTATATTTTTATGAAACCCTAATTAATTTCATGTGTTTGGTGTTTGTTTCCCCCTAAACAGCGATTTCCTCATAGATAGCATCCGTGTGACGAGGTTGATCGTCATCCCCGGTGCTAGGCAAGTGAAACTTGCCACTTAGGGTTTAGGCCATGTTTTACGCCATTTGCATGTTGTAGGCGTAAAAGAGGCTAGGCGACGAAATGATACTCGCCTAGGCGCAAATTGGGGAACTAGCTTGACAACGAAGCTAGTTCCAACACATATAGCATGTTGCACAACTCCCATGTCATGTTTACTTTCAATTAACGGTACGCGAATATGTCATGTCATTGCATTTCGCCTGTCACGTTTAATTCAATTAACTGTACGCAAATAAATTGTCATGATCTCGCATTCTTTAGGTATTGCTGTGATTGCGTAGCTTCGCTACAATGTTGTGTTCCTGGCTCGTGTTCCAGAAGCGGGCCATGTGTTGGTTGATAGCCAATGCCCGAATTGCGTGTTCCGGCTAGGTGTTCCCTACGCCATATTAGTGTTCCTGGCTCGTGACCAGAAGCGAGCATAATGAGTTGGAAACCCCAACGCTCGATGTATTGAATTGTGAACTAAGAATGCGAGCTCAATGTGCGGGGCAACCTCAGGCTCACTAGCTGAGCTCAATGTGCGGGGACCCCAGGCTCCATATCGTGTGAATATTGGGTAGTGTTTAGTGCCGATCGGTCTGAAATGCTATGCCATTCAGCGAATGGCGTAAACACCTACAAAATGTGAATGTATTGAATTGATAGTAGCTTGGCTACTCTTGTCTTGTCCCGATGATTGTTCTCTTGTACAAATTGTCTTGCCATGTTTTAATTGTGCACTCATGTTATAACTGCCATGTCATGCATACTAAACTGCTAGGTTGCTAGATGCCTCACTTTCAGTTTCCTTGCCCAAGTCTTTTTAGACTTGCTGACATGTGCCCCTTTACTCTTTTGGGTGACACATGTTAGATCCTGAGCCCGAGTACCTCGTTGAGGACGAGGTGTTTGCTGACGCCGAGCCTGAGCTTGTGTTTGACGGGGAGTACGTGGACACTGGGGACCAGTCCTAGTGTCTTCGTGTGTTTTAATTTTGTTAGACAGTTGTTTTGTTATCGGTGCGTGGCACCTATACTTGCTTTGTTGTTGTCGTTGCTTTTGTTGGCCTTGTTCTGGGCCTTGGACTCTTTTCTTTTAGCCTGGTGGCTTTTCTGGATGTTGAACTTATTTTTGATGTTGGACATTTTGTGAGATGCGAATTTTATTTCAGTCTCTCCTTGTGTTATTATTGCTATTCTGTTGTGGTTACAGGGACCTGTTTATGTAATGTGGACGCTTATCGGGTTTGGGGCTTCACAGCTCCACTCTCGTGCGGACCTTTTCACGTACTCGCCTCCATTTTAGGGAAGCGGGTCGTGACAACCTAGGAACCCAATCTTTGCATGGACCTAAAGCTGATAGTTGTGTCTAATGGTTTATAGTCCCTCGAGACTTGGATAACCACACTTCACCTAGTACCAAGGATTGAATCTGCCTAGTTTACCCCATGCTTTTAAAAAAAACAAAAAGAAAAAAAATTGTGAATAGAAAATATAATCTGCACCATTTCCCAGCGAAGCTGAGTAACTAGATGCCCACGATAGTAACCGTCGAGGCCTCGCGTAAAAGGCATAGCTTGGGGGCATGCGTATGAATAAGGATTTCATTTGAGTTGAGTTAGTAGATCCGATGGGTCCTTCATGGCCCGGTGCCCTAAGGTCGTCTGATCTGGGAGTCACCGACCCAATGCTCCTTACACAACCCAATTGCAAATCCCAAAAAAATTTGTGTATATACATCTATTATATATTTGACAGCAATTTTTGAATCCTAGGGCTGATTAGGACAAGCTGACTAGGACAAAGGGGTTGATAGAAAGACGGCTAGGATTTGATCTTTGATAAATCAAGGGTTGAGATGATATTTTGTGATTGACTTTTGGAGGGAAAATCTTTAACTGTTGGGAGGATTTTGTGTAAAGAAATCTAATTTTATCGGAGCACACGGATCACTGATAGGTTATTCACATGGGGCTTCAAATCCCACCGCACGTTAGGGGGGCAACCTCACGGCTTCAAATCCTGCCACATGTTGAGGGGAAACTTTTGGTAATTTCGAAATTTGGGGGTTAGTTTTTTGAGGGCACAACTTTTAATGGTCACCTCTTCGTTTACACTGCCAGACATCTCCACCCCTCTACATCCTAAAAACAAAAGCAAAGGTATCACTTTGGCTTCTATTCAAAATGACGATGAGCAGCATCGTCACCTTCTCCTCCGAAAGCTGCATCTTCCTGCCATCGCCGTCTGCTACCACTCAGGCCATCCCCTCATGCCTCCATTTGCGGTGATCTACCTGGAGATTCTCACATGCATGTGGGATATTGAGAGCGAGCAGAAGGAAAGGGGACGTGAAGAGAAGGGAAAAAATTGGAGGGAGGAGATGAAGGCGCCATCGATTTGGTGGCGGATTCCAAGGACTTGCAGCAGCAGGGCAAAGCCCTAGACCAGCTTATAGATTGCCTCAAAGATCGCCAGCTCGATTACACTCGAGTCCAAGAGGTTCCCTTTCATTATTTTCTTTCATTTCCCCCCTTGGTTATTTGTAAATCAATGTCGGCGCCGATCATCGTCGACATCGACCTGTACAAGTTCCATCATTGGGATCTCCCAGGTAAAATTAATTTCTACGCTACACTCCTCCATGATTCAGCCATCGAATCTAAAATGGTCATTTACGAGTTCTCGCGCTATGACGACAGAGATGGCGTCGTATGGAGAGAGAGAGAGAGAGTGGTACTTCTTCTCCACAAGAGACAGGAAGTACCCTAACGGGTCCAGGCCCAACAGGGCTGCGGGTTTGGGTTACTGGAAGGCGACGGGCACCGACAAGGCGGTTGGAGCTCCGAAACCGGTGGTGATCAAGAAGGCATTAGTTTTCTATGATGGAAAGGCTCCCAGAGGGGAGAAGACCAACCGGATCGTCTTGCCGACGTCGACCGATCCGCCCTCAGAAAGAACAGCCTCAAGGTAAGCATTGAAACTAATTAATCAACTGGATGTTGATGTGTCACTGATGAACTGTAACCTGACACGTGGATACTTGCAGCTGGACGACTGGGTGCTGTGTGGGATCTACAACAAGAGAGGGAGCCCTATCATTAAACGGGTCGGGGCATTGGACAACGCCGGACCCAACCCAGAAACGTCAGAGCAGAAGCCCGTTGTCCCAACGCTGCATGCGCCACCACAGGGGATGTACATGGTTAATTTCGATGCGTCGGACTCGGTGCCGAGGCTTCACACGGCCTCCAGTTGCAGTTCGAAGGATGCGCTGTCGTCGGAGTTCGCGGGCGAGAGGGAGGTGGACAGCCAGCCCAGGTGGAACGAGTGGGACAAAGCCCTTGAAATTTCCTTTAATAACGGGACTGCCACAGGAGGAGGGATTCTTTCGGAGTTTGGGGCGGGTTCGTTTAAACCGGGGTTCAGGGGCCCGATCCAAGATATTTTGATGTACATGCAGAAGCCCTTCTAAGTTGAATGGGGAATGAATGCAATTTATTATTAGTATTAGGGTGGCGTAAAAATATGAGAATAATGGGTACCACCCCACTTTTTTGGCCCACTGATGGCTTGGGTAGGATAAGTTATATTGATGGCTTGGGATACGATAAGTTATATAGAGACAAGAGAGAAGGACGTACAATTAAAATGCAAATACTACAATCCAATTGTACACACGGCTTATTGAACGGTTGCAAAATACATAAAGATGCCGGTTAAATATTCGATATTCACGGGTAAGTATTGTTGCAAGCAGACACTTAATTTTCTATTTGAATGATGGATTGTTATAAAATATAATTAAAAGTAGATCTTTGCACTTCGAAGAAGAATTTCGAAGAAATCAGAGAAAATAATTCAGAGGCAATGAAATGCAATTATTACATCTTGAGAAGATCAAAAGCCAACCGGTTAATGATTTTCAGTATTAGCGAACCCATTTGGACATTCATTAGGCGCGGCCTGTGAGAAAATTCTCTTTGATTTATTTTTTTAATACTAAATCTAAACCGTTGGGTTGGATGTTATTTATACATCCTAATTCCATTCCAAACCATATATCAAAAAAATCCCCCCATATTTGACCTTCGATCGTATAAAATGTTCGATTGGTCCAAAACCTTTAGCTTTGTAAGTGCTTGATCGAGTGTCATATCCTCCAAGGGTTCACCCGTTATTTTTCGAGAATTGCTATATAAAGTCAAATTGATGTGTAGGGAAGAGACATTTTGCCAAAAATGACAACAAATCACATCATAGGACATATCTCTTCCTCTCTTACCAAAAAATAATAAACATCACATCCATACACCTCATTTAGAGGTGTATATAGTCCCAATCAATTTTTCCTACGGCTGATGTGCCCTGCATGCGTGTGTCTATATGTATGATTGGATTAAACATTGCGAAAAAAAATTTGAGAAAAAAGTTCAAAAAAACTAAATTCCTATGTAAAATGTTTACGAATGAACACACACACACACACGCACGCATACACACACCAGAAAGAGAGAGAGAGAATAATGGGTATCAGCGTCATATGTGGCCTCCAAAACTCACATATCTATCATTTTTTGAAGGATTGGAACCATTCATTTTTATCTTTATATTCTAAAATCTCAAAACATCAAATTTTGGGTGAACCCAGGGGGTTTTGCCCGTTCATCCACCCAGCACAAAAGTTCTATTCATTTAAAACCGTTTAATTTACAATGGGTGGCTGAATGGGCAAAACCCATTGGGTCACCCCATGTTCGGTGTTTGGAGGTTTAGAATATGTAGATCAAAATGCACGGTTTCGATCCTCCAAAAATGACGGCGGTGGGAGTCTTGGAGGCGTATATGAGGCTAAGCCCCATGTTATGTGATACACATTATACTAGCAGAGTGCACAAATTATGAGGTGTATATGAGGCGGCACAGACGCATTTGACAACTGTTTTTGAATCCTAGGGCTGACTAGGACAAGCTGACTATGACAAACAGGTTGATAGAAGGATGATTGAGATTTAATCTTGGGAAATCAACGGTTGAGATGAGAATTTGTGGGAAGTTTTGAAGGGAAAAACATTTATGGTGAAATAAAAGTTTTTGGGAAAATGAGAAAATGGGGAAATGAAAGTTTTTAGGGACATAAATGTTTTTGGGGAAATGAGGAAATGTGGAAATGAAAGTTTTTAGGGAAATGAAAGTTTTTGGAAAATAAAAATTTCTGGAGAATAGCAGAGTGCACACAATTAATGCATTTGGGGGAAAACGTTAACTTGCACTTAATACTACAGATCGAATAATCTCTTCCTCAACGCGGGGCACACCGGCTCTTTGATGCATATGGCAATAAGATAAGAATAATTTCCCGCGCCGAAGGCGCCCTTCTAAATTTTTTTACACCAATTTGTTGTTCCGCGCCGAAGGCGCCCACGCCAAATTTGTTGTTTTGCGCCGAATGCGTCCGTGCCGCTAAATATTTTTACGCTAATTTGTTGTTCCACGCAATTTTGACTATTGAAATAAGTTTTTGGGGAACAAAGATTTTACGGAGGAAAATCTTAATTGAACCGTGCCCGCGGGCACGGGTTATGACTAGTGTGTATATATGAAAGCATGAATAAACTTGGCAATCTCTTCAATCAAGGAACCATGTCATGTCATGAGCGCCACTTCCTCGATCGACCGATATCTTAATACCCCATACTTATCCCCTCTTCGATTGTTGTATAGCTTAGGTTCCTACACACTCAATCTAAGGTCAGGTTAGAGGAAATTTCTTAGAATGTGAGTATTGCCGTTGTCTAATATATTGCTTGGCGATTTGAGTAAGGATGACATTCTAGGAACATATTCTCATCGACGGCAAGATTTCCGAGCATTTTAGTTTCTCGAATTCGAGTTTTCATTTCACTCACGTATATATTCTTGATTTTTGAAAATTCTCGAAGTTTCATCGCATCATTTGCATGTTGACTGCATTCCTCCAATCTACGCTCTCTCTTGTTTTCCTTGATGACAAGGAAGAGTTTAGCTTAGGGGATTTTGATGAGTGTTTATTGTATACAGTTTTCCCTCTTTTTCATGCACTTTTAAATTGTTTCATTCCCCATTCCTCCCAGTGTTCCCCGTTTTTATCTCCTCTTTTGCTTTTGTGGTCCATCACATGCTTTGCAAGAAATATGTGTCGATTAGGGACCATATGGCGAGATCTTTGTGCAAAGAGGCGAAAGGAGTGAAGCCAGGGAGTCAATTGGTGCAAAGGAGAGGATTTTGTGAAAGACAGCCACCCACGCGGCCGCGTACCATATATCAAACGTCCACGTCAAACTACATTGGAGACGATATCTACGCTGCCGCGTCAATTACCACCAAACGTCCGCATCAAAAGAGATAAAGATTGGAGATTAGAAGGCCAGCAGATCGACGCGGCCGTGATGAAAGATGACGTGATCGCGTAGTCGTTTTTGACGCGGCCGCATTTCTATTGATGTGATCGCATCGCTGAATCCACGATTCCCACTTTATGCAAGGGATTGACGCGACCGCATCGATTCTAACGCGGTTGCGTCCGACTGTTTTTTGGTGGCAGCTAGGGCAAAAGCTGGGGGCTATTTTGGTCTTTTGGGCACACGTATATAAGCGCCCCTTCATCCTCCTGCGAGGAAAATCTTCTTTTCAGCATTTTTATGTTACTTTCTAGGGTTTGGGGAAGTTTGTAAGGATTCTAAACTCATCTAATTTGTTATCTTTGTTAGTTCTTGGATTCAAGACTAACGTTGTTTTGATGATGATCAATACATTATGTTAGTGTGCTAATCAATCTTATGTTTTAGTCTCAGTTTATCTTAATGATTATATGTTGATAAGACAAATCATAATGCTTGGAGGATGATGCAATGGATATCTTAAAGACCTCCAAGAGTGATGGAGTGCTCAAGCTTGGATCAAGTCATGAAGATCATCTAATGAAGCCAAAGCTTGGATCATGATGATGGATGGACATCTAGAGGAGCATTGCCAAAGCTTGGAGCTAGATGAAGGGAAGCTCAACAAGGGGTGCCAAAGCTTGGATGATGTTGGGGAGCATCAAGGTATCGTGAGCTTGAAGACTTAGACTCTAGGAGATGCAATATGCAATCCATGCAATTTCAATTACTTGCATTTCTCTTTTTGAGTCTAGGATTATTGTAATGCCTTAATAGATGGTCATACTCTTATACATTTATCTCTGTTTTATTTCCATCCCTGTAGAAGTCGCCTGATGAAGGATATACAGTCGACTGTTTATTATACAGTTGCCTGTGTAGTCTTCTACAGTCGACTATCCTGGCTCAGATTATAGCCATTGGGATTTTTCTAGCCGTTGAACAGTCGACTGTCACTTGTTCATCAATCGACTGTATGTGCCGTAAACTGCCAAAATCTCGCCGTTGAACCCAGGACAGTCTCGAGAATTAAAAATAAAATCTAGCCGTTGAACCCACTCATATGCCCTCTTATATGGGTATCATACGCCATATGAGGCACCCCATCATATGCACTCTTACAAGGGTGCGGGTACAAGCCCACATGGGCTTGTACTTCTTGTACCCGTCCCCTTTATGTGAGAGGGCATATGCGGAGGTGCCTCATATGGCGTATGATACCCATTATTCGCACACACACACACATACACATATACATATATATACATCTATATTACATTTGGCAACTGTTATTAAATTGCCTTGCTGACTAGGACAAGCTGACTAGGACAAACATGTTGATAGAAGGATGGATCTTGGGAAATCAACGGTTAAGATGGGAGGGAAAACTTTTGTATTGAGGGGGCCTTTTTGGAGAAATAATTCTTCATTTAATTTTGTGAAATTTGAGATCTTTGAATTTAAGAGGTCTTGAAAGTTGGATAGCCATGCATTTATGTGATTTAATTTACAGTATTTATAACAAAAATAAGGAAAAGTTATATTATCAATGAATTATATGGTTCGTATTCAAATCATCCTTATCTATCTGGGCATTTGACTTCATCAAGAAGAAAATAATGCACTCATATTTGGATAACAGAACGTCGTAATTAATACACTCACATTGGGCCCTGCATCACGTCACGCGTCGAAGGTGCCCGCGTCGGATTTGTTGTTCCGTGCCAAAGGCACCCATGGTGAACAAAATATTTTTACGCTAATATGTTGTTCTGTGTCAAAGGCACCCACGTCGAATTTTTTGTTCTACGCTAATTTGTTGTTCCGCGTCGAAGACGCCTGCTAAATTTTTTACGCTAATTTGTTGTTCTGTCCCAAATTTGTTGTTCTATGCTAATTTATTGCTCCGCACCGAATTTGTTGTTCTGTGTCGAAGGCGCCTGCGCCAAATTTGTTGTTCTGCGTCGAAGGCGCTCGTGTCGCTAAAAATTTTTACGCTTATTTGTTGTTCTTTTAAATTTTGGTTGTGGAAATAATTTTTTGGGAACAAAGATTTCGCGGGGAAAAATCTTAAGTGAACCGTGCCCGCGGCGACAGTTTATGACTAGTCTATATATTAAAACACAACTGTTTTTGAATTTTAGGGCTGACTGTAACAAGATCAAGAGTGGCTGTGATTTTGATTTGGGGGAATGGACGGTTAAGTTGTGGTTTTGGAAAAATTTTGTGGGGGAAAAACTGAACGGGGGGGGGGGATTTTGTTTGGGGAAAGACCAAAAATTTAAAAAACTAACCAAAAATTTAAAAAACTAACTTTATCTCTTCCAATTGCTTAGTACGGCTGCACTCAATTCTATATTTTTATTTTTATTTCTTCCACGAAATTCGGTGCATGCATTGCACAGTAAGAAAACAATAGCTTTAATGCATCAACCATTCTCTTACTTTTAGATAGGGTCATTAAAATCTTATTTGTTTTATTAATTACAACTTGCTTTTTCTGCCCTTTTCTTTGGAGATCTATTCAACAATAGACAAGTTGCAATATAAAATAAAAAAAATCTAACGAGCAACATTTTTTTCAGGAGAAACTTCTCTAAAATACAGATCATACGTGATATATTTTTTTCCCGTATAATACAAAGAATCATTTATGACGTAATTTTTGTTCTCATATCTTTTGTGATGAAGAGTACGTTTCATCATCGTATAAAAGATAGGTCTCACATGTATACATGTATAAATATATAAGTATTGGAACCAAACCAAATCGAATGTCTGGTTTCGACATTGCCTTCTACTTAATAAATTTCACGCCAAAGGCGCTCGGGCCGTGAAGTTTTTTTTACCCTAATTGCGCCGCATTTGTTGTTCCGCACCGAAGGCATCCGTTCAGCTAAATATTTTTACGTTAATTTGGTGTTCTTTTAAATTTTGGCTGTGGAAATAATTTTTTGCGGAACAAAGATTTCGCGGGAGAAAATATTAAATGAACCATGCCCGTGTGCACGTTTTATGACTAGTCTATTATTCATTTGATGAACTTTTTTGAATTTTAGGGCTGACTAGGACAAGCTGACTAAGACAAAAGGATTGATAGAAAGACGGTTCAGATTTAATCTTGGAAAATCAATGGTTTAGATGAGATATTGTTTAAATTTTGGGGTATGGAATTTTAACTTTTGGGGGAAATTTGTTGGAAAAACCAAAACTTTGAAAACCGCAACATCTCTCTCTTCCCCTAAAACAGCAGCTTGACTCATAGGTTGTTGGAAACGTGCATGGCAATGGGAGAGTCAAGCTCTTTGAATTCTGACGTGCAAAATGAGCTTGGGAGCATGCATGAGATAGTTATATGTTAATGGCTGGCTGATTCTCAAAGTTGTAGAAAATATTAAGCTTAGTTAGCATATGTTTCATGAAAAGATCAATTAAAAATGTGGTCTCCTGTAAAAATAAAAAACAAAACCGAAAACTGTTATGAATCAACTACTGGGGGAGGAGCCCCCATCCCTTTATTTATAGTCAAATATGGAGAGTACAAGTATGGGTTACATTGGTATGTGCCTATCTTTAAGATAGCCTAGTATCTTGACCAACTCGGTTCATATCCATTCACAAGACTAACCCTTATCCAACCATAGGTGTGGACTCTGCTCGTGAATACTTCAGGATTCTGAGCATAGAAGAGTCTCACATAGGGTAGATACTTCAGGATCCTGAGTTGGTGAGATTTGCGTCGTTAAAACCTTTAGCTATGGAAAATCCTGTGGAAAAAACCATAATTAAGAGAAAAGAGTACAAACTCTCCCTACCTCCCCCTGATCTGTACAAGCTCTCAAGCTTTCAGATCTCTTAGGCGTCTCATCCCAATCTTCTGTACAAGCTTCCTAAAAGAAGCAGTAGGAAGGGTTTTAGTGAATAAGTCTGCCAAATTGTCACATGATTGCACTTGTCTGATGTCGATCTTGCCATCTCTCTGTAGCTCGTGCGTCCAGAAGAACTTTGGTGAAATGTGCTTTGTTCTGTCGCCTTTGATGAAGCCACCTCGTAGCTGAGCTATGCAAGCAGCATTGTCCTCGAACATTGAAGTAGGTTCGAGGTCTCTAGTCTTCATTCCAGTAGTCAACATGATGGATGAACAACTGAGTGTAGCCATACGCATTCTCTGCTTGCTTCATGGATGGCGATGATCTCTGAGTGATTAGATGAGGTCGCCGTCAAGGTTTGCTTGATGGATCTCTAGGAAATGTCTGTCCCTCCATAGGTTAACACATACCATGTTTGTGATTTCACATTGTGGGGATCAGACAAGTAACCTACATTAGCATAACCAACAAGTGTAGATGATATTCCATTTTTTGTAGAAGAGTCTCAAATCTGTAGACCCTTGGAGGTAGCACAGAAGGTGCTTAACCCGGTCCAGTGGCGCTGTGTGGGTGCTGCACTGTATCTGGCTAGCAAATTTATTGCGAATGCTATGTCGGGACGTGTGCAGTTTGCCAGATATAGGAGTGCTCCGATGACACTCAGATAAGGGACTTCTGGACCAAGTATATCCTCCCCCTCTTCTAGAGACCGGAAGGGGTCTTTATGTGCATCCAGAGATCGTACCACCATAGGTGTACTAAGTGGATGACATTGGTCCATATGGAATCTTTGCAACATATTCTTTATGTATGTGGTTTGATGTAATATGATTCCATGTTTTAGATGTTCAATCTGTAAGCCAAGGCAAAATTTTATTTTGCCTCGGTCTTTCATTTCGAATTCTTTTGTTATGCTTACAGATATCTCATCGATCTCTTCAGGAGATCCAATGAGATTCAAATCATCTACGTAGACAGCTATTATTACGAATCCTTTTCCCTTTGCTCTTATGAAGATGCAATGGCAGACTTCATTGTTATTGAATCCTTGTTGAACAAGGAATTCGCTGAGTCTGTTGCACCGCATCCTTCCTGATTGTTTAAGACCATACAATGATATTTGAAGCTTAACAGAGTAGACGTCTCGAGGTCTATCTTTAAATTCAGCAGGAATTGAAAAGACATCAGGAAGTTTCATGTATATCTCCTTGTCAAGATTACCGTATAGATATGCAGTCACAACATCCATTAGCTGCATGTCTAAACCTTCCTTTGCTGTTAAGCTTCTCAAGAATCTGAAGGTGGTCGCATCCAGGACCGGGGAGTATGTTTCCTCATAGTCAATGCCCGGTCTTTGGAAAAATCCTTGCGCTACAAGCCTTGCTTTGTAGCGTGTGATCTCATTATTTTCATTTATTTTTCTCACGAATACCCATTTGTATCCCACAAGTTTGACACCATTAGGTG
>CM061133.1:135709573-135816767 GCA_030789695.1 Scilla litardierei | reverse complement strand
ATTCCCCCTTTATTAGCCATATGTCGCATGCACTTATGCATATATAATGCGACTTTCCCACTCATCCAGAGATCCTCTCCGCAAGGGAACAGATTCCCTTTGTACACGACTTCGTGTACGCGACGTTCGAGGTCCGTATTCCCTCGTACATCCCCCACAAGGGTGAACAAACGTCTTCCATATCCAACATCTCCCACTCACACTTGAGGGGATTGTAAGAGAACGTCTTTCCCTTAGTTCTTTCATCTATCATACCGAGAAATAGACCGTGCGACCGTCATGCGCGTAGAGTCTGTTGTTGTGCACTTGTTAGAGATACACAACGACCTCGAAGGTGCAAAGTTGAGTAGTTCAACGCATGCTTTACCCTAGATTATTTCTTCGCATTTCTTATACTTTATATTCAACAATTGAATCCCATCTGGATTACAATTGGCTGGCCAGCTTTGAATCATTAAAGTCTAAATGCGAATATGAAATCAATCTTCCTCTTCTTGTAAACCTTCTGATCTTGACTTGATCCGCTTTTCTAACGTGCCCCGCCGAGCCGAATTACCATAGCCCATTAGTAACACGCTAAGATAGCGATCATCTCGTCAAATCTAAAGGAACCAATTGGAGTCCTTGAGGGTAAGAGTTAAGACCCGTATGGCCTTTGAGTCTCACATAATAGCAAACACTATTGCTACTAACTCAGTGGTCGAAATGCATACGTGGTATGAACACGTATTACAACATCACTCCTTTCCCAGGGAGAGTATGTCTTAATGATGTTGTACGGATGAAAAGATCAGACACCACTGTGCCTATCTTTTTGAGTCCCCTTACTACTCGTGAAATATTCACGGACTCTCATCCTGCATAAGACAGATAGGATTTAAAATCCTACGAGATCTCTTTCAAATATCCTTGTGATACAGATCTCAGATCTTTTGTAAGCATCCGTATGATGCAGATCTTTTATTCGACTATCTTGTTTAAGTCACGACTCTAAATCATTTGTCTAATGATTTTGACTTTAAACTAGTCTCATCTCTATCTTATCCATCTGATAAGATAAGGCGGTTGCTCATGTGAGAGAGCCAACCTTAATCTGTCCGACATACACACAATAAAATAGCTGAGACTTAAACACAAATGTATATAAAATCATTTGTAAGAAACTTATATGCAAATTAAATTTTGATCTTCTATAGACATGGGAAATATTACATGATACAGCTCAGCACCTACGCATTCCCATAGATGATAAGTGTTTGAAAAACACATCTCTGGGGATCGCCTTGGTAAGGGGATCCGCTATCATCTCATGCGTGGATATGTATCCTATGTCTACTTCCTTCCGTTTGTCATAATCCTTCGCAAACTTGAATCGAATGTCAATGTGTTTGGTCTTACAATGAAATTTAGGATCTTTGACATAGGCAATCGAAGCTTGACTATCACTGTATATAGGAACAATGCTCGAGTCAGAGGCATTCGTCAGCCTGTCTAAGAATTTCCTAAGCCAAACAGCTTCTTGGACCGCCATGCTGAATGCTACGAATTCGGCTTCCATGGTTGATAAGGCGATGCAGGTTTGTTTCTTGCTGCTCCAGGATATTGCACCATTCCCGAGCAAGTAAACAAAACCTGAGGTAGATCTTCGCTCGTCGAGATCACCCGCCCAATCAGCATCGGTATAGCCTTCGAGTCTCAAGGTATTGCCTTGATAGCATAACGCATAGTCCGCAGTCCCTTTGAGGTATCTTAATATCCTCTTCACCGCTTTCCAGTGTGCTTGTCCTGGGTTGGATTGGTAACAGCTTACCATACCAACAGCATAGCAAATGTCCGGTCTGGTACACATCATGGCGTACATCAGACTCCCGACAGCACTGGAGTATGGAACTTTTTCCATAGCTTTCTTTTCTTTTGGATCTTTGGGACACATCTCCAAACATAGACCCTCGCCTTTGCTTATTGGAGTATCAATTGGCTTGCAGTCCTGCATATTAAACCGTTCTAAAACTTTCTTTATATATGTCTCTTGAGAGAGAGAAAGAAGTTTCTTGGAACGATTCCTTGAGATCTTAACCCCAAGGATATATGCAGCTTCACCCATGTCTTTCATTTCAAAGACGGATGAAAGTCAAGCTTTGATATCCAAGATAAGACGCTTATCATTTCCGGCAATAAGTATGTCATCTACATAAAGAGACATAATTACATACTTGTTTTTAATCCTCTTAATATATACGCAGTTGTCTTCGTCGAGCATGGAGAAACCATACGACAAAACGACTTCTTGAAAGCGCATATACCACTGCCTTGAGGATTGTTTAAGACCATATATGGATTTACGAAGTTTACAAACCTTATGTTTGTTTTCTTCTTGTACAAACCCGTTTGGTTGTTCCATGTAGATCTCCTCATCTAGTTCTCCGTTAAGAAAAGCAGTCTTTACATCCATCTGATGTAACTCGAGGTCCAAACAAGCCACCATTGCCAGAATTAAGCGAATGGAGGTAAAACGCACGACAGGAGAGAAAGTCTATTCGTAGTCTATTCCTTCCTGTTGCGTGAAACCTTTCGCAACAAGGCGAGCTTTATATTTCTCGATGGAGCCATCAGCCTTATGCTTGATTTTGAGAACCCACTTGTTCCCAATGGCTCTACGTCCCTTAGGTAAATCAACCAAGTCCCAGACTTGGTTTGTTTTCATGGATTGAAGTTCTTCTTCCATTGCCGCTATCCATTTATCTTTAGCAGGGCATGTGACGGCCTGTTTGAAATTTGCAGGTTCGTCATCATCTTGTAGTAATGTCATGAATGATTGAGGAAATTCATCCTCAAATCTCAGAGGTGTTAGTCTCGTTCGATTACTACGTCTTGTTTGAGTTTGATCACTCCCACTTGGAATGACATCACTCCCACTTGGAATAACATCACTCCCACTCGGAATAGGATTGGTATCGTTCGTATCATCCATTGGTGAAGTTTGAAACGTATTTTCTTTTTCACCAAGAATTCTCCCACTCGAACGTTCCGATCCTTCTTGATCCCAAGTCTCAAACAAGGATAAGTCTTGACTTATCTCACCCTGTCTTGGAAACTCATTTTCCAAGAAGACAACATCCCTCGATTCGAATTCTATAAGACCTCCATTGTCCTCTTGACCGACGAAAGCATATCCTTTGGAGTTTTCAGCGTATCGGATGAAGATACACTTCCTCCCACGTGGCCCAAGTTTGCCATATTTGTGAGAGGATAAATGTGCATAAGAGGCACAACCCCAAGGTTTTAGAATGCTTAAGTCTGGAGTTCTATTGTTCCACAACTCATAAGGAGTAGAACTTACCGACTTCGAGGGTACACGGTTTAAGATGAACGCTGCCGTCAATAATGCATCACCCCAAAAGGTGATAGGCAAATTTGCCTGTGACATCATTGATCGGATCATTTCCATCAATGTCCTATTTCTTCTTTCCGCAACACCATTTTGTTGTGGAGTATAAGGCATAGTTATTTGATGAACTATGCCTTTTTCATCACAGAGTTCCTTAAAACTCGTTAATTGATATTCTCCACCCCGATCGGTTCGCAAGACCTTTATCTTGCGATCTAGTTGATTTTCCACTAAACTCATATAGTTTTTGAAGCAAGTTAAAGCTTCATGTTTGTGGGAAATCAAATAAATGTGACCGAAACGGGTGAAGTCATCAATAAATGTGATGAAATAGGACTTCCCGCGTCTTGTCTTAACATTCATTGGACCGCAAATGTCCGAATGGATAAGCTATAATGGAACTTCGGCCCTTGTGCAAGTTCCAAACGGCTTGCGACAAGTTTTCCCTACAAGACAATGTTCACAAGTTGACATTTCAACTTTTGAAACATTAGATAGCAAGCCACTTTTGGCAAGTCTATCCATTCTAGTTGGTCCAATATGACCAAGTCTTGCATGCCAACAAATGATCTCATACTCAGAGTTAGAAACATTTGGTAAATGGAAACTTTCATTAATGGAAGAAGAATCATCATACATTGTATTTAAAACAATTAATCCATTACAAACATTACCAGAACCAATCAAAGAATTATTACAAACAAGGTCAACATATTGTTTATAGAACCTCCACTCATAATTAACATGACCACGGAAACGATATTCCTTCTAATATCTGGAGCAAAGAGGACGTCATGCAATAATAAAGTCCGGCCGTTGTCGAGAACTAGCTTGCATGTTCCGACGCCTTTGACTTCAACACGAGTGTTGTTGCCGACGTATATCCACTTTGTTCCTTGAGTTATCCTTCGATACTCTACGAAGAACCTTCTGTCCTTCGCTACGTGGTCTGTGGCCCCTGAATCAATCAACCAAAAATAGTTAGATTCAGCAAGAAACATGGAACTAGAAACACATATGTAACTAGCCCTACAAGTTACCTTATCACTTCCATCCGTACATGTACGGGCGAAGTGACCGTACTTGTTGCACTTAAAGCACTTGATCTTCTTCAAGTTTTTCTTCTTTGAGTGCACATTCTTTTGCCACTTTTTGTTCTTAGTCTTCTTTGAGGTTTCCGGTTCTTGCTTTCGTTCGTTCACAAACCTTAAGCGTTTATTCTTCCGCTTATTTCCTCCATGTGAGGAACTAGCGGCCACGTGCACTTCTGCACTTGGTTTTGCGGCTTGAATCCGCTCTTCCTCGAGTTCGAGGTGTTTCGATACATCGCTTAAAGTTTTAATGCACTCATTATGAGTGAGATGCATTTTCATGTTATCACAGCTATCTGGGAGTAAACGAATGACTGCTTGGATCTGCTGTTCGTCAGACAGCGTAACACCCGCATCCTTTAATTCAGATATAAGATTCGCCATGTGGCGGAGATGCTTTTTCATAGAATGATCTCGCCGCATTTTGTACGAATCAAATTGAATATTTAAGGAGCGGAGTTTGGTAACCGAAGTTCCACCAAACTTTATCTCTAGCTCAGACCATATGTCTTTGGCTAGGTCGAATTCCCGAAATAGACGCATTATGTCATTGTCCATGGCGGACAGTAACGTAATACGTGCTATTTTGTTCTTTCGAGTCCAAGTATCATAAGCTTCCCGGTCCCTCTTGTGTTGGGCCGTATTGCCCAACTCAGGTTCTTCCATTATGTTTTGGAGTGTTTCGAGCACATCTTGCTCCTCCAAAACATATTGGATTTTAATTGACCAAAGTTTATAATTGTCGCCGTTGAGCTTTTCACCTTTGTTAAGCTCTGCGACAATATTCTTAGAAGCGGTAGACATATTCGATTCAAAAAACTGCAAAGAAAATGAAAAACACGATCAAAATTCAATGCATAAAGTTTCGATTCTTTAAACACTTGATAAGTTCCTTGGATGCGTTGAAATGTTACTCTAGAATCGAGAAGTTCACTACGTTCCCAACTACCATCTAGAAGTAACTTTCAAAGTATCCCTCTTACTTATCTTAAGTAAAAAGAAATCAGAAATAATACCCGTATGGTATTAGCAGCGGAAAATTACTTTGAAAACCATATCTTTCAAAATAGAATAGGTGAGAGTTTGCGCAAAGAATTTTAGCGCAACAATTGCCAAGCCACGAGACCTGTTCTACACACCCATGGGTTAGTTAACCATGGCCGGATCGTGGTAGGACTTGGAATTCTAAATTGCGCTATCCCGATTTAAGGACGGGACATAACCTATTTGAAAAACATCTTTGTCAAAAAAAATTTGAAAGCACGTTGGCTAATCTCCGTAGAGTAGAGCACAACGTCACAAGTACATTGGCTAATCTCCGTAGAGTAGAGCACAATGACATGGCTAATCTCGCATGAAGTAGAGCACTATGGCTAATCTTCAAGGAGTAGAGCCCAAAAACTTCATTAAAACATTAGTCCCGTATGAACTAGTCGGCACTGTGGTTAGCCCCGTATGGGCTAATTGACACATTCGAGTTTGGCCAATGCCTTTTGTCACCCCGTATGGGTCAGTAGGCAAGTTTACAGTCGACCCAGACCTTCTGCCAGATTGGTCGACCAAAAACACAAAATTGGTCGACCAATTTTCGAAATGCAAATTCTCCCGGCCAGGGCCTCTGCCCTGGCCGGCCAGGGGCCCTGGCCCCCTCGGCCAGGGCCGGCCAGGCCCTAGCCTCTGCCAGGGCCGGCCGGCCAGGCCACTGGCCGGGGCTAGGGCTCCTGCCCTGGCCTCGGCCAGGCCCTGGCCTGAGGCCAAGGCGCTGCCCTGGCCTCTGCCAGGGCGGCCTGGCCGCTGGCCGGGGCCAGGGCTCCTGCCCTGGCCTCGGCCAGGCCCTGGCCTGAGGCCAGGGCGCCGGCCCTGGCCACTGCCAGGGCCGGCCTGGCCGGCAGGGCTTGGCCAAGGCCGGCCACTGCCGGCCTGGCCTTGGCCGGCCACTGCCGGCCTGGCCATGGCCGGTCATGGCCAAGGCCATTCGGCCATGGCCGGCCACCCCCTTTAAATGGCGTTGCCGCACTCATTCCTCCCCCTTGATGGGGTGGTCGCCGGTGGTTATTGGCCGTAGCCAACCCCTTCCGCTTGGGGAGGGGTGGTGCATGGCCTTCATAGCCCATTTGGCCATGGTGCACATGCACCAAATTTTCTCTTACCCGATGGAAATAACTACCATCATCTTCCTCGATGAAGCACCCGTTCGTCGATGAAGCACCCGTTCGTCGAGAAATTAGTTATTTCCTAATGGCCGTGTGCCAAAAATGAAAAATAACATACTACGTGAACGGTCGGTTCTTCCCGTCACGGAGAGTTCCTACCATATCCGTAATGATAGGAGACCCTAACGTGAAAAGAACAACCGCTGCGTTCTCTCCGTCACGAAGCGTTCCTACTATATCCGTAATAGTAGGAGACCCATTCGTGAAAAAGACAACGACTCGTTCATAGTTTCGACGGGGTGGCGGTTTGACCGGGGCGAACCCATATGGCTTTGATACCAATGAAGGATCCTGCCAAAACAGAGTTAGGATCGATAATTAAAGTTGAGACTTACGCTTGCGTATGCGGAACGGTAGTCTCGGAACTTTGCCTTCGGATTCGCCACGACGGATCGAGTCTTCTCACGAACGGAGTAAGGCTACTAACCCACAATCTAAATCTCTATTTTAGATTAAGAACTTGGAAAGAGGAAGAGAAAGGATTTCTGCAGAGCTTCGCTAGGATGAAGATGCATGCATGAATTTCATGCAAAAGGTGTAAGAAATGGCTTACCCTTGGGTCTTATTTATAGCCCCCAAGGTAGTTATTTTAGGGTAAGTTGTTCCTTTGGAACAACTTAATTAAGGTGTACCATTATGCATGGCACATTATAAGCTTAAGTTGTACCATATGCATGGTACAACATAAGCTTAAGATATTCCCCCTTTATTAGCCATATGTCGCATGCACTTATGCATATATAATGCGACTTTCCCACTCATCCAGAGATCCTCTCCGCAAGGGAACAGATTCCCTTTGTACACGACTTCGTGTACGCGACGTTCGAGGTCCGTATTCCCTCGTACATCCCCCACAAGGGTGAACAAACGTCTTCCATATCCAACAAAACGATGTCTCAAATATGGCCCAAAACCTACTTTTCGCAGAAAAATCCAGCTGCCCAAAAATAATCTTTTAGGGTTCGAAACCCTAGTTGTGGGGTCCATAGAGTGGCCCCACGAGTTGACTCGCACCCAGCACACAGGGCGCGTGCGTGGGACTCGCCCTGCGGGGCGCGTCTGGCGCCCTGTAGGTGCCAGTGACATTTGGTCTTGCCCCTTTGGCCCGGGGGCCTACAGAAAGGGGGCCTTTGTGCCCCCTTTTATTATTTATTCTTTGGGTCTTTATTTAGGATTTCTGGCTCATTTTGGATCCGTTTTTGACGCCGTTTGAACCTGAATTTTCACGTGGACGTTCCGAACATCCACGTAACAATTTTCTATGCATTTGTTATATAAATAGGCTCGCAAACGTTTTGCAACGTATTTACATTCTGTTGCATCAAATGCAATAATACACATCGATAATATTCCAAAGCTTATATCGCAAACTCTTTGCGACTTAATTAATTCACATACATCATATGTATCATCTCCCCTAAGACTTCTTATTACTTAACGGAGGTCTCACTCTGTGTAAGACCCTACAAACTGACCCTTCTACAGGTGGGGCTCGAAACCCCAGACGGCAGTGACCACGAGCAGCAGGTGTCGTCCCTGTTTCGGTATTATTATTATGTGGTTAACTCATAGACATGAGTATTGTCAAGACCACATTGACTGTGTTCGTGATGAATGCTGCAGTTTTAGTCCATTCGTCAAACCTATGTCGCATTATCAAGTATAGGGTACAGTCAACTGTCAACCCTAATAGCTTGAACTCGGTTACTCTCCATCGGTCTTTAGTCTATCAATGTTGAACTTATTCCAACATACTTTGGCCAAAGTTTTTCACTAAAGACCGAGCTAATACGTGTGACACTAACTCCCCATAAACTGGAGAGGCGAATCCTCTCTTGGTCATTACTCTCCTCGCATGCTTCAAGTGTCACCCAACCAAAAACCTTTCGACATGCTTTGCCTCGAAGCCAAGTCAGAGATCTAAGTGACACCGTTCACGTATAGGTTCGTACAATGACCTCAAGTCTAAGGACCAACTTGCCTATCATCACTGAGAGTTATCACCAACAGATTAGTTATATTAACCATGCGATAACTCTCATTGGGTCGTTCAGTGAACTCATTCTCCAATGAGCACATATGTCTCGTCTTCGACTTCTTTAAGTCAAACAACCATGAGATCATCGTCACCGCTCCATGATGAAGATAAAGACACAATGGTCTATCTGATGTATCGATATTCTTTTCTCGAAACATCTACGACCACGAACGATTTTATACTTATGCTACTATCGGTCAAGCAATTCTTCATGATCGAGATTCTCATCTCGATACTTGTTTGACCTTGCATCAAATCTCAGGACTTTACCTAAGTTCTAATTTATATTACATTATTGGGTTTTTCTCATATTAGTCCCTTAAATTATGTGTATTTTGATATTAGTCCCTTAAATTTTTGTAATTTGAATTTAGTCCTTTAAAGGGACTATTTAGGTTAAACTTTAAACATTTAAGGGACTATTTAGGTTAACAAAAGGGACTATTTAGATTAATATTAAACATTTAAGGGACTAAATTCAAATTACAAAGATTTAAGGGACTAATATCAAAATACACATAATTTAAGGGACTAATATGAGAAAAACCCTACATTATTATTAACTTAGGTAAATTCTTACCAAACAGCTCACTATTATTTTAAACAAAATGTTAGTACACATACACAGAGATAAATTGCCTCGAGGGCATACACATCTTCCAACAGAGAATGCATGCAAATCTGAAATCCATAAATCCTCAAAGAATCCACTTGTTGGGAATGTGGGTTGCGGCCACACTGGTGGCAAACTTGTGATTTTAAGCTCCGGTTGGCAATTTTGTAATTTTGGGCCATAAGAGCATTTTTGTGAATATGGACAAATCAGCCCTATATTCAGTGAGTGAGGGGTTAGGGTTAGGTTATGAAGAATATTAAAGAAGAAGATTGTGATATAGTTAAGTAGTGTATGAGTAGAAATTAGATCTAGGTCTTGAAGAGTTAGCCCGTTATCTTGTATCAAAGGGTAGGAGAGTGGGTTTCCTCTCTATTTGAGACCATTTATCTTTGTATTTTCCTTGATTATCTATAAAAATCCTTCATTTTCGCCAAATCTCCAAATTTCTTCCACTCAAGCCCTAACCTTTCCTGTCAAATTTGTATAGAGCTCAGATCCTGAAGGCATCATTGGGAAAGATGGAAGTTTTCAAGGAAATCATGCCAGCGGAACTCGAGAGGATGGGATACACGTTGAAGCTAGAGATGAAGCAAATCCTTGCAGAGACGTGTCGTCTAATAGCGGATGATTTTACAGAGATCGATCGCTTTACCCTTCCACTACAAAGGCTATGACACATCTGAAGACCACATGCCCAGATCTGTCAATCTGAACAAAAAGGACGTAGACGACACAGATCTAAAGCTGAACGACGTTAAAGGCGAAGATCTGAGTCCGACAAAGGTGAGAGAGGAACCACTGGAGGCCGGTGACCTCCGATAGGGCCGCCAGGGCCCCGCAGCCACATGAGGCTGATGGGACCCGCAGGTACAGCAGGAGGCGGACCCCCGACCAGAGCGCGCGCGACCAGCAGCCCGCGCGCGCATGAAGGGTTTTTCCCTTAGGGGCGTTTTCGACCCTTCACTTCTAATTATTTTTTAATGGCAAACTTGTAATTGATTAGAGGGGGGATTTATTCTTAAGCTAGGGCTAGCCGTCTTTTTTTTCCTTATGCTTGATTATTGAATTGTTCTTGAGGTAGTTCTTAGGAGAGTGCGGATGTCCTCGCTCTTGGCGTCTTGGGAGGGTGGTTTCCCCTAGAATTGTAGCCAAAGTTATCTCTTTTATTGTTGTTTTCTTCAATATAATTTCAGATTTGATATATTCATATCAATTTGGTATCAGAGCGCGTGACGATCCATGGCGGCTTCGACAAGATCACAAAACATGTTCGAGACTTTGGAGGCGAAATTTACTAGCGAAATCGACGGGATAAAGAAATCCTTGGCGGGGAACGATGAATCCATGGCAATGTTGACGGCTTCCATCGAAAAATTGACAGCGAGGCAAGAGAAACAAAACAAACAATTCGCGCAATTGATTTTTCAATTGACGGCCAACACGGGAAAGGATGGAAAAGATGATGGAAAGCCTAAATCAGCGGAAAAGGTGTCACCTTTGGTCAAGGGGAAGGAAAAGATGGAGCTTTTTGATGCGGAAGACGTCCACGTTGAGGAGTACGATGAGGAGGAAGACGGAGACCCTTAGAAGGAGGATTATCGAGAAACGGTGCGCCGGAAAGCGGAGGAAGCAAGGAGGGGGCGTCAGCGGCCCTAGCCGCCACAACCACGACGCGTGGCAGGGTTTTGGGGGGCCGCGGGTCCCTCCCAGGCCCTCACGGGCCCCCAGAACAGTCTTTGGGGGGGGCGGCGCACCCCCCAGCCAGCGACGGGGTCGGCAAAGGCCCCCAGGCCCCGGCGGCCCCGCTGATAGCGACAGGACCACGGGGGCCCGGAGAACCTTCGACAGGGCCCGCGGCCCCTTCACAGGGTCGCTGGGGCCCCGCCAACCAGAGAGGAACCCCCACAGGGGGCGGGAAGCAAGGCAGGAGCAGCGGCCTTCTTTCGGGGAATTTTCGGTCTATTCTGATGGCCCGTCACGTGGATTCGACGGCTGTTTTGACCCAAGAGATGGGCAGGGGTATTACGACGACGAATGAGGTTTTCGAAACCCTCCCGACCCTCGGTATGTCGATGATAGATGGCGCCCGCCACCCCACACGTATGAGAGGTGTCCCAGAGTTTATCAGGAGCAGCAGGATGGTCAGACAGAAGGCTACGGTGGTCGAGGAGAAGGGCCCCGAGGGGGACATGATGATCGCTGGAGTGGACCGCCGGGAGGGTTTGAGACACACCAAGAGAGGTGGCAGCACTACCATCAACCTAGGTATGGCGGGGGACGAGGAGACCAGGGCAATCAATATGGACCGGCTTCGGAAACTGTAGATGCCAGTATTCGACGGGGTGGATCCAGTATCGTGGATCAACCGAGTAGAGAGATTTTTTAGAGTCTCTCGCATGACCGAGGAGCAGAAGCTGGAGACAGCTGGGATTTGTCTGGATGGGAAGGCGCTCGCCTATTTTCAGTGGAAGGATAAGAGGCATCCTTTTTGCTCGTGGGAGGAGATCAGTGATCAGATGGTAGAGAGGTTCAGGGACCCACACTTGGAGAACGTGAGAGAGCAGCTGTTATCACTCAGGCAGGATGGAACAGTACGAGATTACCTAGAGAGGTTCGAGGCCCTATTAGGACAGGTGCACGGGGTGACGGATGAGACGATGGAGAGCATCTTCATGAAGGGGTTAAAGGCCACTATTCGAGCAGTGGTGCGCATGCAGAAGCCCCAGAGTCTGATGGAGGCCATGGAGTACGCTCAGATGGCGGAGGATTGGCAGATGGAGGAGAGGAATGTGAGGGGCAGTTGGAGTGGCCCAGTTTCACTCAGTCAGACAGCGACAGGAGGTCCATAGAGAGCCACGACGGGATCTAATCCGGCCCCCACAGAGAAGGGTAGGGAGAAGAGTAGTGTACCACAGGCTTGGGGCAGTTCAGACGGATGACCGATGCAGAGATGAGGGAGAAGCGGCAGAAGGGCATATGCTTTAGATGCGATGAGTGGTTCACACCAGGCCACAGATGTGCGGAGCGCAAGCTCCAGGTACTGCTGCTAGAGGATGAGGATGACGAGGCTGAGGTTGAGGACGAGACCGCCGAGGTAGAGGAGGAGTCTGAGGGCCACGAGCTAGACGTGGCAGATGTTTCTCTTAACTCCGTAGTAGGGTTCACACCGAACCATACCATGAAGTTGAGGGGGCATATCGACGACCATGAGGTGACAGTACTTATCGACAGTGGGGCAACCCACAATTTCATTTTCAGAAGAGTGGTGGCCCAGCAGGAGCTTCAACTGACAGACTGTGTTAGCTTCAGTGTTATGATGGAGACGATGAAGAAGGAGAGCAGCCGGGGGGTTTGCAGAGGACTAGTGCTGACATTACAGGGGGTGCAGGTGATATCGGACTTATTGCCTCTAGACTTGGGGAGCACCGACATCATCCTGGGCATGACGTGGCTACAGACGTTGGGGGAGATGACGGTGAATTGGAAACTGCTCAGAAGGAAGTTTTAAGAGGGGCGAGCAGTCACATTATATGGGGACCCCAGCCTATGCAGAGTATTGGTCTCATTGAAGACCATGGTTAGGCCCATTCAGACATATGGCGGGGATACTTAGTGGAGTTATATTCATTGGCGGGAGAGGGGGGCGCTGAGGCCAAGGAAGAGCAGCTCATTCCAGGAGAGGTACAACAGCTGATAGGGCAGTTCGAGGTCTTTCAGGAGCCTTGGGGTCTTCCGCCGCCGAGGGATCACGAGCACGACATAATACTACGGGAGGGGGTGTCCCCCATCAGCTTAAGGCCCTACCGTTACCCCAGCATTAGAAAGACGAGATCGAGTGGATGGTGGCAGAAATGATGCAGACGGGAGTGATACAACCTAGTGTGAATCCCTTTTCCAGTCCAATGCTTTTAGTGAAGAATGATGGGAGCTCGCACTTCTGCGTGGACTACATGGCCTAGAACAAGGAGACAGTGCCAGATAAGTTTCGCATACCAGTTATTGATGAGCTCTTGGATAAGTTGCATGGGGCAGCCCTATTCACCAAGATAGACCTCAAGTCGGGCTACCACCAGATCAGGATGCGGCAGGAGGATGTGCCCAAGACGGCATTCAGGACGCATGAGGGTCACTACGAGTTTCTATTCATGCCTTTCGGCTTGACTAACGCACCAGCTACCTTCCAGGCCTTGATGAACAAGATATTTCGCCCTTACCTGAGACGATTTGTACTTGTTTTCTTCGATGATATATTGGTGTACAGTTATACCTTGGAGGAGCACTTCGACCACATGCAGGTCGTGTTCCAGGAGATGCAGTACCATCAGCCGTTTGCGAACCAAAAGAATTGCTTATTCGGACAGCCACATGTGGAGTATCTGGGGCATGTGGTATCGGCAGACGTGGTGGCAGCGGACAGATCGAAGATTGCGGCGATGATAGACTGGCCGCGCCCCACCACCCTCAGGGGGCTGCGGGGATTCCTGGGCTTGACAGGATATTATCGCAGATTTGTGCATGGATACGGGACTATCGCATGGCCACTGACCGAGCTACTTAAGAAGGGCCAGTTCATTTGGAGAGAGGAGGCGACGACAACATTTGAGGCCTTAAAGAAGGCCATGACCACCGTGCCAGTGTTGGCGTTGCCAGACTTTTCCAGACCCTTCGTGGTAGAGGCAGACGCCTCGGGACACGGATTGGGAGCGGTATTGATGCAGGATCAGCGGCACATTGCGTATTATAGTCAGGTGTTGACCGCTAGAGCCAGACTGCGATCTGTCTACGAGAGGGAGTTGATGGTCATTGTACTGTCTATTCAGAAGTGGAGACCGTACTTGTTGGGGAGGAATTTCCTGGTGCGCACAAATCAGAGGAGCCTCAAATACCTATTAATGCAGCGCATAGTAGCAGAGGAGCATAAGAAGTGGCTGCAAAAGCTGATGGGATACATGTTTGAGATTGAGTATCGCCCCGGACTAGAGAACAAGGCGGTGTATGCCCTTTCGCGACGAGAGTATGTGGAGTTGGCGGCACTGGCGGTTTCAGTACTACAGGACTGGGAGCCACTGCAGCGGGAGGCTGAGCATGACCATGACTTGGCAGGCATACGAGCAGCACTATTGCAGGGCTCTACGGAGTACCCAGTTTATACTATTCAGGAGAGACGGCTGCTACATTGGGGGCGATTGGTTCTGCCGAGGACTTTGACATATATACCGACCATACTTCAGGAGTTCCACAACAGCGCCGTAGGAGGACATTCTGGGGTCCTCAAGACTTACCAGAGGCTGGCGAGGGAGGTCTACTGAAAGGGGATGAAGAAGGATGTAACGATGATGGTTGCAGAGTGTGACGTTTGTCAGTGTCACAAGTATCAGGCGATGGCTCCCAGGGGATTACTACAGCCAATGTCTTTGCCCGATCGTGTGTGGGAGGACCTTTCCATGGATTTCATTGATGGATTGCCGAAGTCGGGAGGATATATCGTCATATTTGTTATGGTAGACCGCCTCAGCAAGTATGTGCATTTTATACCACTCCGACATCCTTACAGTGCAGTGACTGTGGCGAAGGTATTTGTGAGAGAGGTCATTCGCTTGCATGGCCCCCAAAGTCCATTGTCTCTGATAGGGACAAGGTGTTCCAGATTGGATTCTGGCAGGAGCTTTTCAGACTTCAGGGTACAATGTTGAGACAGAGCACAGCCTACCACCCGCAGACAGATGGCCAGACTGAGCTCGTCAATAGGAGTGTGGAGACTTATCTGCAGTGTTTTATTTCAGAAAATCCCAAGGAGTGGGTTCGTTGGCTGGCATGGGCAGCGTACTGGTATAATACATCCTATCACACTGTAGCCCAGACGACACCGTTCAGGATCTTGTATGGTCGTGATCCCCCACATTTACTGCACTATGGGCATGAGACGACACCAGTATCAGATGTAGAGCAGTACCTGGCAGAGAGGGATCAGATTTTGGAGGAGCTGAAGCTCTACCTGGCTAGAGCTCAGCAGATTATAAAGACGAGGGCAGACCTTCACCGCAGATATGTGCAGTTCGCAGTTGGGGATATAGTGTACTTGAAGCTGAGACCTTACCGTCAGAGATCCTTAGCCCATCGGAGGAATGAGAAGTTAGCGCCGCGATATTTTGGGCCTTTCGAGGTCGAGGCCAAGGTGGGACCAGTTGCTTACAGGTTGAGACTACCCCCAGGATCTGCTATCCATCCGGTATTCCATGTGTCGCAGCTGCGCCAGGTTATCAGATACCACACACCTTCATCCACCCTTCCGGAGACGTTGACAGACGATATGGAGGTGAGGTTGGAGCTTGAGGCGTTGAATGGGGTCCGTAGAGGGAGCACTGAAGATCGCGAGGTGCTGATGCAGTGGAAGGATTTGCCAGAGCACGAGAGCACGCGGGAGTCCATGTACGTGATGGCACAACAATTCCCAAATTTCCACCTTGAGGACACGATGGCTCTTTAGGGACGGAGTAGTGATGGGACCCGCAGGTACAGCAGGAGGCGGACCCGCGGCCAGAGTGTGCGCGACCAGCAGCCCGCGCGCACATGAAGGGGTTTTCCCCTATGGGCGTTTTCGACCCTTCACGTCTAATTATTTTTAATGGCAAACTTGTAATTGATTAGAGGGGTGATTTATTCTTAAGCTAAGGCTAGCCGTCTTTTATTCCTTATGCTTGATTATTGAATTGTTCTTGATGGAGTTCTTAGGAGAGTGCGGACATTCTTGCTTTTTGGCGTCTTGGAAAGGTGGTTCCCCCTAGAATTGTAACCAAATTTATCTCTTTTATTGTTGTTTTCTGCAATATAATTTCAGATTTGCTATATTCCTATCAGAGGCTCCGATCGGGGAGGGCGAAACCCTAGCGGATCTCCTGGGGCCTAGCGGCCCCCAGGCGAAACGCGTGGGTTCGACGAGCCTCACCAGGGCCTGCCAGGGGCCGACGAGCCCCCACAGGGGCGCCTGGGGGCTGCAGGAGACACCCGGGGGCTGGCGCCCTCTTGAGGCCCGGTAAACTTCCAACGAGCCGCCAACACCTCTTCGGGCCCTGCTAACGAGCGGACGAAATTTTTGCCCCTCCAGTGGGGCTGTTTTTTCCAAGTGAGCTGATTTCAGATAGTGGTGGCTGATTCAGAGCTACGGCAAACCTCCGGTTGCGTCTGCCGAAGGCGTGGAGCAATGTCCAAGGTCCCACGGCTCGTGAATCCAGGAGGAGACATGCTTCCCTTAGATCCCAGAGGAAACGAGCAATCCCTAGCACGCCCATGGACTTCATGCACCACCTTAAGGGCAATGTAGTTTTTCGGAGACAAAGTAGTGTTAGGAATCGGGGTTGCGGTCACACCGGTGGTAAAATTGTGATTTTGGGCCCTGGGTGGTAATTTTGTAATTTTGGGCCATATGGGGACATTTTAGTAAATATGGTAAAATCAGCCATATATATAGTGAGTAAGGGGTTAGGCTTAGGCTATGAAGAATATTGAAGAAGAAGATTGAGGGATATGAAAGTAGTGTAGGAGTAGAGATTATATCTCGGTGTTGAAGAGTAAGCCCTTTATTTTGAATCAAGGGGTAAGAGAGTGGTCTTCCTTTCTAATTGAGATTATTTATCTTTGTACTTATCTTGATCATCTATAAAATCCTTTTTTCCTCCCAAATCCCCAAATTTCATTCACTCAAACCTTAGCCTTTCATATCACCACTCCTGAACCTAACAAAGACAACTACGGTAATGATATATACAATCTAAGATTAACAAATAGAAAAGATAGCATATATAGTGATGAGTGTTTATTATATATATTTTTTCATATGATATCACCTTGCATTGCATACCACTTTGTCACGCATTCGATGATATTTCTTTCATCATTTGTTTCCTTTTCACTCTTGGATCTCTTTTGCATATTTCAGATATAAACGTGGAGTTTCGGGACCCTAGATCGGAGGGGAAGGCGTTAGAACGAAACGAGAAGCGAACGGGAGCCAAATAGACAAAGAGGGATGGAATAGGAGCAATGACACACGACCGCGTGGATTACCCCACGCGGTCGCGTCGCCAAAGCCCTAAAGGAGCTATTGGAAACGACGACGACGCGGTCGTGTGGATTACTCCACACGTTCGCGTCGCTATGAAGCCAAGGGGGAGCAAAAACAGGAGCGACGCGGCCGCGTGTGTCACACCACGCGACCGCATCACACGAAGGAGCAGAAGGCCCTAAACGGTCGCGTATGCGTCCGTTTAGGAGTGGGTTTTGAAGGAACTTAAGCGGAGTTCTACGCGACCACATGGAATTCCATGCGGTCACGTCACAGATAAAGAAATGAAAGACAGAAGCATGTTTCTGGACCCCGCGACGACGTGGTCGCATGGGAGTCGATGCAATCGTATCACCTAGGATTTTCTGAAGAGAATTTGAGCGCCGCCAATGGGCATTTTAGTTCTTTTTGAGGATTTTTCTGGGTAGTATTTATAGTTTTCTTTTTTCCACTTTTTAAGGGAATGCTTTTTCAGACTTTTCAGGGGAATTTTAGGGCTCTTCCTCAGGTGTTCTTGTTGTTTTATTCTTTGCAACAGTTTTTATGCTCTTTTGTTCTTGTGATTTTGACTTGGGATTTGAGTCTATTATTGGATTTTCTTATTCACTTGTATTGTGGATCAGTTTGATAGCTATGTTCATCTCTCTAATATTGTTTTTATGCATCATCTATTTTATCTAATCATGTTTTCATCAATGGATTGTGAGTAGTCATCTATTTAGGGCAGTAAGTTGAACCCTATTGAGATTTGCCATAGATTGATATGTTTGTGATGGGTTGTTAAATAATTGATGATTAGTGGTTTGTTAGGATGATCATTATCGATATAAATTGATCTCCTCCCTTGTGGATTATTAGATTAGTCACTAACTGGAGTCAGGGTTAATCTAGGGTCTTCAATCCTTATATCGATTTCTATTATCCATGTCGCCAACAAGAGTTGGACGTGGATTAGAGCCCTCCTAATAATGATCCAAATTCTATACATGATGGTGGCGTGAAGGAGTATTGGGGACAGTTGTCGAGCATAATGCACCTACCGCATGTCGATGACCAACGAGAGTCGGCTTGGGTATGGGGTAGGTAGTCTTATCATAGCATCACATGAGTGGGGGATATGTGAATACATTGGTACAACCTCGCCATATCGCATGATTTCAATAACCAATCAATTAAAATCAATCCTAGTTTAATCTCAATAGCGGGGATACCTGGCTCAAGAGCTTTTTTCTATATCGAATTTTCACTTGGCATTCATCCTCTCTCATAATCGACCCGCATAACTAAGAAACTTAGAAATAAACCAATACTCAACGCTTGCCTCCCTGTGGATCGACCCATAAGTACACAACCCACCGTGCGCTTGCGATATAAATATTGAAACCATTGGCCAACATATATCAAATAAAAAATATATGAAAAGACTAACAAATATAGTAAACATGATTCTACCGTTATGATGTGAAGGAACGGAAATGCCTAGCGAAAGAAACTTACGTAGTACATGATAGTGCTAAAGAGGAAGCCTTGTATACAAGGAATAATCTTGGGAATATCCTGATAGATAATCCTAAGAAACAAATACAAAAGATAAAAATATATGTCAGCAAGATATGCTTGTTATGCTTGTGTATGTTTTTCATATAAGACAAACAATATAAAGTAGATGATAAAAACAGCATGTGTATAATGCGTATACATGATGTAACATGGTAACATAAATAGTAGCATGAAATATGAAGATCGATAAATGGTAATCATCAGATAGATGCTGATAAGCAAAGTAAGCTAAGGGTAACATAAACAATACGGTATCCCTAATCTAGTGTTCACTTCATGTTCGAGTGTACGATATGCAACTTGGGTATAATCATGATCACGTGTCCTGTGGTTGTACACTGATTCGAAGAGAATATTGCATATTTACCCCTCCATTCATGGGCCTTTTGTGCATATTTTGTGTTCATTTTGGTTCCGATACGTGCATTTTCTCCATATAATGTAATATTAGAGCATATCATTTATTTATGCACAAAATACAAATTATATGGCTTGTTTTTGTCTTATCTTATTTTTCAGTTGAAGATGGCGATCTCCCAGTTCCAACGGATATTTTTACGGATTTTTCTGAGCTCAGTGTCATTTTCTACATTTTCTGAAAGGCAACAGCCAAAGCACCGTCAAGGTGTCTGGGAGATGAGCTCCAGACGTCTGGGAGTTGTGCTCCAGGCGTCTGATGGCTCTCGACCAGATGCTTGAGCCAGTCAACCCCAACTTCCCCAACTTCCCCAACTTCCGAGAGTTGGAAATAATTACAGCCAAGGCACATGCGTCTGAATGTCTCTTTTGGTGTCGTACTCTTTATAGCAAAAACTTGACGAGGACACAGTCTGCACGCTCCTCTCAAGTATAGGAAGTCGTCAAGTAATAAATTCTGATTAGCACAGGGTCGATTCACAGGGACAAGTCATTCTACACTCGCTATTTCAATTGACTAAAGGTAATGGTAAGAAAAGTACCGTCTCAACTACAAAATTGGTGGGTAGGACGAGAAAATTAGGGTTTTGATTTAAAATTCACTAAAGTTGGATGGCCAATTAGGGAGAAAGATAGGAAGATGCGTCATGGGTTCACTAGGGCAAATGCTAACTACGACCCTAATGTCCCTAAATATAACTCAATAGTGGATCCCTCTTAGGCTTGCACCACCGGATACTATATCAATTAAATTGATAAAGGTTGCATATTTAGTGGTCCATTATATCATCAATTCCATGGCATAAAAACAAGCAAGAGGGACCTCTCGATTCATAATCCTCTTGGGTGATCAAACATCCAAGCAAAGGTATGGATTAATGACACAATAGATCTAAACATTAAAGTTGCAAGAGATCAAATGAATCATAGCATCACAAAAGCCCTAATTTGTCACAACACATACAAAAGATATTTAGAAACTTATGAGATGAAAGGAAGCACAATATTTAAAGAAAATGATGTTCCAATACATGTTACAAGCATCTAAATACAAATACACAAGAGAGAGATCAAATCTTGCAATCTCTTGAAGAAGATGAAGCCCTCAAACCCCCTCTTAAGCTCCTCCAAACCCTAGCATCCAATGGCTTCCCCAAGCTTTAGATCATCCAAACATTATGAAAATAAGCCCTAAGGATTCCTATTTATACTACCCAACCCACATTTAAATCATGGCCCTTGATTACAAGATCCAACTTTTAAAACATAATAGGTTCAGCTAAAAAATCGCTTCAGAAATTGCCAAAACTCTGCCTGTGCAGTCAGTAGCCTAGATAGTCGCATTCAGACGCCTAAAGAGTCACCTTCATATGCATGTGTATTGGCTGTAATTATTTCCAACTCTCGAAAGTTAGGGCTGACTGGCTCATTCGTCTGGTCGAGAGCCATCAGACGCCTAGAGCACAACTCCTAGATGTCTGGAGCTTATCTCCCATATGTCGGGATGGTTCTTTGGCTATTGCCTTTCAGAAAATGTAGAAAATGGTCCCGATCTCAAAAAATGCGCAAAAAAATATCCGTTGGAACCGGAAGATCGTCATCTTCAACTGAAAAATAAGTGAAGACAAAAACAAGCCATAAAAATTGTATTTTGTGCTTAAATAAATGATATACTCTTATATTACATGATATGGAGAAAATGGACGTATCGGAGCCAAAATGAACACAATATATGCACAAAATGCCTGTGAATGGAGGGTAAATATGCAATATTCTCCTAGAATCACACCCCAAACTAGTTTTTGCTAGTTCCTAGCAAAATAAACGACAAATTCGAATTCTCCATACAAAACATATCAAACTCTCTCTATTGGCCATGACACAACATGAACCATCATTTTTCAATATAAGATAATACATGACATGCACAAAATGAAAAGGCACAAGCTCCAAGACATTTTCTTTATCCCGCGTTAAGTAGAATATAAATCGACGTTATGCACGAATCAAAAACAAGTGATAATGTTATAGCATAGTTATACGAATCTCTCAAGGAAATGGCAATCACAACATGTACATCGTTCATTGACTCGTGGAAATTTGCTAGCATCATTCATGTTATTTTATTCTTTCTTTTTCTTTCACTTTTTTCTTTCTTTCTTTTCTTTTTTTCTTTTTTTTGTTTGTGTGCACTCCTTCATACTCCATCTTTTGACACAAATCCCCAATGCTTCTTGAGACACGAGAACCCGGCCACTCAAGAAGAGTTGGAAGAACGATGCATCTTATTCATTCTTTTCTCATTTTATTTTTTAAACATGAAATATCAAGTCAAATGACCACTCCTAAGTACTAAATTGAACATGTTGCTTTCAAAATCCTTTTAGATGACCAACCACTCCATTCAATTAAGACTACCATGATCCATGCATCACGTGGATTTATAAGACAAAGAAACTAATTTAAGCCATTTCGAGAAACACATATCATGGACACTATGAACATGTTTTATTAAAGGCATATTAACATATCATTCCATGTGAAAAATACACTCCAAGTCATGCCATAGCTAATTTCAAGACTTTGAGCAAAAAGTAATAATCCGAAAAGGCCACAACAAAATGCATAAGAGACTAGGCAAACAAAATAATGGCATAGGGACAAGGAGGACAAAATGATATGCTTGTTAGTATTGGATCATTTATATATAAAAAAACTAAAATTCCTAAAACCGCCTAATACTCTCCCCCAACTAAGGACAAACATTATCCTCGATGTTGAGAGAGTAATAGGATTATTAAAAAGAAACTACCTAGAATGCATAAAAATGCATAAATAAAAACCTACACTAGAAAGAACACAACGTGGTCAAAAGGCGGATCACGGATCTTTATCGATGGAGGAAGCTACTCAATTAGTTACTTACGCTCCTCAGCGAGCATTTTCCCTCGACTTGCAGCTTTGGATCCCAGCAACACAACCAAAAGGGCTCTCTCCTTAAATTCTTCTACTGTGACACGCGAGAGAGAGATTGTGTCAATCCAAAGCGGACACATTTGCCTCTTAATGAAGTTTCGCCACATATGATCATTAAAATAAATTAAAGAATTTAAGGCATATGGCAAAAACTTCATAAAAAGATTACATCAATCTTGGTGTGATGCACAACCACAGGGGAAAGGAATAAATGATTTAAAAAAATGGGAGAAGGCACGGTTTGGGCTCCATCAAGATGATATCTGCACTCATGCCCCTACTGGTCTCCTCATGTTCATCCAAAATTGCTCGCTCGTCATCTCCTTCATTACACACATCTTCGGCCATGTTGTCGTTTTGATTCTCCATTTCAGCTTGACATGGCTGACAAGAATCGCCTACAAGAGAAGAACCCAAATCAAATATTTGAAATTGTTGAGCGGTTGGATTACCTTTTTCCAAGCTGAAGGCCAAACATGCATGATTCGCCATAATTTGTTGAATGTGATGCCTCCGAGTCTGCATGCTTCATCGAAATTGTTGGGATTGAGCCTCATGTATTTGAATGAGCAATTGAAGCTACTCTTTCAAGGGTTGCAAGGGTACGTCTACGCTTTACTCTCCTTGATCAAGGCATGCATTAGTGTCATCGCAATAAGGCGCTAACGGCTCGCTCCCTGAAGTCCCATCCAATAGTCATGCAATATCTTCCATAGACTCCATAGACTCCAGGTACTCCTAAGCATGCTCATGCGTCCTGTCAAGGAAAGCTCCATCGTCCAACTTCGCCATGAAATTCTGCATTTCCTCCTTACACCCAAGGGTACATTAAATGACCCCGTTTCTATTATTGGAGAGCGGAAAATACAGACAATAGTAAACCACACTTCAATAGAAAGCACGAATACAGTATCGAACCATCCAAGACGTTTATCATCCATGTGTTAAATAATAATGCAGTATCTACTATGGTTAGCGTGTACAGTATCATGCAATCAAGTTTATTAATCGAGAACATTGTCAGATAAAATATCATAAGCATGTAATCACGTATAATAATCATGAGCAATGATTATACTACAGTAGTAGACATGCATGGTGTAAGATCATATGAAGAAAAATACTGTAAACTATCTTTACATGGATATGAGCATGTAAAGAACACTAAAGGCATGATGAATCATAGTACATTAGCAAATTACTTATATTGATATTAAATCAATTTATATAAAGAATGCCTAGGTTTTATAGCATGACTATGAGGACACATGTGCATTTTATAGAAAGGTGTGACAATCTCAATATCATACCCAAGGCGAGTAGATAGCGTATCATAATCTTTATGGATGTGACTAGGTATATGCACATAAGGGACTGTAACTTGTGTATAATCGGTGCAATCAACCAAAATAAACGAGGACACACATGTTACTAATTTAACAAACACAATTGATAAATCAGTAGCATGTTCCAAATGACAACTGCAAGGTGATTTGACCTTAAAAGTGAGATCCATCAGATTCTAATCATCTATGTAATCAATCATGTCCCAACAATCTAGCATACCAAATACAATATTAGGCAGAAGTCATCAAAAGTCAAATACCATCATATCTCAAGATTAACCTCAAAATTTATTTTTGAGGTCGAAGCCTCTAATTTATCTTTCAATAAATGAGCTAGAATACTCATAATAGATATAGCAAATTAATATCCATCGTGTAGCATCAATACGAGCATGGGCCAAAATGACCATGACATGTTACAACCAGAGGTTGGGAATCATGGAGGTTGGAAATCATGGATGTGCATTCTCCGTGACAAAATGACTATGGTACAACAGATTCAGAGGTTAAAGACCTCGATGGTACACAACTAAAGACCAAACAGAAACAAACAGTATACTGCAGGGTGTGGTGGCTTAAACAGAGAGTAAACAACCCTTTTAAGCAAATCCAAACCCCTGCCCGAGAATCATGATACCCAAACAGTGCATGAACAGCTTTTAGGCAGAGCTGAACCCACAACCAGCAAGCAAAAGAAAATAGCCCTAGAATATCAAGCCGATCCGCCGAATAGTCAAAAAGGTAATTAGCCCCCATTAAACCAAGCTAAACCCTTAAACAGTAAGCAAAAGGTTAAGCGTAACGTGAAATCAAACCGAGAACCGAAACATATAGCCAAAGGGCTAAACATCCCGGGAAACAAACCGAATCATCAAACATCAAGTAAAAGATTAGAATAGCCACAAGAAAACCCAAAGCCCGAAGGATCCCAACAAATCATACCATTCACAATAATTAGCCGAGTTTAATGAGGCCGTAAAACAAATCACATGAACCTACTTATCATCGGGAGCAAGAAAGTAGAATGGTGCCTCGCCACTAAGAGATGCGGTTACCGCTATTCGAACCAAACAGAGAAAGGGAGCGTAAGATCGGAGCAAGAGTGAGAGATCTATGCTAAAGGGAGAGAGATCTAAGGATTTCATAGCTTATAAGGTTTAAGGTTTAGATCTTGGTTTTATAGAGAACGGTTGTTACGAAAAAGGAGAGGAGAGGGAGAGATCGTAGAAAATAAAGGAGAGATGGAGAAATATAGGATGTCGAACGTTGAGGGAGAGAAGTCATCGTCGGTTGCGCACTTAATAAGGCCACGAACCGTGCGAGGGAAGCGATGGGGACATATCATAAGAGAAGAGGGGCGCGGTCGGTGTCGAGTTAGGAGAGAGAGAAAGAATTGAGGTTTTTTAGGGTTGGGATATTATTAAAGGGTGTATAAGCGGGTCAGGTTTTGTTTCAATGAAAATATGTTTGGTTAAACATGTTGAGGTTTGATATGGGTTTGATGCCAAAACGAGACCAGAAAAAAAATCCAAAAAATACAAATTTTTTTTCAAAAATTACAATAATTATTTTGAAACATATTTGATATTTTAAAAATATTTTATTACATGAAAAACCATAGTAATAGATTAGGACCATTACAAAAGTCCACCACAATGCCACAAGGTGGCAGATGGTCAAGGAGGCAAGAGTTTGGACATGTCTATTTATCTTTCCTCTTCGGCCTCATGAATTCTTACCCTTTTCGCCATTGTTTTGGTAGCCATTTTCCTTATCCTCTTTTAGTTTGTTATGAATCTCATCTTGCATTTTGAGGAAGGAAGATAAGATGGACCAGGAAAGGTTACTAGTTGGTTATTAATTTGAAAGGTGTCTGCAAGCACAGGAAAGAGTGATTAGGTAATGATTATCATGAGCATTGCACATATGTGGGGTGTTTAGAAAGCTACGTAGAAAGCAACTGAGCTATAGAAGCTCAAGAGAAAGGTTAATTTGATCAAAATACTGCTAATTGTCTCTAGCGAGGCGAAACATCGCTATATGAAATGCGGTAGTGTATTTCTTGTCATGTTTTCTTTTTATTTTTTGTAACATCTGAACTCTCTGCTTTGTTCCATTCCGATGCTTATGGCTCCAGGTTGAAGTGGAAAGAATGAAGGCTCGTGCACATGATAAGCTCATGAGCAAGCTGGCGGCTATGAAGCATAAAGCTGAAGAGAAACGTGCGGTGGCAGAAGCCAAAAGAAACCAGCAAGCTTCAAGAACAGCCCAGCAAGTGGATTATATCAGAAGAACGGGTCGCATTCCATCTTCGTTTTTTCGCTGGAGCTGCTGCTGCTAGTTATATCTCACCAAGGGAGCTTTCACTTGGTATGTCAATACTTCTTGTCTTATGGTTTTTAAGGGATGACACCGAACCTGAACCCATTTAGTCTATGAGTCGTACTTGTATGTCATCAAAATTTGCACTTGTGTATGTCAACTGGTGAATATCAAGGGGAGCGCTTGAAGCTTTTACTTCACTGCTTAACAATGAAGCCTTGGTGAAAGCACAGATGATCCTTTTTCTTTTTCTTTTCGGCTACTCCCGATGTCTCATCAATATGGGTTTACGTGGTATGCTACTGCAGAGATGAAAGCATCGGTTACTGGCATTTCGAGGAATTCACGTCAAATTAGGTTATTCCATGTTTTGCAGAAAAATGCCAAGTTTCAGTTTGTTCACTAATGCAGATGAAGCTTAACATCGTGCTATATGACGCAGAAAACTATCTGTTTTGTTCACTGATACAGACAATGCTTATCATAGGATTTCTTGTGCTCTTCGAGTATTTTGGACAAACAGCAGGGAAGTTTTTGCATTCATGCTATACATAGGGTTACATGATAAACTACAGCAGAAAGGGTAGAGGGGTCATACTAAATTAGAAACATTTGGCTCTAAGTTAGAAACATTTGGGTAATTAGCATGGCCACCACAAGTCTGGGCATGCATCTGATCAGCATATCTTCATTTATTTGAATTTACCGATGCAAGTTCAATTCCATAACTGGTCTCCAGGACCTGGGGTATAATAGTGATTATACTTGAACCTGGCTCTGCTGACCCAAGTGACATGGCACACTCAAATTCAGGGAAAACATGGACTAGTCATAGAGTTTTTTTTTCCCCATTTGGTTATCTTGTTATCGACCAATCATATCTCGGGATCTGTTGACAACCCATTTCTTTCCATAAATGCTTTGAAACCATTCTTAACAAGTTTGTAACTTAACGTTCAAAATGTCTGTAAAGGCTTCTGCAAAGGAATGTGTTGTCTTTGTGGGGTTCCAGGGACAATTCAGTCTTCGTCAAAGAGATTTTGGATTCGATTCTCTTGATTACATGTTTTAAGTCACAGAAACCCTAGGTCTGTTGGTGTATACCAGTAATGAATGATACTTGATCCCTAGATCTGCTTGCCTGTTATTTGTTGTCAACCAATCAGATCTCCAGATCCGCAGAGATTATTATTATTATTCGGGCTATGATTGAGGGCGATTGTGAGTCTGCTTCTTTCTAACTAACGGGTAATTGCTCAGATCTCATTTTCTTCACCCTTCCTCTTGGGGGCGCAGAATTAAAAAAAAAGGCTGCTGCTAAGGAATGTTTCTTTGTGGGGGTTCTAGGGCCAATACAAACTTCATCAAAGTTGTTCGATTTGATTCTCTTAATAACATGCTTTAAATGGCATAAACAGATATTGAAGGGATGTAAGCTAAAATGCCTGGACCAGAACCAGTACTGTCAGATCCACTGTGATCGAGCTTGGACTGCATGCCGACTTGCACTGGATTTCCATGGGCGAGGACAGCGACGCTTCACGCACCCTCTACGAGGTATCAACTCCTTGTTCTGCATGGCACTGTACCTTGCTTTTGCCCTCACCCACTGTTACTCTTCTGTGGTTATGTACTCATATGCTTTGAGCCTTTCCTTGCCACTGTCGTCAATATGTTAAAAATTAAAAGCAGTGCAGCGTGACTTGTGATCCTGGCAAATAGTATCCTTCTGCAGTCTTGAAAATTATGCATTTGTCTCACTATAGGATCTTTTCATTCAAATACTGTCTATGTACAGCTTCAGCTTTTGTATTTAACTGCTCACCCCATTTTAGTTAATTTGAATGTTTTTTCTTTATCTTTATGTTGACCTTGTCTCGATGTGTTTGTGTCGGCTGCAAGCCTAATAACGTAAGCTTTTTCAACGGATACTCCAAAAAAATAGCGGATGGCAAAGTTTTGGTGGTATATACGAGGCTTAGCCTAATATATCATATGCTACTCATTATTCTCTGATTTGGGTTTAGACATTCAATAACTGGTGTTCCATTGTGTTGCAACAGTGGAAGGGATATCTACGTCTTCAAAGCCATCCAAGCTGTGTTCATGTTCTGGAATCCTTTGAAATCTTTCCCCTTTGCCAAAAACATGATTGCCAAAAATGAGCAATTAATGAGCTCTCTTTTATGGCCCACCAAGGTTTTTGGTTCCTCCATTCTAATACTGATCAGAACAACACGACAGGTGAGTGGTTCATGCGCGCGCGTGCGCGTGCATGCGTCCGTATACCGGGTGTGTGTGCAAACGTGCCCGTGTGCGTGCGTCAGTGTCGAGCGAACCTGGTTCACACGCGTGTGCCATTTGTTGAGTGGACACATCGACTCAGGGGGGCACCCTTTTGCTTGAAAACAGCTCCCTATTCCTTTCTTGACAGCGAAGCAGTCTGTGGTATGATTCCAGTGTACCTTGTGCAGAGTCTACCACTCGTGTCAATTTACAGACAAGACTTTGATGGCAACATACTGTACGACCTATTGAAACATTTAGGTGGTCAGTATTCACTTTGGCTGTGGATCTGGAATTTCTCCTCGTCTGTGGTTCACACAAGTATTGTCCGACTCGAGAACAATATTAAAAGATTTATCAAGAAAGCTGGGTGGTCATCTCATTTACCTCCCTCAAGACTGATCTATAACCTGTTGTCTGTTCTGCATCGGTGCCCTTAATACATTTAAGCAAAATGGACCTTAGCTTATTTGCATACTAGTGCTAGGATTGTTCTTATTAAGAAATCTTGCAAGATCACACACACAAGTATGAGAGCTATTTAGATTTGAAAGGAAACAATTGTCACTACTTTCAGGCATGTGCTTCCTTGTTTATCTTCTCTTGTGACACATATATTTATTCTTCTCTTGTGACACATATATTTATGGGTTTGACATCGGTATTTTTTTTTTCACTTTGACACACTGCGTTTTTTCCACTTTAACAACTGTTTTACCCCTTTTACCCCGGACGACACACACACCCGCACTTTCCTCTCTTTTTCAGTAGTGTGTGGGTCCCGCATCCTGTGTATTACGTATTGACTTCTCCCTACTTGGTTTTGATGATGAGCAAACATAAATACTTGTGACTAATCTCCTCCATGTAGTTAATTCATTGCATAATCTAACCATGAAGATCAAATTGCAATAAATGATAGTCATGATCAATCAAAGACTCAAAGAGATGATTGGGTGATCAAGTCAAATAAAAGAAGACTCCAAGACTTCAAGTTCAATCAAGAGAAATAGAAGAAACCAAACTTCATTGTAAATATTTTTCTTCTTCTACTTTCTTTCTCTTAGAATGTGGTCTTGAAAAAAAGTAAACTTGGAGCACACTCATACCACTCAGTTTATCCTAGGAATCCATTAGAACTCGTTTCTTAGGACTCCAATTCATAAAACCCTTAAATGTGCATTCTGTTTGTCTGACATCCGACTGATGCTCAAATGTCAGGCAACCGTCTATTGACAGGCGCATGTGTTTTGTTCTTCAGTCGCCTGAAATGCACACTCTTTTGATTTGGTTTTTGGGCTTTTACTCTTACCAGATAAACATGTGACTGTTGTAAAAAGTACATGCGCCTGTCTATAGATCAGGCGCATGTGACTTGTGAGTCAGTCGCATGTATCATCTTGTCCAAGATCCTAAGTTTGTCAACTTTCGCACTTGTTCAATCAGGCGTTGTACGTAGATTTTACAGGCGCCTGTCCGTGGTACATGTGCTTATCTGTACCGCTACAGTCGCATGCCCAGAATGCTTATTTTGGCAAGTTACGCACTTGTGCACACAAGCGCTGAATGTTGGTTTTCCAGTCACCTGCCCATGGCACAGGCGCCTGTGAATACCACATCAGTCGCATGTTATTGATTACCCAGAATTCTTGATTTTGGTAACTTTTGCACTTTACATCTTAGACGTATGTAGTTGGTTTCCCAGGCGACTGCTTGTTTTCAGGCGCATGTCCAACGTTCATCAGTAGCATGTCATACGTGGTAAGTTACCGTTTGACTTCTCACCTACCCTCTGACAGAGTGCAGCAGGCGAATGTCGTCTCTTCATCAGTCGCATGTCTTGTCTGTAAAATCAATTCGTTGGTCATTCCAACACGGATTTTGAGAGGGCTTTTGGGTAATTGTTTGAGGGCTTTGATAGAGCTTATAAATACCCCATTTACTGCTCTGTTAGAAACTTTTGGAACCCTTAGACAATCTTGCATTCATCTCTCAAGCTCAAGCTCTCAAGTGTGCAATCTTTTAAAGCCCTCATTCTCTCCTGCTCTCCAACCTAAAATCAAAGTTCAAATCCTCTATGTATTTGGTGAAGACAAGTGCAAGGGCTATCCTCTTCTCTAGGAAGAGATCAACACACTTCACACTCTTGCTCCTTCAAGTTCTACTTCAAGGCATATGTGTTTATAAGTGTAATTTCAATTTCATAACTTTCGCTAAATTGGTTTTGCTCTCGGATTGTGATAGTGTTGGCTTGATCCCAAGTTGTGGGAATCAAGGTCATCAATCTTGTGTATTGATTATACTTGTAGTGTTGCTACAGGGTGGTTGAACGGAAAACTCAAGCTAGGGTTTTAGCTTGAGTATCCAGGTGGTATCCCGGGTGGTAGGGACGTAGGATTACCGAGAACAAGTCGGGTTTGACTTGGGTAATCCGAACCCTTGAATATATTGTATTTGCATGTTCTAATTGTTGTTTCATATTATTTCTGCATTGTTTGTTGGTTATGAGTTTAATTATGAGTAATTTCTTAGTTAGTTTTATAAACACTATCCAACCACCCTTCTAGTGTTTTTCCTCATAGCACATGGTCCTTATAATTGGTATCAGAGCACAAGGTTAAGCTATGTCATCCAACAACAACAATAACGTTCTTCCACCCATTCTTACTACAATCATGATCGTGATGGTGCTTCATAAGTCTTTGATGGCCAATCTACGGTTCGTCTTCTGCGTTTCAATGTCATAAATTTCGGCAATTGGAAGTGCCAGATGGAGACGTTTCTTAGGAGTGATTCTCTATGGAGAATCCTCCACAAGGGATACGTAGAGCCTACAAAAGAGGACTATGGAAAATGGACTCCCGCCGAGAAGTCGGCAGAGGTGAACAACACTAAGGCAATGAACGTTCTTCATTGTGCCTTAGAGCCCGATGAGTTCAATAGATATGCACATGTAAGAATGCACATCAAATTTGGAATCATCTTATTGTTACTCACGAAGGGACCAACAAAGTAAAATTGTAGAAGTTATATGTTGCCGTGCAAAACTTCGATATGTTTCAAATGCTGGAAGATGAGAATATTGCTTCAATGTATGCTCGCTTTACCGACATCACCAATGAACTTAAAGCTCTTGAAAAGACGTACACTCAACAAGAAAAGGTGAGGAAGATCATCATGTCAATGACCTCAAAATGGGAAAGAAGAACAATAGCGATTGAAGAGGTCAATAACATGAAAAGCTACACCGTGGTGAACCTCATCGGTACACTTATGTCATATGAAGTGAGAAGGGAGAACCGATTGAAGGTAAGGGGAATGATGAAGCCAATGGAGGCAAAGAAGAAAGCAATAGCGTTCAAAGCTACTTCTTCGTCCTCTGAAAGTGATGAGTCCGGTGATGAGATGGATTTGGAATCCATGACGCTCATGACGAAGAAGTTCCAACGTGAGGTAAATTTCCCTCTAAATCTAAATTTTATTCCACTAACTCTTCTACTCTTTGTTATAATTGCAACAGAACGTGGCACATCAAGAAGGATTGCCCAATGCTAAAGAACAATGAGAAGTGGAAAGCTCCAAAATACAACAAGTCCGACAAGTACAAGAAGAACAAGAAAAAAGGACTTGTAGGTACTTTTGACGACTCGAGCGAAGATTCATCAAGTGAATCCGAGGATGAGAAGGGTGAGAGTGCACACATGCGTTTCATGGCACGTGAGGATTCGCCCTCCGATGGGAACTCTAGTGAGAGTGATGAAACCCGAGATAACCATGGATGAACCTAGAATTGCTAAGGAAGAATTATTTTCTAAGTATCAAAATCTCATGCTTAAATATATTAAGTCTAAGGAGATAAATGCTAGTAAGTCATCCATGCCACCCATCACCAACAATGACACCATTGTTGAATCACTCACCCTTGAGAAAGATACTTTGCTTACTCAAAATGCGTCACTGAGAAATGAGGTTTAATCCCTCAAATCTTAATTGAATCATGTATCCATTGTGGATTGCAATGATCATGAGATTGAAAATCTTTGACCTCAAAACAGTAGTATGGGTATGAGAATGAATCTCTCAAAGCTTAAGTGCACGAGCTCACCAACTTGTGTCCACCTTGGACACTACTATTTCTTCTCTTGAGAAGAAATATGAGCTCATTTCCTCCATTGTTGAAAGATTCAACAAAGGGAAAGGAAAATTGGATGATTTGCTCTCAAATCTTTACTAGCCAACCATCGTGTTTGACTTGGTTATTCAAATACAAGTGCATCCAATGCACGCACCACATATAGTGGTATCACTATAGATTTTGTGAGGCCATCTTCCGGTGCATCCACAAGTGGTGTTTATAACACATTGGGTAGCAAAACTACCAAGAATGTCACCACTCCTACACTCCATCTTTTGCAAAGAAACCCACCAAGGGTGGAAATCAAAAGAAGGGACATGCTTTCATGTACACCATCACACACCCACGTAAGAACACTCCTACTTCACATGTGGACACGTATAATGATTTTTATGCACCACACCCACGGACACGTGTAAACCCACACATGAGATATTCTCATGCACGTGCTCCTCCATACACATGTGCTCATACACATCATCCTCATATGTATGCTCATCCATATGCACCACACCATATGCATACACCTTATGTTTCACATGACCATTACGTGTAAACACACACCACACCATATGTAAACCCACACATGAGATATTCTCATGCACGTGCTCCTCCACATACATGTGCTCATACACATCATCCTCATATGTATGCTCATCCATATGCACCACACCATATGCATACACCTTATGTTTCACATGACCATTACGTGTCTCATGCATATCCTCCACCATTTTCATATGCTAGACCATATGCTCATAAGCATCATGCATCAAATAGAAAATCAACTCATGTGCATGCAACTAGAAAAAGGACTCCCAAAACTTACACTATTTGGGGTCTTAAGGACAATAATATACATGATATGAATTCTTATATGAAATCATATTTTAAGCATGTCGTTAATTGTGACGATTATGTTGGAAGCCAAAGTCCACATAATTCCTTAGACCCAACAAGATTAGGTACCATGAGCTTATGGTATAATACGTAGGCACCCAAGAAAAAGAAAAATAGTAAGAAAAGCAAAATTAGCTCTTAGAAGAAAGGATGGATTCTCGATAGTGGTTGCTCCAAGCACATGATGGGAGATCCATCTTTGCTTTTCGAAGTGATCCACATCAAGAACGGTGCAACGGTGACCTTTAGATGAGATGAAAAGGGGACCATCATTGGAGTACGAAAAGTCGGTAATCCATCTAAACCTTTAATTGAAAATGTATATCTTGTAAATGGCTTAAATCATAACCTCATTTCCATAAGTCAACTTTGTGACAAAGGTTACAAGGTTAACTTTGGAGAGGGTATGTGTAGTATTATTGAAGATAAATCTAGTGTGTTATTTTACAGCACATGCCATAAAGATATTTATATCTTAAGCATGCCATAATCTATGGATTATTGCTTGGTAGCACACACGAATGAACAACTTTTAGCATCGTCATTTTGGACATGTTCATTGTAAACATCTTTATAAATTGTCTATGCATGATTTAGTTAAATGTTTTTCAAAAATATCTTTTAGTAAGAAATGTTTTTGTGATTTTGTCAACGTGGCAAACTCCGTGAATCGTCATTTAAACTTAAAGATGGCATTACTTCTAAGAGGCCCCCTAGACTTCTTCATTTGGATTTATTTGGGCCTACCAGAGTTGTATCTTTAGTAAATGCACATTATGGATTAGTCATTGTTGATGAATTTTCTAGATTTACATGGATATATTTTGTATCTAATAAAAATAAAGCTTTTGAAGAACTTACTAAGTTTGCAAAGAAAACTCAAAATCTCTTAGGAACCACCATTATCACTATTCGTAGTGATCATAGAGGGAAATTTGAGAATGAGCTTTTATCTAAGTTTTGTGATGAACACGGCATAACTCACAATTTATCTTTTCCTCACTCACCGCCACAAAATGGTGTTGTTGAGAGAAAGAAAAGGACACTTATTAAGTGTACACGCACAATGCTTCATGATAGTCATCTTGGACTTCAATTTTGGGTGGAGGCACTGCAGATGGTATGTTATATGCTCAATAGGATCCTAGTGAGGCCACATATGAACAAAACTTGTTTTGAACTATTTTATGATAAAAAACCTCAAGTAAAATATTTTCGAGTTTTCGGTTCAAATTGTTTTATTAAGAACACGTACGGTATCTTGATAAATTTGATCCAAGATCCAATGAAGAGATCTTTGTTGGATATTCTACACGTAGAAAAGCCAACAAGATATACAACAAAAACACTTCAACGTTTGAGGAATCACGTCACGTTTCTTTTAATGAAGGTTTTGATGTGCCTCATGTTGATGATGATGGTTTAGATGTTTTATGTGATTCTAATAATAATGTTAAACTTGAATATGTTATTAAGACTAACAATACTAATGAAGATGTTGAGATTGTTCCTAGTGATCCAGGTATTCCCAAAGCTTATCCAACCGTTCGTGACCACCCACTTGACCAAATTATTGAAGATATTGGAGTGGGTGTCCGGAAAAGGTCAAGGTTTGATGAATTATCTCATTGCATCTTTGTCTCCACAATTGAGCCAAAGAACATCCAAGAAGCATGTGAAGATAGCTCTTGGATCGTGGCAATAGAAGAGGAACTCATACAATTCGAAAGGAATGAAGTTTGGGAGCTAATCCCTCTACCAAGTGGACATCAAGTCATTGGGACTAAATGGATTTTCAAGAACAAGACGGACGAGAACAAAGTCGTCATAAGAAACAAAGCAAGATTAGTAGCTCAAGGCTATCGGCAAGAAGAAGATATCGATTTCGAAGAATCTTTTGCTCAGGTAACTAGATCAGAAGCTATTAGGTTGTTATTATCTTTTGCATCTCATAAGAATTTTAAATTATTTCAAATGGATGTTAAAGTGCATTTTTAAATGTCCTTGTTAATGAAGAAGTTTATGTCTATCAATCTCCCGAATTTATACATGAAAATTTCCAAACCATATTTTCAAAGTTAAGAAAGCTTTATATGGGTTGAGACAAGCTCCTAGAGCTTAGTATGATCGCCTTAAGAACTTTCTTTTGGATTTGGGATTTAAAATGGGAGAAGTAGATTTAATACTCTTTACTAAATATTATGAAAATGAAATTCTTCTCATTCAAGTTTATGTAGATGATATATTTTTGAATCTACTAACTATGATCTTTGCCAAGAATGTTCTACGTATATGAAAGATTAATTTGAGATGTGTCACAAGGGTGAGCTCAACTATTTTCTAAGGTTTCAAATTCGGCAATTAAAGAATGGCATCTTCATATATCAAACCAAGTACACCAGGGAGCTAATCAAGCGATTCGGGATGTGCAAGAACCCTGTGCTATGAGGAAAACACTAGAAGGAGGGTTGAATAGTGTTTATAAAATTAAATAGACACTTACGCCTAATTAAAATTCTAACCAACAAAGATGCGGAATTATAATGAAATAATAATGAATAAGCAAACACAAGGATGTTCAAGGGTTCGGATTACCCAAGTCAAACCCAACTTGATCCCGGTAATCCTTCGTCCCTACCACCTGGGATATCACCCAGATACTCAAGCTAAAATCCTAGCTTGAGTTTTCCTTTCAACACACTTGTAGAAACCCTACAAGTGTAATCAATACAAGATTGATGTCCTTGAATCCCACAACTTGGGATCAAGCAAACCACTCTCACAAACCGAGAGTAAAACGAATAACGAAAGTTATGAAATCTAAAATGACATACTTACAAATCACATATGCCTGAAGTAGAACTTGAAAGAGCAAAGTGTGTAGTGTGTTGATCTCTTCCTAGAAGAGAGAGTAGCCCGTATATGTGTCTTCACCAAAGCTAAATGATGAGGAATTGATTCTAGTTGGAAGACAAGATGAGATTGGAATTCTAGGGCTTAGAATGAATTGAGAGGTTGAGAGCTTAGATATGAGATCTTAGGGTTTCAAGAGTTGATCAAGAAGCTCTAATGGAACAGTAGAGAGCCTCGTTATAGGTTATCTAAACCCCTCAAACGAAATATCCAAAAAACCCCCTTCAAAATCCGTGTGAAAAATCCTAACGGATTGATTTTACAGGTAGGACATGCAACCGATGAAGAAACTATAGTTACCTGCTGCACTATGTCTGAGGGTAGGTGAAAATTCAAACGGTAACTTACCACGTTAGACTGGCGACTGATGAAAGTTGGACATGTGCCTGAAAACTAACAGGCGCCTGAGAAACCTTCGACAGGCATCTGAGTGGCAAAGTGTGGATGTTAACAAAACTCAAGAATTCTGGGAAGCAAGTACAGTCGACTGATATGGTAGCCACAGACGCATGTGCCATGGGCAGACAACTGGAAAACCAATGACAGTCGTCTGTGTGCACAAGAGCGAAACTTGCCAAAATGAAGATCTGGGCAATGATGGACATGCCTGTGCCATGGACAAGCGACTGGGAAACCAATATCAGGCGCCTGATTTCACAAGTGCGAAAGTTGACAAAACTTGAATATCTTGGGCAAGATGATACATGCGACTGTTGAACAAATTTCAGGCACCTGTAATGAGCCAGGCGCATGTACATTATACATAAGTCACCTGTTAGACTTTAGGAATAAAAATCCAAGATGCCAAGTCAAAAGTGTGTGCATAACAGATGACTGTAGAACAAATCATAGGCGCTTGTAAGGAGACATGCGCCTGACAAATGTTCTTAAGTCTCCTGTTGAAAGCCTAAAATGCACAACTCAGGAAATTAAGAGTTAGAGTCCTAGGAAATGGATTCTAATGAATTCCTAGGCTAGATTGAGTGATGAGTGTATGCTCCAATATTACTCTACTTCAAGGCTACATTCTAGTGAGAAAGAAATAAGAGAATAAAAGATTTACATTGTGTTTGGTTCTCTTCTTTCTCTCGAATGATCTTGAAGGCTTTGAAGCTTCTATCTTTATCTTGATCACCTAATTTTCAACTTTTAAGTTTGATTGATCTTTGAGTGTCATTCATTGCATTATGATCTCCATGATTTGATTAGGCAATGAATTAACTGCATGGAGGGGATTAGTCACAAGTATTTATGTTTGCTCATCATCAAAACCAAGTAGGGAGAAGTCCAATACTCAACATTCTCCCCCTTTGGTGATGGTAAACAAACATAAACAAAAATAAATAATTGTACGTTAAAGAAATACTTACTCCCCCTACATAGATGCCAATCAAGTTAGACAATAAAGATATGAGCATCTAATGATCAATTAAAGCAATAATATGATATGAGTGAATGAAATGAATTCAAGGATTTGAAATTAGGATTTTTCAATCCAAATTAACTATATCTTACTCCTCTTGAATCTAAGGCTATTTCAATATTAGATTCAAGTTTAGCTTCTAATTAGCACAAAATTATGAAGTTTGTTTATCTCTCTCCCCCCTATGTCATTATCCAAAAAGTGGGAGTAGAAAAATCATAAGTAATGCTAAATAAAAATAAAACAATTATAGGAGTATAAAGAATAAGATATGCATTTAATGTGTTACCAAATGAAAATTGGAAAACATGAAGGTGTATCACACAAATACGTATCAAAATCATTAAAACTAGGCTGACTAGAGGAAATGAAGTCCAATAACAACATTCAATCATGCAATACATCTCAATATTCAATGAATATATCTAATTAAGAGAATAATGAAGAGACATTCACAGAGATAACGTAAGAGATTAATGAGCCAAAGATCTCATCACACACACACACACACACACACACACACACACACACACACAGAGAGAGAGAGAGAGAGAGAGAGAGAGAGAGAGAGAGAGAGAGAGAGAGAGAGAGGAGGGATCAAATAACCCCAAAAAATAACCCCCAAGACAACCCCCTAGGAAAAAGTCTATGCCTCCCTATTGTTTGGAAAATCCGAACCGTTCATCTTGATCTCCACCCTCTAAAACCCCGACCCACCAATTTTCAGCCCGATCACATGTGTTTTGCTCGTTCATCCATCCGTCCCAAATTTAACGGTTTCGCATGAACAGAACTTTTTGCGAATGGTGGATGAACGGGAAAAACACATGGGATCGGCTGAAAATTGGTGGGTCGGGATTTTAGTGGGTGTAGATCAAGACGAACGGTTCAGATCTTTCGAAAAAATAGCGGGGTATAGACTTTTAGCTATGGGGTTTTCTTGGGGGTTATTTTTTGGGTTTATTTGATTCCTCCTCATACACACACACACACACACACACACACACACACACACACACATAATGGCTATTATACGCCATATAAGATAAGCTCTCATACGCCCTCTCTCATAAAGCAACCAAGTACGACCAAGTACAAGCCCATGTGAACTTATACTTGGTTGCTTTATGTGAGAGGGCGTATGAGAGCCTATCTCAAACGGCGTATGATAGCCATTATTCACACACACACACACGTGCGCACACACACACACACACACACACACATGAAAAGTAAGTGAGTGTGTCTATATGTATAAAATGGGACTACATCAGGAGCAAACCAACAAGCAGAGCAGGTAAGGGAGAGGCTGGGAAGCAACCACCTTAAGCTAGAACTACCAGGCAAGCACCAAGAAAAGGAAAACTGTACTGGGGGGCGCACAAAAAACGACCTAAGAAAACCCCCAGTTCAAAAAAAGGACGGTCAACAGACTTAACATCCTCAAGGTCACGAGAAATCATATCATCGAATACATCAGAGGAGACCATAGAGAGAAGGAAATCCATGGGGGACGCCCTAGAGCAAAAGATCCGGCTGTTGCGCTCCCGCAGATATGCCAAATAGCCGCAAAGAAAACAAGCAAGGAGAGCTTACCCCGGGAAGAGGTCTTCCCCCGTGCTCCAAACCTCCGCCTCAGCATGTGGGCATCAACGATGATGGATTTGGAGCATGAGGGAAGGCCAAGCCGGAGTTTGCACACCGCCCAAACAAAAGTGTTGTAGTCACAACAGAAGAACACGTGCCGAACCTTCTCCAGGTGAGAGCCACAAAGAACACAGGGGGACTGTCCCAGGATGCCATGTCTGGCAAGCTGATATGAGGTCAGAAGGCAATCAGAAAGAGCACGCAGGAGGGTGAGCGAGAATTTGGGAACATGCACAGGGAACCAACACAGAGCCACAAGTCGCGAGGGAGGGGACGAACAGCAAGTGTAAGACCAGGAAAATCGAAGGGAACAGCCACCCATAGTCGCCCACTCCCAGGAATCAGGACCACCCTGGAGAGAAGTAGAGGCAAAGTGGGGCTGGAGGTAAGCAATGCAGTCAGGAAGACACCAAGCCTCACCATCCCAGAAGTCAGCGACACATCGAAATCTCAGGGAGTGTGGAGGGGTGCAGAGCTTGGATAGGGGCCCACAAGACAGCCAGGGATCGAACCAGAAAGACGAGGAGTGCCCATCAGCCATAACCCTACAGAAGCAGGAAGCACCAGAATCGCGACACATGAGAACATGCTTCTAAGAACCAGAATCCAGGACAGAGGCCTTGCACTGGAAGAGAGTGGCATGCTTCAGGTAAGCAGCACTCAAATAGGAAGCCCAAGGAGAGGGCGAGTGAAGTAATCTCCAGAGAAGCTTAGCCCCTGCAGCCACATCCACCTCACAAAGTGAGCACAGGCCAATCCCCCCTCCACTTTTGGGGATGCACTTATCCTCCCAGCGCCAAAGGTGAAGCTTGGACACCCAAATGAAGTCGCGGCACATACGATCTATCTCCACAAGAATGGAAGCATGGATACGGTAAGACTGGATCCAGTAAGAAACAAAACCATGAATAACGATGCGAACCAGCTCAATACGCCCAGAAGTAGAGAGGAGCCGAGACGACCAGCCAGCAATCTTGGCTCTGCATTTGTCGACGAGACAAGAGAAGAACTTCGCGACAGGATAAGTGGAAGAGAGAGGCTGGTCGTTCCATATTTTACACCTTTTTTCTGCATGTTTGTAGGCCATTTCGATTGCTCATATTGCGATTTTCATGATTATTCGACGATATTTCGTTACTTTTCACTATTTCTCGTTTTCGTCTGATTTCAGGAAATATGGAGCAATCGGGAGAAAAATGAGCTTAAGGAATTTGCACGCGTACCGAAGCATCGCACATGGCTCTATCGAGGAGCTAACGGCGCTGGATGATGAGCATGAGAAGAAGGAGATCGATAGAATCGACAAGGAGGCAAGGAGAAGAAGGAAAGATTCCAGAAACAGGCCACTCGGCCGAGTCATGCTAGTCACTCGCCCAAGTGAAGCAGCATACTCGGCCGAGTACGAATAATACGAAGACATATGCTTAACCTAAGTGCAGCAGTTACTCGACCGAGTTATAGTTTTCACTCGACCGAGTAAAGAACTCCACTCGCCCGAGTGAGGTCACAACTTCTGAAGGAAATCGAAGCAGACTCTCTGGAATTTTGGGAGTACAGCAGAAGACCCTACTCGGCTGAGTAGAGAAGTCCACTCGTCCGAGTGAAGAATCCCACTCGGCCGAATGACGCTGAGTGACACGAGCGCCCATATTTTCAGACAGCCGCTCACTCTTTTGAATCTGCTATCATTCTAATGGACAAAGTATTTTTCTCATATATTTTATGGATATTATACTTCATGACGGTTCCAACACAGCCAAGAACGTGCCAACAGAGGTCGGATAAAATTTGGAGAATTTCTACAAGTTGATGTTGCAGTGCTGGAATTGCTAATCTGCCAGTGTGAGAATCTCACTCGGCCGAGTCAGCGTGGGCCCAGAATTTAAGTTGCGGCCAGAGCCATTTTTGGGCATGATTTTCAGAGGGTTTCTAGGGTTATTTGCTAGGGTTTTGGGGGGACTATATATAGGCTTTGTAGCCGTCATTAGAGGAGAGTCCCATATTAATTTCTTGGAGACTTTTTTAGAGGTTAGGCCATGCCCTAGGCCCGCTTTTGGATCTAAAAGCTTGTAATTGGATTGAAGTTCCTCATGAAAGCTAAATATCATTGTTCTTGTTATTTGAATCTTTGATTTGATATTTTTTACATGCAAGCAATGTCTTTTATTGATTTCTATATCGTTATTGCTATGCTTGGTTGATCTTTATTCTAGGGCAAAGAGATGAACCCTATGGATCTAATTTCAGATTTGTGATGAATGAATTTCTTTGTTGCTAGAATTGCTAGAAAGTTAGTTTGTGATTGATTTATTACGGATAGCTAGGAATTTCCATTGATCTAGGGTTTGCAAGAGATTGGGCTCTGATCAATGGGAAGGTCTAGATATTTGATTTAGCTTTATAATCGAGATTCACTAGGTTTGGTTTGTAATAGATTGGACCAAAGCTAGCATTTTTATTATAAGTATATACCCATATTCGTTTGCAAGAGATTGGACGAATACGAGCTATCACAATCTAGATCGTAACTCGACTTTGCATGAGAGTGGGCTCGAGGTGTGATTAGACGATGATGTCGATCCTAAAGCTAGTGGCTTAGGTTAAGGTTTGCACGAGAGTGAGCCCTAACCTAGGTCGCTATAGACAGGCAATAGCGTGAGAGCGTGAGCTTGGTTCTCTATTCAGTTACGACTAGTTCACCTCAATTCAAGTCTTGCAACATTGAGATTCGCGATTCACAGAGATGCATGACGATCCATAGTGGGGATTCCCTAACCCTAGACATTTTTATTGATTGAATACACAAACGACATCTTTACCACCATCACAGACATCCATCAACATTGTCATTACATCACACCATAACCATCTCCACCAATAAAACCTTCGTAGTAGAACCAACCTAGGATAGATTGGAGCCAACACCACCTCCTCGTGTTTGATACCCTCTCGCCACTACACCGTGCGTTTGCGGTAAAATTACAATTATTTTCCGGGTGTATAACCGGGAGCGATCAGAGGCAGCCCAAGATATCTGACCGGGGGGACTGTAATAGGAATACCAAGTAGGAGAGAGAGCTCTGCACCAATACTACACCCTTTGCTGAGGATCAACTTGCTCTTGGCCTTGTTCACCTCAAGGCCAGTCAGGAGATGGAAAGAAGATAGAAGCCTGCTAAGCTCAGCAAAAGTCTCGACCTCAGCCTTGCAAAACACCAACATGTCGTTCGCGAAGAGAAGATGATAGGGGATGTGTAAGCCCCCCCTCTTAGGGTGCGAATGGCACCAGGGAGGGATGCACGATCCATCAGGAGAGTGAAGGCATCCATAACAATACAAAGAAGAAAGGGGAGATGGGATCACCCTGGCAAACACCCAGATTGCTCCCAAAGTAACGAGCAGTGGAACCATTAACCAGCATCGAAAACGAAGGAGAGTCGATGCAAACTTTGACCCAGTGGATGAAGGAGGGGGGCAATTCGAGGCAGGAGACAAACTCCCGGTTGATGCTATCAAAGGCCTTCTACAGATCTAACTGAATATAGGCGAGTGCCCCCAAAGAAGCGGAGAAGTCATGAATGAGCTCGTGGGCCAGGAACAAGGAGTCCAAGATGAGCCTGTCCTTGATGAATGCAGACTGATTCAAGGAAATCAGTTCGAGAGACTAAGAACCTTAGATATAGTCATGTAAATCACATTGCAGCAGGAGATCGGGCGGTAGTCCCCAAAGGAGGCAGTAGTGGGGATTTGGGGATCAGAGTAAGAAAGGTGTGGGATCTGCCTGAGGATACTACCGGAAATGAAAAAAGAGTGAACGGCCCAAAGCATGTCACCACCCACCACCCCCCATAACTCCTGCAAAAACAAGGGAGGGAAGCCTGTCACGCCCCGCTTCCCAAAAAGGTCGGAGGCGAAGCGTGACTAAGGCCCGCTTAGGCCAGGGCAAAGAGCCCAGACCCAATAAGCGTCTGTGATTTTCCAAACGAAGGAAAACAGGTCCCTGCAAGTTAGTACGGAAACAACAAAGTATTGAAAAGAGATATCATTTCATTTTATTCCAAATAAAGCATCCAAAAGTACTGAGAGTCTAAAACGCCCGAAGGCTACAACTGCAGAAAAGAAAACTACTGGTGCAAGCACCCAACCTAGACAAGGAAAAAAAACAGGTGCTACCCACCCAAACTAAACTGGAACAGGAATCTGGATCAGCAACAAGTGGCCTCTAACTCTGGTCCTCCTCCGGGTCGTACTCCAGATCAACGTCCTCCGGCTCTCCGTCAGCTGGCAAGTCCGCCTCGACAACGTACTCTGGCTCAACACCTGACGTACATCACCAAAAGAAGGAACTGTACGTCAGGTCAGGTCTACAAAAAGGGTTAGACCAAACTGCAAGTGTATCAACTTTTAGACAACGTTTTACTGGTTGATTAGCATGCTGGGGTTACAACAAGTACAAGAGAAGTAACGTAGCAGGGAAAGTAAAAACGTAGCAGGAGGTAGTCGTAGTGTGTGCTACGACTACGGGACTAACCTAAAGGTGTCAGAACAAGACGAAGACAGACAAGACAAGTAGGACACGACACGACACGACACGACACGACACGACACGAAGGGTTCACGCCTTACGGGTTGAGGGGGATCAGACCCTCTCCCCGTGCGCACGCTCAACCCTACCCCAAAACCCCAGAACTCAGGACAGGAAGCACAGAGATCACTTTCGCAAGGAAAGCACCTGAAACGCCCGAAGGCTTTTTTTTTGTAACACGGAGATCACTCTCGCAAGGAGAGCATCTGAAACGCCCGAAGGCTTTTTGTAACACGGAGATCACTTCCGCTCGGGAAGCATCTGAAACGCCTGAAGGCTTTTTGTAACACGGAGATCACTTCCGCTCGGGAAGCATCTGAAACGCCCGAAGGCTTTTTGTAACACAGTGACAAGACACGACCAGTGTGGATAACAGTGACAAGACACGACCAGTGTACGGGAGAGTTATTCTAGGGTGTCCACACACACGCACACACATGATAGCCCTACAGCATCAAAAGTTGTTGTTGTCAGGCTCAGACTTCGTTGTCAAGTCTGAGCCATCAGGAGTCGTCCCGGACGCTATCATTTCACGTCCGGTTCTATTTGTTCACAGTTAACAGTTCTAACCAACTAAGGCCTAAGCACGGCCAAAAGTGCAAGTGGATACACTTGCCTGCGATGGCGAGTGTGTCGTCCTCTCAAAGCGTCCCGTCCAGGCGTCTCGTCCGCGGAAGTCCGTCTGAAATATCGCCACGGTGACGATGTCAGGTCTCAAATTCATCAAATCATATTAGGTTTCGTTTCTAGGTTTTCGGGACTATCCTATTCGTCAAAAGTCACTTTTTGATGTTTCAGCCTAATCGACGATCTATCCTATGTGCACAGTCAACAAAGTCCGTTCGTCGATTTTCTATGTTCGAACAACATTTTACAGGAGCTGGAAAGTAAATTTAGTTCAAGTTGACGGTTTTTAGTTTAGGGTTCAGTCAGCTATTGTGGGGGTTTCTACGAGTTTCGGGGAACCAACCTGAACCGGAGTTTGCTGGAGATTGGATGTCGGGTCTGATCGGAGAACTCCTTAGCTTCAGATCTGGTCCTCGCACGTCTCTCCAAAAGTTCGAACTTGCGACGAAGGCCTACGACGTGTCGCAACGTCGTAGACGGTAAATCCGCGAAGTAGCACGTCCAAGTGGGGCCCACATCAGTGCTAGGGGTCCAAGGGGGCCCACAACACCTCAGGAGCACTTGGGGGGGCCCACCACAGAAGTTGGTGTGGGATAAACCAACTTGCGACGAAGTTCTGTCGGTCGGGCTTGGTCGGTGCGGTGGTTCCTCTCGGTCAGACCGAGAGGGGCTCTCGGTCGTGCGAGCTGCGATGCGGCGGGGTCGGTCGCAGCGGCGGTGCTAGGGAAATCGTCGGTCAGACCGACAGATCCCGTCGGTCGTGTGCTGCGGGTGCGGGCGAAGCGAAGGGGGCGATGCAGCAGGGCGGCGTCTCGGTCAGACCGACAAGGCGGGTCGGTCGGGCGCTTGGCGATGCGGAGCGGAGCGGTGCGGGCGGCTGTGCGAGGAAGTCTCTCGGTCAGACCGAGAGAGAGCCTCGGTCGGAGCGGGGCGACAGCGGGGTGCGATGCAGCGGTGCGATGCAAGCGGCGATGCGGGGGGCTGCTCCGGTCGTGCGCTAGGATTTGCGGGGGTGAGCTCCGGTCGTGCACTGGGCGATCGTCGCAACGTTGCGACGAAGCTTTGGGAGAGGAAACGGCGGCTAGGGTTTTGAGCAATGACGAAAAAACTTTGCCTAGGGCTAATTTAAATAGGTTAGAGCTAGGGTTAGGGTTAGGGTTCGGAAAAACGTAATTAAAATAATTTAAAATAATTAATTTAGTTAAAATTACTCTCCTCTCCCTCACGCAAAATGGGTGCGGCCAAAAATTCTAAAATTTTGCCTAAAAATTCTTTAATACGTTATTATAATATAGGAATTTTATTGTAATTAAAACTCTTATAAAAATAGGTTTTAAAATTATTTAAAACTTTCAAAAAAATGGAAAATAGGTCAAATTAAGCCCAAAAATTGTAAAATAATTATGGGTTGTTCGGGATGACTAAAGAAAGAGAGTGGAGAAGACGGATCTAAATTTCGATGTCGAGAGACGAAACTAAAATTCGTAACGTCTCGCGTCAAAACAGAAAGTCGCGACGTCACGTCAAATAAGATAGTATCGCTAAAGAACGACTCGAGATATGTTGTTACAAAGTTATTCCACAATCTAATACTTCTAGAGACGATCACGTCGATATATCACTCAATAATATTCAAAATCAAATAAAGTCAAAAATAAGCACGTGCACAATCAAGAGCACGTGCACAAAGAAAGTACGATCGGAAACCGACCGTTACAAAGCCATCCGGGCCTCGGGACTTATCCCTATCCAAAGAAAATATGGGCTCCTTAATCTCCAGATCCGAAACACCTTGCCCGATCCAGTCACAAGCGCCTAGGGATAGAATACGTATGGGGATCACCTCAGGGAAGGAGGAATAGTAGGAGTCCTGGAGGAAAAGAGTTGAGAATAAGTCAACCGATTCGGAGCGGAGGGAGTCAATCTTGGTGGAAGGGTCCCCTCCTGGGCCAATCAGGTGCAGAAGACTGTTGCTGACAACACGATCTCTGGAAGCGGCATAGAAGAAACTAGTATTCCTATCCCCTGAGCAAGCCAAGTCTGGCGGCTCTTCTACCTAGCCTGGCTCTCTTCACAATCAAGACTAGACACGAGAGTACGAGAGGGGGCACGATCCTGGCGAATAAGGTCTGGGCACAAGTGGAAATCAGGCCTAGCACGCAAAGTAGAAATATCCTGCCTGACTACCTCAAAAGGGGGGAAGGGACGATGAGCCAATGGCCAACCACGGATGGCCTCCTTGAGAGCCTTGAGTTTGGAGACCAGTCTGAACATAGGGGACACCGCAAACCGTGCACGCCAAACCGTAAGCACAAGGTTGTAGAATCAAAGAATCTGGAGGTAATGACTAAAGAAGCGGAAGGGCTTGGGCCCAGAGTCAGGAGGGATGATAATCTGTATCAGCAGTAGAGAGTGGTCACTGGTGCCGGGGGAAGGTAAGAGGCAAAGGAATCAGGCAAAGCAGCAGTCTAGTCGGTGCTGACAAGGGCCCTATCTAGTCTACAGGTGATACTGGAACCATTGGACAAGTTATTAATCCAGCTAAGGTGATCTCCAACACATGCATGCCATCCAATCCGCATCCATCGATACATCTATTGAAGTCCTCCAAAAGGCTGGGCAGAAGAGTGCGGCCACCCACCTTTTCATCAATAAACCAGGTGACATTGAAGTCCCCCACCACCGCCCACCACTCCCAATTATGGAAGAGTCACTAAGAAGAGAATCCCACAGTCTACCCCGTTTCAAAGCCAGATTGTGGGCGTAGACGAAAGATATGAAGACGAACAAGCCCCCCCGGTTCTTGCAGGATAGCATGATGTGCTGGTCAGATGAAGAGAGGATGGAGCAATCACAGACCCCCGGGTTCACCAAGACCCAGACTCCACCCTTCGCGGCGTGAGCATAATTATGGAAGGTCACCCACCCCTTAGGGCAACAAGAGGACATAGCATTCCCATTGGGTCCAAAACTTAAGTCTCAAGAAGACCCACAAGAGAAGCCTTGTGCTTATTGATGTGGTGCTTTACATCCCTCCGACGAACCCTAGAAGTCAAACCCCGAAAGTTCCAGACTAACACTGACATGACTAAACAATGTGGGAGGTGTGGCTCTGGGTCGACACTCGAGAGCCCCCTGAAGGGTTTTCACGGACCCTCAGGGCTAAAATCCGTGCTTGTCCTAAGTCGGATAGAACATTGAAGCAAAAATATGCCGCGGAAAAATAAACAAGTTAATCTATTTAACATGTAGTTAAACTTTTTAACTTAGCCCTAAGGTACACGATCCTTAGCCAAGATCTTTGCCGACTCGGGATGGATCTGACCATCCCAAGAAGGATCTAATCTACTGCAATTAAATTAAACTAATGCTTATAAAAACACATACCTGGAATCTTGCCCTGGGGTAGGCAAGATGTTCCGCACCGTCTTCCGAGCTGCTCCACGTCCCACGCCGAGCCGCTCCTCGAACTGCTCCTCGAACCGCTCCTTGAATCGCTCCTCGAACCGCTCTGCATCTCAAGGCGAGCAATCCTCGTGACGCCGAGCCAACCACGCGGCGAAGAAATTTTCACGCGAGTGAAAGCCTTCGCCAAGATTTTGGATCCGAATCCGAACTTCTTTGTGGCTTTGCTAGAGCCCTTCAGGAGTAAGGCAGAAATTTAGCAGAAGAGAATTACTTTAAGCTTCGATCTGAGCGTGCTCCAACATTTACGGGAGCCGCTCAGATCAGGAGCTTGTGACGAGTTTTGAGGAGGAGAGCAGACCCCTATTTATATAGGCAGCTGACCCCTTCCCTTTACTCAAAATCCGATATGGGACTATTATTTGGAGTTTAATAAATTCAATTTAGTTTGTCTTTCGCAAAGGGCAAACTTTCGTGAATTTTAACTCCCTCACCGTTGAGCTTCATGATTGATACAACCATCAATTCGAAGGGCGTTCAACGGTGAACGCATAGGAAAAAACGACGAGTTAATCGGAGTCCGTTTGGCCCTCCAATTGATCGCCCAAAGTTCAGCCCAAGGCTTGATTTTCGTCTAAAATCAGTCGTCCAAAAACTGCTCACTGTCCTAGGGTTCTGCACCCGGTGTGGGGCCCATCATATGGGCCCCACTGCTCAAAAGGGGGGTTGACTGGGTGCCTGGCCCAAACCTGGGCACAGGCACCCAGGCGCCAGGCGGGTGCCTGGGTCGGGCGCCTGGGCCCAGGCACGGGCCCGGGCCCTGGGTGCATGGGCATGTGCCCAGGTGCCTGGCCCTGGGCACGGGCCCAGGCCCAGGGCGCCTGGTGCCCTGGGCGCCCAGGCCCATGGCAGGCCCATGGCTGGCCAGGTGCCCAGGCCAGACCCGGATGGTCTGGTTTGGATCAGTCTGGTCTAGTCTGAATTGACCTGACCCATTGAGCTGTTTTGGGCGTAACTTGGGCATTTGGCGTCCGATTTGGACGTCGTTCGAACCTGGGTTTAGACCGGGACATTCCCGTATTTCCCATGAACCTTTTCTTACGTTTATATCATTAAATATTGTCGTAAACTATTTACGACACATTTAATCCGGTTTACATCAAATGCAAAATAGTCCCTATCTAAGCTTAAATTATTATATTGCATCAAATGCAATATTCCATCCCTTGCATCAAAATGCAAAAGATTCTCCCTAACTAATTTCTACCTATTACTAGACGAAGGTCGCACTCTGTGTGACCCTACAGCCTGACCCTACTACAGGTTGGGCTCGAAGCCCTATACGGCAGTGACCACTAGTAGTAGTTGTCGTCCCTGTTTCAGAATCATAATTATGTGGTTGACTCATCGACATGAGTATTGTCGGGACCACCCTGACTGTGTCCGTGATGAATTCTGCAGTTTTAGCCTCTTCGTCTAAACTATGTCGTGTAGATGAAGTCTAGGGTACGGTCAAACTGTCACCTCCAATAACTTGATTCCGGTTAGTTTCCATCGATCTTTAGTCAACTAATGTTGGACTTCTTCCAACATACTCTAATCAGAGATTTTACTAAAGACCGAACTAACTCTACGACACTAACTCCCATTGAGCGGGAGAGACGAATCCTCTCTTGGTCATTAATCTCCTTGTATGCTTCAAGTGACACCCAATCAAAGACATTTCGACAGGCCTAGCCTTGAAGCTAGGTCAGTGATCTAAGTGGCACCGTTCACGCACAGGTTCGTAAAATGACCTCAAGTCAAAAGACCAACTTGCATATCATCACTAAAAGTTATCATTAACAGATTGGTCACTATAACCATATGATAACTCTTGTGGATCGTTCAGTGAACTCATTCTCTAATGACCGCCTGTGTCTCGTCTTCGACTTCGCCAAGTCAAATGATCATGAGATCATCGCCACCGCTAAATGGTGAAGACTACGACACAATGGTCTATCCGATTTTCGATATCCTTGTCTCGAAATATCTACAACCACGAACCCTTTTAGACTTATGCTACAGACGGTCAAGCATTTCTCCATGATCAAGATACTCATCTTGATACATGTTTGACCTTGCATAAAGTCTCAAGATTTAACCTAAGTTAATATCTAATGTTTACTACATTATTGATTAACTTAGATAAAACTATACCAAACAGCTTACTGTTATTTCGAACAAGATGTTTGTGCTATTCACACAGAGATAAATTGCCTCGAGGGCATCATCTCTCTACATCTCCCACTTGCACTCAGGCCCATTTATCCCGGTATCTTATACTGTTTTTACATATAAGTCTTTCTAGACTTCATGTGGTCGAGCTTTCGTGAGTGGATTTGCTAAACCATCTACTCTATAGACTTAAGGGGTTTCTATGTTCATGTTGGACCAACCATTTGAATCTTCTTCAAATAATTCACTTGGTCTTTCGGAATCCATAATATTTTACTTCCTTCGATCTTATCAGCTCATCGTACCTTACGATAATCATTTGTTACTGGTCATTTCAAATGGCTCATATCTATTTCTGATAAAGTATCAAACTTTTTGATTACTTTGTCAAAATATATGTCCCATCCCTTTGATGCCTCACATGTAATTTATACGCTCCCACTGACTGAAAGCTTTCTGGCTAATTTATATAAGTTGGTTCTTCTAAATCATATTTAGAAAAACGAACTTATAAGTGAATGCTCCAGTTTTCATGGTCAATATGAGCATTTACATCGAGTTTTGGTCCGAGTAGATCTGTACACATCTGCTGGCGAAAACAGTTGCATCATAATCCATTTATAGGAATTAGGATGAAAACCGTTCTCGACCAACATGATTGTACTTCACTATTTGCTTTCTGCACCAATCTTTTAACTTAAAGATTTACTTGCAGAAAGTGAGGAAACATTTTCCTTGGGTTAGTAAACTAAATTCCAAAATTTATTTACGCACACGGACCTATTCTGATTGCATCAAGTTATAAATCGGAGTTACTATACAACTCCAAAATTTCCCTTCGTCTCACGAGATTCGAGTAATTATACAACTTCCTAATGATCGATTTAATGAATATCTTATTGATAATGTCCTCATAGAACATTATCAAAACCTAGGCATTACTATCTGGGACTTAACCCAGAGGGAGGACTTAACTCAGAGTCACTTGCTATGAATCGCACCAAGTCTAACTAAGTGTGATTCATTCCTTTTAACACACATATGTGCATGTTAACAGACTTGACCTGAGAGAAAATCATATTTTCTTTTAATTGCGCAAGATTTTATATAGCTAAGTATTTGACCATTCGACCTAATCGAATCAGTTTAAATACTTTTGTCATTTCGTTCTTTATTTTATCAGACTTGTGTTTCTTCAAGGACACGTGTCTTAATAAAATATAAGAATAACTTATTTTGGTTAATCTAGACTCGGGTACATCAGTATGTACGAGGCTGAGTTCGATAACTCATTCTTCCACTGTCTTACAGATGGGTTCGGCCATTATATCTAATAGGATAAGATTCACAAGTGTTCGTAGACTTCATAATACGACAGGTCAGACCCCTCTTTATGTGACTTGTGAAGCTTATTCTCTCGATACGGCCTAGTCTATTTTGCCATATAAGTTTGCTACTATCTTGTGTATTTATATATTAACACTTAATATAAATATTATCATTATACGTATTCCTCATTGCTTCAGAAGCAATGTGATGATATTCGTCAAAATGTGTTAACCTTTTGTATAACAATAATTATGAAATCGTGACATCAAAATATGTAACATTTTCATTCCCTCCTACTTATGCCTTTACTAATGATAAATTAAACTATTTACCTCGATTGACTTTCCGAAGTGCCTTCTTCTTTTTCTAAATCACATTTAGATATTAAATAGCCCAATCATAAATGAATAGCTATGTGATCGGCCCCGGGCGTACACCCAAAAGAGCGACCGTGTAGTTTTACCGCAAGCGCACGGTGTAGCGGCGAGCGGGTATCGAACACAGAGAGGACGTATGACAGTGCCTTCTCCAAACAACCTGGCTATATGAACAGAAAAGAGGGAATTTGCCTTTCGGCGATCCTGTCACAATCGTCAGACAAAGTATGGAGATATAAAATCAAATAAAGACGCCTAGGGAATAGGGAATCCCCGCTACTCACCGTATCTCGTCAATGTGATTCATTGGTATCACAATTGCTAGGGTAGAATTTCGGATGAACTAGTTGCAACTGAATGTAAAACCTAGCTCACGCTCTCGCGCTGTTGCCGGTCTATAGCTAACCTAGGTTTGGGTCCAATCTCTTGCAAACCCTAGCCTAGGCAAGCTAGCATTAGGATCAACATCATCGTTCAATCACGTCCCGAGCCCACTCTCGTGCAAACTCGGGCCGCGACCTAGGTTGGGATAGTTCCTACCCGTCCAATCTCTTGCAAACGGGTATCGGTATGGAATTGCAACCGAGAACCCTAGTATCGGTCCAATCTCTTGCAAACCGATACTACGGAAACTCAATTTCAACCCAATTCGGATTTCTAGGGTTTCCTATCGAATTGGGATCCAATCTCTTGCAAATCCCAATCGATATGAACACCTAGCTATCCGTAATAAATCGATCCCAAACTAACCCTAATAGCAATTCTAGTAATAGTTCTACCAAATCATCACAAATCAGAAATTGGGCTCGTAGGGTTCATCCCCACGCCCTAAGACGTTACGACTACTCACAAATCATATCACAAATGCAAAAATAATCAATGAAATAGCAATAGAATTCATGGCAATATTCAAATAAGCAATAAAAATAAGATTTTTAATGAAGAGGGAGGCAAACCAATAGAGTTCTCCAAGAATCCAACAAAAATAACCTTTTCTCTCCTCTCCAATCACAAGAATCAAAAGCTAAAAATTTTTATCTAAAAGGCTGCCAAAAAAGTCAGAAAAAGCTCTCTAACCTAGGTTAGAATCAGGGGTTAAATACCCCCCAAAATCGCCCAAAAAACTGTGACAAAATTGCCCCTGCGCAGCCTGAAAATCGCAATTTACGCTACAGGCAGCGCGGCTCACTCGGCCGAGTGACAAAAGTCGCTCGGCCGAGTGGGAGACCCTGAGAATTTCCAGTAAGTCTGGGGTCTTGGGGGTCTTCACTTCGGGCGTCGCTCGGCCGAGTGAGTTGTCGTCACTCGGCCGATGGGCTTCTCTTCACTCGGGCGGTCGGTAATTGCCACTCGGCCGAGTGGGTCTTCTGATGCTCAGACTGACGAAAAACAGTAAGTTGGGAGTTTTTGATGGGCGTCGTCTGAGTGCCACTCGGGCGGACGGAGTTTCGTCACTCGGTCGATGCGGCTTCTGATGCTCGGCCGAGTGCACACTTGGAGCGTGTCCGATCTGGCCGGCCGAGCGGGGTCTTCTGGTCGGCCGAGTGACTCCTTCACTCGGCCGAGTGAGACAGTAAAAATGCCCATTCTAAGTGTTTTTGCCTCCTCGTCGCTCCTATGACGTTCCTTCTTCTTCCGCTCCTCTCCAATGGCAAAATATCCCTCGGGGAGATCGTCGGTGACACTCTGGAGTAGGTGTATCTCGGGATCACTCCAAATCGCTCCAAATCTCCTGAAATACGACAAAAACAACAAATCGTGAAAAGTATCGCAATATTGTCGATAAATCGTGAGAAACGTGATTTGAGCGATCTAAACGGCATGCAATCATGCGGAAAAAAGGTGTAAAATATGGAGTGATCAAAATCCCCCAAGCTTACCTCTTACTCGTCCTCGAGGAGTAAAAGGCGAGCCCGGTGGATTCAGAAAACGAAAACGACGAAAAACGGAAAACGAAAAACGAAGAAGAAAGAAGAAAGCGAAGAGGGAAGCTGCTAGATCATTTTTCTCAGGACGTGGGTTTTGCTTACTCATATAGCATGCACCGAATGTAAAACACATGTCAAAGACTTTTACTTCGATATCATAGTATAATGGTGCAAATAGAAATAGAAAACCCAAGAATATTGATATAGCATGAAAAACGGAATAATTCTAAAATTAACATCGTCTGAATCATTTAAAGCGGTATACAACATCGCAGATCACACACTTTTCAATTGAATGCTTTCTATGAGGAGTATAAGAATATCACGCAATAGAATAGAAAGAATAGAAAAGCGTGGATTTCATGAAATGAGTGCTAGGCATAGATTTCTGGATTTCGTGAAGCTAAAACAATCTCACCGAGTATATAATATTACTCAGCCTAGGTTGTCGTGCACCGTCAAGTAGTCACTCTCTCACACATTATTGGATTCCCTCCCCCAAGCTTATCTATAAGCGTGGTGGCACAAAAAATAATATTTACATCCCCATTTCTTTTGAAGGCTCCAAAAGTAATAAAGATAAAAACAAAAAGAGGGAAGAAAGAGAGAACATGAGATGGGATCGTTTATTGAGACTCTTCTCTCTTTTCTTTTCTTTTTCTTTCTTTATCTCTTTTTTATCACATATACACAATGATCCCAAATCAAAGAGAAATAAGGATATACAAGAATTTTTCTTTTTCTTTCTTTGGTTTTGGGAAATTTGGAGCTAGGATTTTAATGACGGGGGAAATGCCATATATTAGAATCACTAAGGGGAGATTCACCAATGAATTTAAAATAGAGAATTGATGTTCAAGATATGTGGAGAAAGAAATAAATATGTCTCTCAGTTCACTCTATAGGACGTGCACGACAACTTCAGCAGGGTAATCTAATCTACTCGGTTTCGATCACAAAAAAGCTAACTAATCCAGATTTATCATAGCTAACATCATCCAATCATCCTGAAGTGAAATGTACAAATCATGCAAATAGAAGTGATATAGGAAAAGAAAACGGTACTCCAGTTATAAGCATTCAATGCGTGAATCTTGGTGTGTTTTCTGCGATAGCATACATATGAATATTCAGACTCAGCTAATAATAAAATTTCATCCATTTTCATGCTGAAAAAGTGTGGGTTACTATCTCAAAATGCAAGGCAAATCACAGCATATGATATCAGAAATAAAATCTAGGACATGACAAATATAGCATGCATATAGAGAAAGCCAACTCCACGTCATCATCATCACAGAAAAGTCATCTCTAGCATGAGATGAAAAAGAAATAAAGATAAAGAGGAAAAATAAAGCTATTTACGATGCAGCACACGAAGAAAATGAGAAAAAACGTGATGCATGGTAAAAAAAGGAAAAAATGATGAAAGTGAGTGCAAAAGCGGAAAATGGCGTGAAAAAACTAAAAATAAAGGTGGTAAATCGAAAAGAACGTGAGAACTCACTCCCCCAAGCTAAAGTGCACAGTGTCCTCAATGTGCGAAGTGTGGCACACCGAGAGACGTGTAATGTGAGGGGAAGGTGAGGATGCATGCATGATGAAAAAAGAAAATAAAAATAAAAATAATGAAATGAAAAATATGATGCGGACATGATGCATGCAGATATAGGAGTGAATCAGATATAAAAGTGTGACACCAAAAATCTCTCCCTCTCTCCCAAAAATGATATAGAAAGATGTGAACAAAATGTCGACCCAAAAACAGTGAGGGGAGGGGGGGGGGGGGTGGGCAAAAATCATCAGGACCCAGCAGAGACGGGCATCATGACGGCAAAAAAGATCAATGGCATCAAGGGTGCCTAAGAGGGTGGGGCTGCACCGTCTCCGTCCTGAGGCGGAGGTGGTGGTGGTGGTGGGTGGGGAACAGTCTGCTGGGTGGGTGTGGGTATGGGTGTGGAAGCAGGCTGGGTGTGTGTAGGAGTGGGAGTGGGGGTGGGTACCTGCTGGGTGGGTGTGGGTACGCGAGGAAGCCGCTCGAGAATCTGAGTAAGGCAATAGTGAATGCCCGGAAGTAGGTCGAAGCGGCTGGCCATAGCGGTGACGGTGGCGGACATGGTCCTGAGGTCACCTCTGAGGGCACTCACCGCCCCCTCGAGAGCACGAATGCTCTGAAGTACAGTGTCGGGGGGAGGTGGTGCAGAGGGACGCACCTGTCTGTGCTGTGCAGGACGGGGCTGGCGGACTCGGGTGGTGTAGTAGATGGGCTCAGCAGGCATGTGGAGGAAAGGTGCTGTGCTCACAAGTGTGGGCCTAGCCTCAGTGTGAGGCTGGGGCGCAGGCCGGTATAAGGTGGAAGCAGCAGCAGCGGAAGTGGAGTACAAAAGTGGCGACGAGGCAGCCAGAGAGGTCAGTGACACAGATGAGGGAACAGACGTCACGACGCTCTTAGAAAGTACGGCTGCGGTGGAGACAAAGGTGACAACCACGGTCTCCACGACGACAGCAAAAGAGGCCTCTCCGCTCTCAACAATAGTCGATGGGCACTCGGATAGGGCGGAGGAAACGGGCTCAACGGACAGAGGGCCAGCTGTGGTGGGAGTGGTGGTGAGCGTGGAGGTAGTGGGGGTGGTCTCAGCGAGTGTACTCCCGACACCAGCAGAAGTGTGGACAGAGGTGTCGGGAGCAGCAGAAATATCAGGCTGCTGAGGGGCCACGGGGTCAGCGGGTGCAGCGTGGGCCTGCTCAGCCTCCTCGGCCTCAAGCACGTAGGCGACGGGGATCAGGAGATCCATCGCCGGAAGCCAGTCCACCTGTGCTGGTGCTATCTGTGTCCGAGCTGGGCTCGGAAGGATCATGTAATCAGCACCGTAGGGACCGTGTAACCAAACCCAGTGCCGTTGACCGTGCAGACGTAGCATCTTCATCTGGGCCATGACGTCTATGGACAGTGAAGTGGGGCCCGGGGCTCGTCGCAGGTCGGCTGGAAGGTCCTCGCCGGTCATCAGGGCGAGCAGGGTGATCAGACCGCCGCAACATATCGGTGAGCGAGCGCTCACCGATACGATGATGCAGTCCAGAAACCAGCTCGCGATATCAATCACGACGGCGGGGACCAACTCGTCACTATCCCTAGCTAGAGCTCTGGGGCGCGTCATCGCATAGAGCATATAAAGCTCCGGCGTGGACATCGTCCCAGGCTCATACCTCGCCAAAAAGATAGTCGCCATAAGGCGCTGAGCTATGCGGAGGCAGGGGTGGACGATGGCCGAGGCCTTGGCCCTACTAGGGTCTAAGGCAGCTGGTAGACCCGTGATCCGGGCCCAGAAAGCGCCGGAATCGAAGGAAGGTGGGGGAATGTGAGTGGGGGCGTAACCACGGTCGGCCCCGGGGACATCGGGCCGCGAAAAGAAAGCTCTCATCATACCGAGTGTGACCTGGCACTCTCGGTCCATGAACCTAAACGAGCATCCCTCGTCGGTCCGGGCGATAGAACTAAGCACCTCAAGTGTCGGGCGGACAAAGGTGTCCGTCGACACCTGGAAAAAATCTCGCCAACCCACATTGTCATACAACGTGAGCATCCCCTCGAGTACCCCCAGGCGTCCTAGGTCTGTAAGGTGTGCGAACCTGGAGGGTACAATCGAGCGCTGGGAAATGCGCTAAAAAATGACGCGGTGTGCGTCGTCCCGGAACGTAATCCCCAGCGGCCCGACAAGTGGAGCCAGTGGTGGCAGTGGGTCGGCAGGGAGTGGCTGTGCGGGGTGAACGTGCTCTGCAGGCTGTGCGGGGTGTACGGGGTGTGGTGGTGTAGGCGGAGGAGAGTCTTCCACCTCGTGGGAGGGGCCGGGCTCATCCGGCCGCTTCCGCTTGGCGGAAGCTCTCCTGGTGCGTGGCCGTGTCCGGGGCGGCATGTGGGCCCCGGGTGCTCACCAAAAACGTAAAAAATGCGGCGTGAGCAAATGAGTGGAACGAGTATACCGTAACACGCCGCGAGAGAAATATAATGGACGCGTGCGAAGACGTCGCCTCCACGAAGCCAAAAACGCTCCCCGGAAGCTCCCCTGGGCTCCCCTAAGCTCCCCAATATACCCTGCACATCAAACGAAGATATCAGCGAGTAATATTCAAAATGTATGGGGGGTTAGGGGTATGATAGATAGATTATGAAGTTAATTTGAATTTGGGGTTCGTTAAACACACGGATCGTCGAAAAATACGCAAAAGAGGAGGAAATAGGCGAAATAAAGGTACCGGAGCTCGGCCGGCGAGGTGGTCGCCGACGGCGACTCGGGCGAGGCGGAGGGGGCGTCGGCTGGCGGTGGTCGGCCGAGCGCTACGGCGGGGCGAGTGGTCGGGTAAGTGGGAGAGGATGGGGGCGAGGGATGAGAAAGGTCGGGCGGTTTCACGTTTTACTCGTTTCGAAAATCGTGTCGTCCCGCTCCCCCTTTTATAGAAAAAGTTACGACTCGGCCGAGTGACGAAGTCGCTCGGCCGAGTGAACGCAACGGAAATATTTTGGAAAATTCCTCCCCGCTAATGACTCGGCCGAGTGGCCTTGCCACCCTCGGCCGAGTGGAATAAGTCCATTCGGCCGAGTGGCTCAAGCTACTCGGCAATACTCGCCCTAGGAGCGTATCAGTTTTACTCGGCCGAGTGAATATATATACTCGGCCGAGTGGCAATTATACTGAAATCAAGAAAAGAAACAGAGAGTTGGGTACAGCAGAATTCCCTCGTTCGTGAGCCGCTCGGGCGGACGAACTTATGTGCTCGGCCGAGTGACTAGTATACTCGGCCGAGTGAACCCTGTTTTCTGCTGTTTGGCTTCGTTTGGGCTCTAAACTCTGTTTTTCTTCCTCCAGTCGATTTCATCTTCCTCCTAAGCATCGAGCGCATTCTTGGAGCGCTCCTCGTCGCCTTGTTCATCCTCCTAATGATAGGTACCTCTTTCTCCTCTCCTGTCAAAGAAAAATAGGACCCGTTATCACGAAATTTTCAGGCAAACGACTCAAAACACTAATAATTTCTAAAACAAAAATAAAGGAAAAGTAAAAATAAAGCGATAACCATCGGGTTGCCTCCCGACAAGCGCTCGTTTAAGGTCGTGAGCTCGACCCCCTTTGATTTTCAATTTAATGCGGGATATTTGGTGCATATGAGATGCACCCGTCGAATTTATTGGGAAGAACGCTTAAATTTGGATGTTGTGGCGGCGGGTTCTTCCTTGGTACTCCTTTGCCTCGGGTAGTGTTGGGGGGTGGCTCCCCCAAGCTAGTGCTTGCTCCGGTCCTCGGCTTCACCGGTGACACCGATTTCTGTATCAGCGGAGCTTTCTTCGGAGACTTCAGTTTTGAGAGCTTGCAAAGCTCTCGAATCCTTGCGACATCAGCGTCGCCTTCATAACTTCGGTGGAGAGATCGGGGGAATGCTCCATCTTTTCTTCTTGGCCCAAGTCCGGCCCTTCCTCAAAATCTTCCTTGAATAGAGCGCCGATCGAATGGGGGATCGCCTCCTCAATAACCTCGTCAAGGAGGTCCATATAGTCCAGCTCCTCATGATAAGGCATGTGTTTCATTGCCTTAGGTATATGAAGCTCCACCTCGATGTTGCCGACATTCAATGTTATAGTCCCTTCTCACACGTCGACAATGACACCGGCGGTGGCGAGGAACGGGCGCGCCCAAGTATTAGCGACGTATCTCCCTCCTCCTTGACATCCATGATCACGAAGTCGCATGGCAAACATATGCCCCCCGGGACTTGTAACGGGATGTCCTCTGCGATCCCTACCGGCCTTGTGATCTGACCATCGACTAGTTGTATCCGCATGTCGGTAGGCTTCTATTTTGTGCCGGTGTTTAGTCTTAGGAACATAGAGAGAGGCATGAGGCTAACACTAGCCCCTAAGTCCACTAACGCCTTTTGTAGAGGGACGCCGCCTAAGGTGCAAGGAATTTGAAAACTCCCCGGGTCTTTGAATTTGGCGGGCTCCTTCTCTCTCTTGGTGAACCACGTCCCCTCCTCAGCGAGCATGATTTTCTCCTTCCTCTTTCTTCCCGTAATCAAATCTTTTAGGAACTTGGCGTATGTCGGGATTTCTACGATAGCGTCGAGGAAAGGAATGTTGAGGCTTACCCCTCTTAAATATTCGAGAAACTTGGCTAGCCGTTTCTCCATCTTTGCTCTAGCAAGCCTCTGAGGGAATGGAATCGGTGGCATAAAACGCCTCTCTTCAATCAATTGCTCCGCTCTGGAATTTTCTTCCCCTTGCGGCTCTTTCTCCGTCTCAACTTCAATGACCGGCTCACTTGGCTCTACTCTCTCCACCACGGGCTCCTCGGTAGGAATCATGACGGGGGTGGTATCCTTCCCGCCTCTCGTATTAACGGCAACCACGGCGTTGATATGGCCGGTGTTGCCCCGTGGATTTTGCTCGGGTTGCGCCGGCAACTGTTGACTATTTCGATTTAGCAACGCAAGTTGCTCCGCAATTTGTCCAACGACAGTTGTAAGAGAGTCTTGGCCCGCCTTCAAGGAAGCATTAATCTTCTTCTGCTCGACCATAAACTCCTCCACCTTAGCTTCAAATTCAGATCGTTGTTGAGCTTGTGGAGGGTTTGGATTTCTCCACCCTTGATTGTATCCGGGCGGCCTATAGGGTCCAACTTGTTGCTTTGGTGGGAAATTTTGTTGCGGAGGCCCCCTCGGTGGATAATGTTGTTGTTGTTGTGGTGGTGGTCGAGCTTGTTGAGGTAGTTGTTGCGGCGGGTTCAATGCTCCTTCATTGTTGGCATAGGAGAAACCGGGATGGTTTCTAGTGGCCGGATTGGCCCAATATCCTTGGTTCCCCGCGATGTGTTGAACTTGCTCCAAAGATCCCTCTCCTTGTTCTCCTCCTAAATACATAGCTTGGGATTGGTCTTGCCAATCACACATTTGATTTGTTGGTGCGGATGTGGAAAGGGTTCCTTGGGGCTCCGTAATATACTTCTCCAGTCTCTCCACTACCTTGTGGAGAGAATCGAACTTGTTGGACAGCTCTGCTACGGCCTTTGCCTCATAGATGCTAGATGGCTTCAAGGAGGACGAAGAGTGTCCTCGCTCGTCGCCCCATTGTTGATTGTTCGAGGCCATCTCATCAATTAAGGCCGTAGCTTCGTCGAGAGTCTTCGATAGGATGGCCCCATTTGCCGCAGCATCAATAATCTGCTTGGTCCCTGGCTGGAGACCATTGTAGAAGCTATGGACTAGCTCCTAATCTTCAATGCTATGGTGGGGGCACTGATGTTGCAGGTCTTTGAAGCGCTCCCAAGCCTCGTAGAGTGTCTCTTGAGGTCCTTGCTTGAAGGACATGAGAGCACTCCTAATCTTTACCGTCTTGGAGGGCGGATAAAACTTGTCGATAAACGCGCTTGCCAACTCATCCCATGTGGTAAAGACTCCCTCAGCTTGCGTCCTCAACCAATAAAGAGCTTTATCCTTTAATGTGAAGGGGAAGAGGCGCAGTCTGATGGCATCTAAGGTAACGCCCGTCATCTGGAAGGTGGCGCACTTTGATAGGAAGAGCTGGATGTGGTAGTGGGGATTTTCATGGGCGTTCCCATGAAATGGATCCTGCTGCATCAAAACCACAAGCCCAGTCTTCAACTCAAAATTCTTGTCGGCCGCCAACTCCGGCATGGCTATGGACGAGGTCGTGGAGGAAGTCTTAGGCCGGAGCCTATCTCGAATGGAAATAATCCTCGCCATTCTTGCCGCTAACTCTTCAGGCGTCTCCCGGACGTTCATAAACCTCCCTTCCGTATCGGGTCTCCTCTCCGCTCTGATTCTCCGCAATGTACGCTCGATCTCAGGATCAAACAATATATCAATGGGGTCCGCAGTGGATCTCGTGTACATGCACGGGAAAACAAAGTTTCAAAGAAGTGATTAGCACAATGGAAAGGTTAGATAAAAATAAAGAAATAAAACAAAAAGAAAGAAATAGCTAGGGTGGTAGGATCAAACACAATCGCCTCCCCGACAACGGCGCCAAAAACTTGATCGGCCCCGGGCGTACACCCAAAAGAGAGACCGTGTAGTTTTACCGCAAGCGCACGGTGTAGCGGCGAGCGGGTATCGAACACAGGGAGGACGTATGACAGTGCCTTCTCCAAACAACCTGGCTATAGGAACAGAAAAGAGGGAATTTGCCTTTCGGCGATCCTGTCACAATCGTCAGACAAAGTATGGAGATATAAAATCAAATAAAGACGCCTAGGGAATAGGGAATCCCGCTACTCACCGTATCTCGTCAATGTGATTCATTGGTATCACAATTGCTAGGGTAAAATTTCGGATGAACTAGTTGCAACTGAATGTAAAACCTAGCTCACGCTCTCGCGCTGTTGCCGGTCTATAGCTAACCTAGGTTTGGATCCAATCTCTTGCAAACCCTAGCCTAGGCAAGCTAGCATTAGGATCAACATCATCGTTCAATCACGTCCCGAGCCCACTCTCGTGCAAACTCGGGCCGCGACCTAGGATGGGATAGTTCCTACCCGTCCAATCTCTTGCAAACGGGTATCGGTATGGAATTTGTCACGCCCCGCTTCTCAAAAACGTGGAGGCGAAGCGTGAGAAGGTCCGCTCAGACTTGAAGCTACAAAGCTGCAAGTCCGATAAGCGTCAATCAAATTTAAAACTGCAGGTCCTTGCAACGCGAGCGAAACAAGATAATAATAATGAAATGAGACAAAAGAATAATCTCAGAATATCCATAAATATAAATTCCAACATCGCAGAAAAGCCACCAGGCTAAAAGAAAAAGAGACTAAAGGCCCAAACATGGCCAACAAAAGTACAAAGTACAAATGACGGTGCTACGCACCAATAACTAACAAAAGGCCTAAAACAAAATAAAGCTCAACAAAGACTCAAAGAATGGTCACCGGTGTCCACAAAATCCTCCTGTGCAATCATGGACTCAGTCTCAGCGTCAGCAACTACCTCGTCCGCTACAACTATCTCTGGCTCAGGGTCTAACATGTGACACCCAAAGAGAAAGGGGCACATGTCAGCAAGTCTGAAGACTTGTGCAAGTGAAACTGAAAGTACAAGTAAAGCAACCTATCAGTTCTAGCATGATGCGATGACATGGCAGTTAAAGTATGGGTGCAGCAGGTAAAGTAAAGTAAAGTAAAGTACGAGCATGGCATGGCATGGATGACAAGTATTACATGAATCATTCACAAGACAAGTACAAGACAAGAAAAGTAAGCACCTCGTGCACAGAGATTCCGTCTTTTGGCTAGAGGGCGGATCAGGCCACTCCTAAGCTCAAGTAACCGTTTATCCCTACCCCTCCACGTGTATCGGGCATTGGTTTCTAGCCAACACATGAGGCCCGCTTTTGGACCACGAGCCAGGAAGTGTTTTAAACAAGTATGGCCTAGGGGTGCACCTAGCCAGAAACAAGTAGTACGAGTACAAGTATTGTAGCATGTGCTACGAATGCAACAATCAACTTGGATGACATGTAGAATGCAATGCATGGCAGTTAAAAGTGCGTACAGATAAGAAAAGTAAACGTGACAGTTTAGTATGCATGAACAACAAGTTTAAAGGGTTGGATCTAGCTTCGTTGTCAAGCTAGATCAATTAGGTGACGGATCTAGTTTCGTTGTCAAACTAGATCAAGTAGGCGTCTAGCCAGCTATCATTTCACTGACTAGTCTCTTTTACGCTAGGAACAAGGAAGTGGCCTAAAAACATGGCCCTACACAAGAGTTGGCAAGTTTCACTTGCCTGCAAGCACGACGTCTGAGCACACCGTCCAATGAGTCCAAAATCACAATTATCCTACGTGCACAAGTCCACCGGCCTAAAGTCCATATTATTAATCTTGATTAGTGAATTTAAAACATTTAAAATACTTTGAAAATACCGATTTTAGTCTTGATTAGCATGCATTGGGTTGGGGGTCCTAGGGGTGCAAAACGTTACCTCAACACGACGCGAAAGCTACACCGACGTCGGGTAGCGACGCCGGGGGTTGGAATAAAAGATCGCGCTCCAAGTCCAGATTCCAATTAGATTCCTCGCTGGAAATTTCAGAGCAATCAACCCGGGCGACGATTCCAGATTCCAAAGCTAGCATGTGCGACGACGGGCTACGACGTGCGACGACGTCGTACGCGACGAATCGTCAAAGAGCAAGCACCTAGGTGGGGCCCACAGTACTCCTAGGGGCCTTTGGGGGACCCACAATAACTCTGGAGAACTTGGGGGGCCCACGGTGGCAAGCGGTGCGACGGGTGTGGGGTTGCGACAAGTGACCCTCGGTCGTACCCCTCCAATGCGGGAGAAACCCTCGGTCGTGCGCTGAGAATGCGGGCTGCGACGATTTGGGGCGTGCAGCGGCTGCGGGGTGGCTGGGTGCGAGAGCTTCCGTCGGTCAGATCGATGGGGAGCGTCAGTCAGGCGCTTGGATGCGGGGCGGGGCAGCGTTGCAACGTTGCAACACTTGCAACGTCGATCGGTGCGAAGCAGCGGGTCGGTCGTGTGGGCTGCGGAGCGGGGCGACAAGCGGGCGACGGTGCGGGCGCTGTGCTACGATGCGGAGCGGTTGGATGCGGGCCAATCCCTCGGTCAGACCGAGGGAACGGGGCGGTGCGGAGCTGTGCGGAGCGGGCGGCGATGGATGCGGGGTTGGCCTCCGGTCTGAGCGGGGAACGGGCGTGGTTTCCTTCGGTCGTGCGGTGGCTGAACGTCGCAACGTTGCGACGAATCGTCGCAACGTCCAATTTCAAGTTTGGAAGAGGCTAGGGCTAATTTCTTGCGAAAATAGGTCTTCCTAAGGGTTGCTTATATAGTATAGATGGGTTGACTTGGTCTAGGGCTAAATCTAATAGGATTAGAAGTTTAAAATAATTTAAAATTTGAAATTAAACTTCTCCAACTCATCCAAGGGTTTGACCTGGTCCAAATGAGCTGGAAATTTGCTCAAAAATTCTTTAAAACGTTTAAAACTCAAATAAATTTTATTTGGCCGAAATTAATTTAAAAATAAATTATTACAAATAATATAAAACTTGTTAAAAATATAAAAGTGGTCAAATGAACTCCAAAAATTATAAAATAAATATCGTGGTGATCGTGGCGACGAATGTGAGCTAACTAAGAAGACAGATCTCAATTTCGACATCGGATGACGAGACTAAAAATAGAAACGTCTCCCGTCAAGAGTGAGAATCGTCACGTCTCATCGAGTAAGTTTAAATTGTGGAAAAACGACTCGAGAAAAGTTGTTCCAAATTAGTGCCACTATTTAACACTCTCAAAGACGTTCACAACGGCATATCACACGAAAGTGTTCACGAACAAACAAAGTCTAAAGCAAACACGTGCACGGTCAAAAGCACGTGCACGAACAACGTACAACGAAAAGTGGTCGTTACATCCTCCCCACCTTAGAATAAAGTCCGTCCTCGGACTTTCTAATATAGCTAGTCACTCTAGTAACTACCCCAATCAAGTCACATCATATTTCAAACCAGGTATAGCTATTACAAGTGCTTATATATACACTAGGTAGTCAAACATTAACACTACCGACACGTATATATATACATTCACATACGTATACACTTATACCTATTATAGCCAGTCAATTTCATACATGTATTTCAATCATATATATAAGCATACATTCCTTATATCGCTACTACTTACCTAAACACAAAACAATATTTCAGATACTCATATAGGATAGTCTCACACTTAGCAAATACAATCATTGCTCTACCTATAGGTAGCTACCTATGCACAAACATCAAGGGTATACTACCCTCTAATATTTCCTAGTATTCATCCAACACCAAGCTCATCAACACATGCAGTCACTCCATACCATTATTAAATCAAATTCACTATATCTAATATACATTCACTATAGTTTCACAATATATATATAGTCATTCAATGCATTCACATATTTCACCATACATTCACATTACGTACGGTCCTATTACTGTATTTACAACACGCCACCTATACCATAGTCATTAATACCTATAACTAAGCACATACTTACCCGTGCATGGTGCACACCCATACACGCTAACATTTCATTTACTTACACCAATCATACCATTATATAACTAGCACACATACACACCTAGTTTTAGCTAGTACACATACGTTCACACAAGCAAGTCCTTAGTAATTAGCTATACCACAAGACCAACACCTATAACTATATACTGGCGTAGGGACCCACAATCATGTGCGTAGCACAACCAGGCACAAACACTCCTATCACTATACATACATCAAACATTGCTATATTCAGACTACAAACATACATTCAATATACTTAGAGTATACCCACTCAAGCTTGAGTGAGACTCGGTACATATATCAGAATATTCTATATACGTAACACGACATTCATACCTATACCAATACCACTCCCATATATATACATCTACCAATACAACCATATACATTCCATAAATCAATCACACTTAATATTTAGTCAGGCAATACTCACGTAGTTCAATCATTCTATATACCATAATAATAATACAGACATTAGCACACGTATATTTATAATACACTCCTTCATACATGCATACGTATTCATCGTATAGTCACACACATGTAACATATATATTCACACCATAGCCTACTACCTGTATTTAGTATACAACGCATCCACACATACATAATTAAGATGTGCAACAGTCGTGTATACCTCACAGTATGCACTCATGCAACATCCCGTAAAAGCAAGCAATACCAATCAAAATTATAATCCTACTACCATATGTATATAACCTATATACTCATGCAACAAAACATAACTACTTACATATAAGCACCATATATATCTACCTACGAGCACATACTCACTCGTACTAGTATATAGGTCACTCAATAGGCCTACTTACTTATCTGTATGTACACCTATTATCATCACACCTAGCATATACATAGCTTTACCAATCATTTTATTTCAACCATTACAGGTATCTCTTACTGCATACACAACTTAGATATTTCCACGCTAACTCTTATATACACAGGCATCCCTAGTATAGTATAGCTAACTACACACAAATCTATAAATACTAACACATAAACAACTTCATACTATCACGATTAACTCCGAGTATATATATATCACACAATAGGCAAACATCAATATACTATGGGGGCACACTCATTCAAGCCCACGTACACAACTTAGGTACGTGCACCACGACTACCTCACAAGGTCCAAGGGCCTACTAACAATTAAGGGTTGACACAGACATTGACGGACCCTAAGGCCTAAGCAATGAAGAGAGGTCGAGGTCGTGACGAGGGAAGGATCGATAAGCACGAGTTCAGATAGGACGAATACAAGGAGACGGCTTGGTTAGGGAAAGCATTGACTCGATGGTGATGTTTAGGTTGAGGGAAAAGGGAGATGTAGTGATGCTTATATAGGAGGGGAAAAGAAAATAGGGTAAATAGCATGAGCTAAAATACGCAAAATTGAAAACTGTTGTACTTCAAAAAAAGTTGGAATTCCTCATCTGTATAAAATATTTGAAGATCGATAAAGCGCGTTGAAATAAGTTTGAGTCGAATATTCATAATAAGAGAAAATGTTTTATTGGTTTATATAAAATCAATGTAAAAGGAAGTAAAATTATTTACACGAATATTAAGGACATGGTTTAGAAAATTCTATCCGTTAGTGTTGTCAAAAGTTTTTGAAAGTCAAAGAATGAAATCAAGTAACGGAAGGATTTAAACTCATGTTAAATGCTTCAAAACTTTAGGCTATGGAAAATTTTAAAATAACCAACATTGAAACTACTTTTAGAGAACCAGGGTTTGCAAAAAAAAATGAAAAAAAAACTGATTTACGCAGGGTTCTTAATATACGAGCACCACAAGTCTGGCACGGATATAAAAATAATTGAAATTCAATTTGGTTTAGAAATTTTTCCAAAAGCGTGTATGGTGAGCGGAAGAAAATAATAGTAATTTAGCATAAGAATTATCAAGGTCGAATAGCAAATCTTTAAAATCAAGTCAGGGGGTCTAAAGAAGGAAGAGGTTATGAAAATAGCGATTTTGCAAAAATCTGAAGTAGCGAAAACGACGAGCAAAAGCCAACTTGCTGAAAGCTGAAATTCCATGTGTCTTGAAAGTATATTAAAGTAAACGCGACGTTTCATTCGTATAAGAAGGAAAATTATAAATCGTATTGGGAAAAATAAAAGTACGGTTCTATATAAAATTAATATATGAAGGGCAACACAATTACATAAGTACGGAAATTATAGGCTGGAAAAATATTATAACTAGTGTTCAAAAATTTCGACAAAAGTTTTTAAAAAAAATTTAAATCAATGAAGGAGTATGAAGTATAAGTATATTAAAATTTTGAACAAGGTTAAACTTAGGGAAAGAGGAAATCGAAAAATACTTTCAGAAGATTCAGGATTTGTAATGGAGATGTTCGAAGAGTGACGACGATCGTCATGAGGCGATCTCGTGAATCGAGGCAAGGAAATTTGGGCAGGTGATCAGAACACACATACGCCTAGGATATGATTCTGAAGGATCTACGGGGAGACTCCTACGGTCGACCAACTAAAGATTTGGAACTAGGCACTAAGACCTTCTAAGGGGCTGGACGGTAATGAAATGCGTTCAGCTTGGTCCGAAATCGATGAACCCAAAAGCGAACGACCGAAGGAAATCCTAGAAGTCTAATATGGTCAGGGGTAGACAATAACCACTAAGGTAACTCCTACGATGATTAAATCAATTGCTGGCAGGGGGTCTAACTAACAAACAGAGGCCTCTATCTAACAAGCACAGGCGTCTAACTGAGTCTTCTTATCACCTAGTGTCCTAAGAAAACGACTAGACTCGGGCTTATGACTCGGATGTTGCAATTTATTTAATGGACATTCTGTTATTATCGTTGTTTCGTTGATTCACAATTGCAAGACTGGACCTGCATGGGCCACCAACAAAACCTGTCACGCCCCGCTTCTCAAAAACGTGGAGGCGAAGCGTGAGAAGGTCCGCTCAGACTTGAAGCTACAAAGCTGCAAGTCCGATAAGCGTCAATCAAATTTAAAACTGCAGGTCCTTGCAACGCGAGCGAAACAAGATAATAATAATGAAATGAGACAAAAGAATAATCTCAGAATATCCATAAATATAAATTCCAACATCGCAGAAAAGCCACCAGGCTAAAAGAAAAAGAGACTAAAGGCCCAAACATGGCCAACAAAAGTACAAAGTACAAACGACGGTGCTACGCACCAATAACTAACAAAAGGCCTAAAACAAAATAAAGCTCAACAAAGACTCAAAGAATGGTCACCGGTGTCCACAAAATCCTCCTGTGCAATCATGGACTCAGTCTCAGCGTCAGCAACTACCTCGTCCGCTACAACTATCTCTGGCTCAGGGTCTAACATGTGACACCCAAAGAGAAAGGGGCACATGTCAGCAAGTCTGGAAGACTTGTGCAAGTGAAACTGAAAGTACAAGTAAAAAGCAACCTAGCAGTTCTAGCATGATGCGATGACATGGTAGTTAAAGTATGGGTGCAGCAGGTAAAGTAAAGTAAAGTAAAGTACGAGCATGGCATGGCATGGATGACAAGTATTACATGAATCATTCACAAGACAAGTACAAGACAAGAAAAGTAAGCACCTCGTGCACAGAGATTCCGTCTTTTGGCTAGAGGGCGGATCAGGCCACTCCTAAGCTCAAGTAACCGTTTATCCCTACCCCTCCACGTGTATCAGGCATTGGTTTCTAGCCAACACATGAGGCCCGCTTCTGGACCACGAGCCAGGAAGTGTTTTAAACAAGTATGGCCTAGGGGTGCACCTAGCCAGAAACAAGTAGTACGAGTACAAGTATTGTAGCGTGTGCTACGAATGGAACAATCAACTTGGATGACATGTAGAATGCAATGCATGGCAGTTAAAAGTGCGTACAGATAAGAAAAGTAAACGTGACAGTTTAGTATGCATGAACAACAAGTTTAAAGGGTTGGATCTAGCTTCGTTGTCAAGCTAGATCAATTAGGTGACGGATCTAGTTTCGTTGTCAAACTAGATCAAGTAGGCGTCTAGCCAGCTATCATTTCACTGACTAGTCTCTTTTACGCTAGGAACAAGGAAGTGGCCTAAAAACATGGCCCTACACAAGAGTTGGCAAGTTTCACTTGCCTGCAAGCACGACGTCTGAGCACACCGTCCAATGAGTCCAAAATCACAATTATCCTACGTGCACAAGTCCACCGGCCTAAAGTCCATATTATTAATCTTGATTAGTGAATTTAAAACATTTAAAATACTTTGAAAATACCAATTTTAGTCTTGATTAGCATGCATTGGGTTGGGGGTCCTAGGGGTGCAAAACGTTACCTCAACACGACGCGAAAGCTACACCGGCGTCGGGTAGCGACGCCGGGGGTTAGAATAAAAGATCGCGCTCCAAGTCCAGATTCCAATTAGATTCCTCGCTGGAAATTTCAGAGCAATCAACCCGGGCGACGATTCCAGATTCCAAAGCTAGCACGTGCGACGACGGGCTACGACGTGCGACGACGTCGTACGCGACGAATCCTCAAAGAGCAAGCACCTAGGTGGGGCCCACAGTACTCCTAGGGGCCTTTGGGGGACCCACAATAACTCTGGAGAACTTGGGGGGCCCACGGTGGCAAGCGGTGCGACGGGTGCGGGGTTGCGACAAGTGACCCTCGGTCGTACCCCTCCAATGCGGGAGAAACCCTCGGTCGTGCGCTGAGAATGCGGGCTGCGACGATTTGGGGCGTGCAGCGGCTGCGGGGTGGCTGGGTGCGAGAGCTTCCGTCGGTCAGATCGATGGGGAGCGTCGGTCAGGCGCTTGGATGCGGGGCGGGGCAGCGTTGCAACGTTGCAACACTTGCAACGTCGATCGGTGCGAAGCAGCGGGTCGGTCGTGTGGGCTGCGGAGCGGGGCGACAAGCGGGCGACGGTGCGGGCGCTGTGCTGCGATGCGGAGCGGTTGGATGCGGGCCAATCCCTCGGTCAGACCGAGGGAACGGGGCGGTGCGGAGCTATGCGGAGCGGGCGGCGATGGATGCGGGGTTTGCCTCCGGTCTGAGCGGGGAACGGGCGTGGTTTCCTTCGGTCGTGCGGTGGCTGAACGTCGCAACGTTGCGACGAATCGTCGCAACGTCCAATTTCAAGTTTGGAAGAGGCTAGGGCTAATTTCTTGCGAAAATAGGTCTTCCTAAGGGTTGCTTATATAGTATAGATGGGTTGACTTGGTCTAGGGCTAAATCTAATAGGATTAGAAGTTTAAAATAATTTAAAATTTGAAATTAAACTTCTCCAACTCATCCAAGGGTTTGACCTGGTCCAAATGAGCTGGAAATTTGCTCAAAAATTCTTTAAAACGTTTAAAACTCAAATAAATTTTATTTGGCCGAAATTAATTTAAAAATAAATTATTAAAAATAATATAAAACTTGTTAAAAATATAAAAGTGGTCAAATGAACTCCAAAAATTATAAAATAAATATCGTGGTGATCGTGGCGACGAATGTGAGCTAACTAATAAGACGGATCTCAATTTCGACATCGGATGACGAGACTAAAAATAGAAACGTCTCCCGTCAAGAGTGAGAATCGTCACGTCTCATCGAGTAAGTTTAAATTGTGGAAAAACGACTCGAGAAAAGTTGTTCCAAATTAGTGCCACTATTTAACACTCTCAAAGACGTTCACAACGGCATATCACACGAAAGTGTTCACGAACAAACAAAGTCTAAAGCAAACACGTGCACGGTCAAAAGCACGTGCACGAACAACATACAACGAAAAGTGGTCGTTACAGAATTGCAACCGAGAACCCTAGTATCGGTCCAATCTCTTGTAAACCGATACTACGGAAACTCAATTTCAACCAAATTCGGATTTCTAGGGTTTCCTATCGAATTGGGATCCAATCTCTTGCAAATCCCAATCAATATGAACACCTAGCTATCCGTAATAAATCGATCCCAAACTAACCCTAATAGCAATTCTAGCAATAGTTCTACCAAATCATCACAAATCAGAAATTGGGCTCGTAGGGTTCATCCCCACGCCCTAAGACGTTACGACTACTCACAAATCATATCACAAATGCAAAAATAATCAATTGAAATAGCAATAGAATTCATGGCAATATTCAAATAAGCAATAAAAATAAGATTTTTAATGAAGAGGGAGGCAAACCAATAGAGTTCTCCAAGAATCCAACAAAAATAACCTTTTCTCTCCTCCCCAATCACAAGAATCAAAAGCTAAAAAGTTTTATCTAAAAGGCTGCCAAAAAAGTCAGAAAAAGCTCTCTAACCTAGGTTAGAATCAGGGGTTAAATACCCCCCAAAATTGCCCAAAAAACTGTGAAAAAATTGCCCCTGCGCAGCCTGAAAATCGTAATTTACGCTACAGGCAGCGCGGCTCACTCGGCCGAGTGACAAAAGTCGCTCGGCCGAGTGGGAGACCCTGAGAATTTCCAGTAAGTCTGGGGTCTTGGGGGTCTTCACTTTGGGCGTCGCTCGGCCGAGTGAGTTGTCGTCACTCGGCCGATGGGCTTCTCTTCACTCGGGCGGTCGGTAATTGCCACTCGGTCGAGTGGGTCTTCTGATGCTCAGACTGACGAAAAACAGTAAGTTGGGAGTTTTTGATGGGCGTCGTCTGAGTGCCACTCGGGCGGATGGAGTTTCGTCACTCGGCCGATGCGGCTTCTGATGCTGGGCCGAGTGCACATTTGGAGCGTGTCCGATCTGGCCGGCCGAGCGGGGTCTTCTGGTCGACCGAGTGACTCCTTCACTCGGCCGAGTGAGACACTAAAAATGACCATTCTGAGTGTTTTTGCCTCATCGTCGCTCCTACGACGTTCCTTCTTCTTCCGCTCCTCTCCAATGGCAAAATACCCCTCGGGGAGGTCGTCGGTGACACTCTGGAGTAGGTTTATCTCGGGATCACTCCAAATCGCTCCAAATCTCCTGAAATACGACAAAAACAACAAATCGTGAAAAGTATCGCAATATTGTCGATAAATCGTGAAAAACGTGATTTGAGCGATCTAAACGGCATGCAATCATGCGGAAAAAAGGTGTAAAATATGGAGTGATCACTATGTAAGCATCTCATGTATCCAAATGCCTGAGCTTTGCAACCTTGAGTGTAGCTCAACAAGTTGCTCGTCTCAAGATCCGATCGGGATGCATAGACTTGCACCGCTCATGCACTCGTATTCGACTCAAACAGTATGATCAAATTCTCGAACTTTGCAGATCAAAATTGTTTTTTCATACAACCTTGAGTGTAGCTCAACAAGTTGTAGGGAGAAACATACTTCGAATATCCTATATGTTCAAGCTGCCACATATAGAGGCGAATGACATGTAGCATGAATTTATTTGTTGGACCCAAAACTTAATGAAATCATATTTCTTAAGTCTATTCTTTAGAAGGTCATTTTAATATCAACGAGAATATAATTTAATTCTATCAATTAGAATTTAACTTGATATTCAATTAATCAACCTATTTGACCAGGTAACTTATTTTATTAAAATATTATATTTTGATTCCATTTGTAAACTAGTTTAGCATATGTTCAATATTAAATATAGGTAGATTGGCTTTTATCTATTTATACCCTCCCACTAATTTTGCGATTGTTCTAAGCTTTAATAATGAACGATTTAATCATATTAAATTAATGGGTAAGAGATCCAATCACCTTGAGCCTAACAACCTTGAGTGTAGCTTAACAAGTTGCTTGACTATGTAATCGGAAGATGACTCTTCATCGATCATATCAGATATGACCCTCTTATCGGTTTTATCCCTAGCCATTTGTGATCATGAGTGTGCTCAACCAAATCACAATGACCAGTCTAGTCGGGCCCTTGTTTTCGCGTCTAGCCTAACTTGCCCCGGTGCTCGGTGTATTCACGAGACGTCACTTTGGGTCAGGTCTTAGACTACATCATATGTGTTTAAGAAATTGGTTTCTATAAGATTGCCATGTCACAGCTTGAGTGTAGCTCAACAACTGGAACACGGGTCCTATAGTTGCCAACCCCTAAAACAAGCAGGGCTACGGCTAATCTTGAAGAAGATTATTAACGTATTTGACTTAGATATAGTCCAGGTTGTCATATAATCATGATTCGCGTCATTACGGTCCAGCGATCACAGCCAAGGATTTGACTAAGCCAGGATCACTTATCCCTTAGACTAGCTAGGGTGATCCAACAAACTTAGCCAAGCACATTGACTGGATCATGGTCCATTGAATGAAGCTTGTCATTTTTATATGCATGCCATAAACTAAAAAGATTTTATTAACAACTAATTAATCCTATCAACTAGTTGAATCCTTAAATTCAAATTTTTAGGATTTGTTTAATAACTTTTATTAAATCCTTATCAACTATAAGGTTCACGTGCTATCCTAATCATTATTAGGATTTTACTAAATTTATTAACAACGCTAAAAGCGAAGTCCTGTAATGAGAATTAATTTCATAACAATTAGAATTGAAATTTTCATTAAAGGGACTACCCTAATCAGGAATTAGGTCTTAAAGTGTTGTTGACATTTTATTAAAACATAGCATGTCATTAGAATTTATCTCATAAATTTTAACGAGTTCTTAATGGCTAACCTAAGAGTGTTGTCTTATGTTTCAAATAAGTGACAACAATTGCATAGCCATTAACATAAAGTTACACTAATTTTAACACATAAAAAGAGTGTCCTACCATTTAACAATTAAATAGAATAACGTTTATCAAATAAACAATTTTAGCATGCATACTTAAATTTAACATTTAAATTTAAAAATATGATTTTTAAAACATTTTATTTTATCTCATAAAAATAAAAAACTTGTTTTAAAAGATCACAAAGTTTGCTTGCTACTTAAAATATTTATCGCATAAAATTTTTAGGCTTTTAAAATCATTTATAAAAAATATCACATAAATTTTAAAACATTTTAAAAGGCATCTTAAAACATTCTAAAAATTATCTCATATCTTTAAAACATTTTATAAGGCATCTAAAAACATTTTAAAATTCTAATAACTTTAAAACATTTTATAAGGCATCTAAAAACAAGTTAAAGTTATCTCATAACGTTAAAACATTTTAAAAGTATTTTAAAAGCATTTCAATGTTTAATAAAATCGCAGTGCTAGATCGTTACGCAAACCTACGCTCTGATACCAATGTAGGGTATCATTCTGATATCATTGCGACGCTGTGAAGGCCCATCATCCATGGCACCCTAGACCCATCACAAGATACCTCATGAACTTGTTTTACGGCTTGTCTCTCGACAACGCCCAACCTATCATAAGATCTCCATCTTATCAGGACTTGGTACGGTAAGAGCGATTACTTCGGGTCAGCTCATAACCCGAGAACCCGTACTCAAGCTCAACAAGCTCTGATACCACTGTAGGGTTTCACTCTGATATCATTGCGACGCTGTTAAGGCCCATCATCCAAGGCACCCTAGACCCGTCACAAGATACCTCATGAACTTGTTTTACGGCTTGCCTCTCGACAACGCCCAACCTATCATAAGATCTCCATCTTATCAGGACTTGGTATGGTAAGCGCGATTACTTCGGGTCAGATCATAACCCGAGAACCCGTACTCAAGCTCAACAAGTTTTGATACCACTGAAGAGTTTTCGCGGACCCTCGGGGCTAAAATCCGTGCTCGTCCTAATTCAGACGGAACACGGAAGCAAAAATATGCAGTGGAAAAATAAACAAGTTAATCTAATTAACATGCAGTTAAACATTTTAACTTGGTCCTAAGATACACGACCCTTAGCCAAGATCTTTGCCGACTCGGGATGAATCTGACCATCCCAAGAAGGATCTAACCTACTGTGACTAAATTAAACTAATGCTTATAAAAACACATACCCAGAATCTTGCCTTGGGGTAGACAAGATGTTCCGCACCGTCTTCCGAGCTGCTCCCCGTCCCACACCGAGCCGCTTCTCGAACGCTCCTCGAACCGCTCCACATCCTGAGGCGAGCAATCCTCGTGTCGTCGAGCCAACCATGCGCCAAAGAAATTTTCACGTGAGTGAAAGCCTTCGCCAAGATTTCGGATCCGAATCTGAACTCCTTCGTGGCTTTGCAAGAGCCCTTCAGGAGAAAATATACACAATAAACATGAAATATGAAAATGATCATATAAGCACAAAACATGATATAACATGTGAAAATGAAGTCCTAAATTTCAGATTCACCCGTAATACCTAATTCTCCACACAACAACACAAATGAATCTTCTTTTAGAGGTTTTATGAAGATGTCGACAATTTATTTTTGGGTTTCAATGTACTTTAAAATGATGTGCTTCTTAGCTACAATATCATTAATGAAAGGCTGTTTCACATCTATCTGTTTGATACGGTAGTGATGTATAGGAATTTGGAGAGATAAATTGCACTTTGGTTATCAACCATAATAGGGCAAGTATCACAATTAATACCATAGTCTTTAAGAGTGTGTCTCATACAAAGGACTTGTTCGCATACAAGACATGCGACAATATATTCTGCTTCGGTCGTAGACAATGATACGGAGTTTTGCTTCTTGGAAAACCAAAAGACAAGGGAATTTCCTAAAAATGACAAGTGCCACTAGTACTCTTCTTATCGGATTTGCATCCAGCAAAATCGGCATCACTTATGAGATTAACTCATATGTGCTAAATTTAGGATAAAGTAAACCATAATCTAGTATTTGATTGAGGTAATAATCTAGTGTTTGATTGAGGTAACGAAAAATTCGTTTGACCGTAATTAAATGTGATCCTAAGGTCGTGCTTGATATCTAGCACATAAACAAACAGAAAACATGATATCGGGCCTACTTGTAGTTAAATAAAGTAAGCTACCTATCATATCTCGAAATAGATGAATGCCTACATCTTTTCCGTTTTCGTCTTTGTGAAGATGTGTAGTTGTACTTATGGGTGTCCTCTTGCTTGAAGACGATTCTATCCTGAACCGCTTGATAAGCTTGCTGGTATTCTTAGTTTGGTGTATGACGATGACATCCTTCATTTGCAAAATTTGAAATCCTAGGAAATAATTGAGCTCATCCATATGGCTCATCTCAAATTCTTCCTTCATAGGCTTAGAAAATTCTTGGCAAAGATCATAGTTAGTAGATCCAAAAATAATATCACTTACATAAACTTGAATTAGAACGATGTCACTTTCATAATGCTTAATGAAACTAGTATAATCAAATTCATACATTTTAAAACCTAAATCCAAAAGAAAAGTCTGAAGGCGATAATACCAAGCTCTAGGAGCTTGTCTCAACCCGTATAAGGCTTTCTTATGTTTGAAAACATGGTTTGGAAATTTTTCATGAATAAAACCGGGTGGTTGTGCGACATAAACTTTTTCACAAACAAAATCAATTAAAACATACTTTTAACATCCATTTGATAAAGTTTGAAATTCTTATGGGATGCAAAAGTTAAAAGTAATATAATGGCTTCTAATCTAGCTATGGGAGCAAAAGATTCTTCGAAGTCAATACCTTCTTCTTGTCGGTAGCCTTAAGCTACTAATCTCACTTTGTTCCTTGTGATGACTTCGTTCTCGTCAGTCTTGTTCTTGAATATCCATTTGGTCCCAATGACTTGATGACCACTAAGTAGAGGAACGAGCTCAAAAAGTTCATTCCTTTCGAATTGCATGAGTTCCTCTTCCATTACTACGATCCAAGAGCTATCTTCACACGCCTCTTGGATGTTCTTTGTCTCAATGGTATAATGAGAGAATTCATCAATCTGTGACCTTGTTCGGACACCCACTCCAATATCTCCAATTATTTAGACATATGGGTGGTCATGAACAGTTGTATAAGCTTTGAAAATACCTAGATCACTATGAACCATCTCAACATTTTCATTAGTAACGTTAGTCTCAATAACATCATTAAGTTTAACATTACTAATAGAATCACATAAAACATCTACACTACCATCATCAACATGAGGCAAATCAAAGTCTTTATTAAAAGAAACGTGAAGTGATTCCTCCACCGTTGAAATGTTTTTGTTGTATGTCCGGTAGGCTTTCCTACGTGTGGAATATCCAACAAAAAACCATTCATCGGATTTTGGCTCAAACTTATCCAGATTACCAAACATGTTCTTAATAAAACATTTTGAACGAAAAACTCGAAAATATTTAACTTGAGGCTTTTATCATGAAATAGTTCACAACAAGTTTTATTTGTACGGGGCCTTACTAGGATCCTATTAAGCACATAACATGCCGTGTGCACCGCCTCCACCCAAAATTGAAGTCCAAGATGACTATCATAGAGCATTGTGAGTGCACACTCAATAAGAGTCCTATTCTTTCTCTCAACAACACCATTTTGTGGTGGTGTGCGAGGAAAGGAGAAATTGTGAGTTATACCGTTGTCATCACAAAGCTTAGAGAAAAGCTCTTTCTGAAATTCCCATCCATGATCACTACGAATAATGATAATGGTGGTTCCGAAGAGATTTTGAGTTTTCTTGGCAAATTTGGTAAAATCATCTAAGGCTTCATTTTTATTAGTTAAAAATGATACCATATAAATCTAGAAAGTCATCCACAATGAGTAATCCCTAATGTGCATTTCCTAAAGATGCAACTCTAGTAGGTCCAAATAAATCTAAATGAAGTAGTTCTAAGGGCCTCTTAGAAGTAACACCATCTTTAAGTTTAAATGACGATTTACGGAGTTTTCCACGTTGACATGAATCATAAAAGCTTTTCTTATTGAAAGATATTTTTCGGAAAACCTTTAACTAAATCATGCTTAGCTAATTTATAAAGATACTTAAAGTAAACATGCCCAAAACAGCAATACCATAATAATTGTTCATTAGAATGAGCAACTAAGCAATGTTCTAAAGATTGAGGCATACTTAAACTATAAATTTCTTTTATCTAATGCCAGAAAATAAAACATTAGAATCATTATCAATTATGCTACACAAACCCTCTCCAAAGTTAACTTTGTAACCTTTGTCACAAAGTTGACTAATGAAAATATGGTTATGATTTAAACCATCAACTAAATATTCATTATCAATAAGTGATTTAGATGGATTACCGACTTTTCCTACTCCGATGATGGTTCCTTGTTCATCGCCTCCAAACGTCACCATTGAACCGTTCTTGATGCGGATCACTTCGGAGAGCAAAGATGGATCTCCCGTCATGTGCTTGGAGCATCCACTATCGAGAATCTATCCTTTCTTCATTGAGCTAATATTGCTTTTCTTGCTCTTTTTCTTTTTCTTGGTTACCTCAAGTTCATCACTCTCACTAGAGCTTCCATCGGAGGGTGTATCCACACGTGCCATGAAGCACATGTGTGCACTTTCACCCTTCTCATCCTCGAATTCGCTTGAGGAATCCTCGCTCAAATCATCGAAGGTGCCAACGAGTCCTTTCTTCTTATCCTTCTTATATTTGTCAGACTTGTGGTACTTCGGTGCTTTCCACTTTTCTTTGTTCTTTAGCATTGGGCAATCCTTCTTAATGTGCCCCGGCTTGCTACACTTTAAACAAAGAGAAGAAGAATTGTTAGTGGAATCGAAATTGGATTTGGATTGGAATTTACCTTTGCAAAAGAAGCATTGAAACTTCTTTGCCATGAGCGCCATTGCTTCCAAATCCATCTCGTTATCGGACTCATCTCTATCGGAGGATGAAGAAGTAGCTTTGAACGCTAATGCTTGCTTTTTTGCCTCTGTTGGCTTCATCATTCCCCTTATCTTCAATCGATTCTCCCTTCTCACTTCATAAGACATGAGAGTACCGATGAGGTTCACCATGGTGTATCTCTTTATGTCATTAACCTCCTCAATCGCAATTTCTCTTCTTTTCCATTTTAAGGTCAATAACATAATGATCTTCCTCACCTTCTCTTGTTGTGTGTATGTCTGTCCGAGAGCTTCAAGCTCATTTGTGATGTCGATGAAGCGAGCATACATTGAGGCAAGGTTCTCATCTTCATGCATTTGAAACATGTCGAAGTTTTGTATGGCAACATATAACTTTGACAACTTTACCTTGTTGGTCTCTTCGTGGGTGACGATGAGATTATTCCAAATTTGATGTGCACTCTTACATTTGCATATTTTATTGAATTCATTGGGCTCCAAGGCACAATGAAGACCGTTCATTGCTTTGGCATTGTTCAACTCTACGGACTTCTCGCGGGAGTCCATTTGTCGTAGTCCTCTTTCGTAGGCTCTTCCTATTCCTTGTGGAGGATTTTCTATAGAGAGTCACTCCTAAGAAACATATCTTGTAAGGACCGTCTACCTTGCAATACTAACAATAAACACTCTATAAGTGGGTGAATAGAGTAATGAAAATAAATTGGGCAATTAAAATTTAACTTACAAATGCGGAATAATTAATGCAAGAGGAATTAATCAACACAATCAATCAAAACACAAACCCAAGATTTTACCTTGTTCCCCAAACTTGGGTACGTCCAGTCACACCAAATATTCACTATAATCTACACAAGGTAGTGAATACAATCTCACACAGAGATACCTCACACAGAGTATTTTGTCCTACACAAGAACCCAACCAACCCTACACAAGGGTCAATTTCACACACAAAGAATTACTAACTCCCACATAGAGAATTAAAGTTAATCCTACACTAGGACACCAAACTCCCACAAAGAGAGTAACCAACTCACACAAAGAGAGTATCTAATTCCCATAAAGAGACTTAGTGTTTCAAGAAAACAAATGAAACAAAAGACTTTTACCTATGCCTTGAAACGAACTTACTTATAAGTGTTGGATATGGAAGACGTTAGTACACCCTTGTAGGGGATGTACGAGGGAATACAGACCTCGAACGTCGCGTACACGAAGTCGTGTGCAAAGGGAATATGTTCCCTTGCGGAGAGGATCTCTAGATTGATGGGAAAGTCGCATTATATATGCATAAGTGCATGCGACATATGGCTAATAAAGGGGTAATATCTTAAGCTTATGTTGTACCATGCATATGGTACAACTTAAGCTTATAATGTGCCATGTATCATGGTACACCTTAGTTAACTTGTTCCTAAGGAACAATTACTCCTAAAATAACTACCTTGGGGGCTATAAATAAGACCCAAGGGTAAGCCATTTCCTTACACTTTTGCATGGCATTTCTTGCATGCATTTCATTCTAGCGAAGCTCTGCCGAAATCCTTCCTCTCTCTTTATCCAAGTTCTTAATCTAAAGTAGAGATTTAGATTATGGATTTAGTAGCCTTACTCCGTTCGTGAGAAGACTCGATCCGTCGTGGCGAATCCAAAGGCAAAGTTCCGAGACTACCGTGCCGCATACGCAAGCGTAAGTCTCAACTTTATTTATCGATCCTAACTCTGTTTTGACAGGATCCGACATTGGTATCAGAGCCATACGGGTTCGCCCCGGTCAAACCGTCGCCCCGTCGAAACTATGAACGAGTCGTTGTCTTTTTCACGAATGGGTCTCCTACCATTACGGATATGGTAGGAACGCTTCGTGACGGAGAGAACGCAGCAGTTGTTCTTTTCACGTTAGGGTCTCCTATCATTACGGATATGTTAGGAACTCTCCGTGACGGGAAGAACCGACCGTTCACGTAGTATGTTATTTTTCATTTTTGGCACACGGCCATTAGAAAATAACCACTTTCTCGACAAACGGGTGCTTCATCGACGAACGGGTGCTTCACCGAAGAAGAAGGTGGTAGTTATTTCCATCGGGGAAGATGAAATTTGGTGCATGTGCACCATGGCCAAATGGGCTATGAAGGCCATGCACCCCCTCCCCATGCGGAGGGGGTTGGCTACGGCCAATAACCACCACGGCCACCTCTCCGGCGGGGTGTTCGGTAACCCCATTCAAAGGGGGTGGCCGGCCATGGCCAAAGGGGCCATGGCCGGCCAATGCCAAAATAGCCTTGGTCATGACCGGCCATGGCCAAGCCATGGCCGGCCATGGCCAGGCCGGCAGTGGCCGGCCAAGGCCAGGCCGACAGTGGCCGGCCTCGGCCACGGCCAGGGGGCCGTGGCCGTGGCCAAGGCCAGGCCTGGGCCGGCCTGGCCGCCCCTGGCAGAGGCCATGGCCGGCCCTAGCAGGCCCTGGCAGAGGCCAGGGCCGGCGCCCTGGCCTCTGCCAGGGCCTGGCCGGCCCTGGCCGGCCTTGGCCAGGGCAGAGGCCCTGACCGAGGGGCCAGGACCCCTGGCCGGCCAGGGCAGAGGCCCTGGCCGGCCAATCATGGCCACTGGCCGGTCAAGGCACAAGCCCTGGCCGGCCAGGAGGGTGCAAATCCATACGGGGATTTTTTTTTGGTCGACCAATCTTAGTGTTTTGGTCGACCAATTCGGCAAAAGGCCTTGGTCGCACATGAACATGCCGATTAGCCCATACGGGGTGTCTAAAGGCTCTACTCCTTGAAGATTAGCCGTAATGCTCTACTTCATGCGAGATTAGCCGTAGTGCTCTACTCCTTGAAGATTAGCCTAAGTGCTCTACTTCATGCGAGATTAGCCGTAGTGCTCTACTCCTTGAAGATTAGCCGTAATGCTCTACTTCATGCGAGATTAGCCATGTCATTGTGCTCTACTCTACGGAGATTAGCCAATGTACTTATGACGTTGTGCTCTACTCTACGGAGATTAGCCAATGTATTTCAAATTTTTGAAAAAGATGTTTTCAAATAGGTTATGTCCCGTCCTTAAATCGGGATAGCGCAATTTAGAATTCCAAGTCCTACCACGATCCGGCCATGGTTATCTAACCCATGGGTGTGTAGAACAGGTCTCGTGGCTTAGCAATTGTTGCGCTAAAATTCTTTGTGCAAACTCTCACCTATTCCATTTTGAAAGATATGTTTTTCAAAAATATTTTTCCGCTGCTGGTACCATACGAGTATCATTTCTGATTTCTTTTTACTTGAGATAAGTAAGAGGGATACTTTGAAAGTTACTTCTAGATGGTAGTTGGGAACGTAGTGAACTTCTCGATTCTAGAGTAACATTTCAGTGCATCCAAGGAACTTATCAAGTGTTTAAAGAATCAAAACTTTATGCATAGAATTTTGATCGTGTTTTTCATTTTCTTTGCAGTTTTTTGATTCGAATATGTCTACCGCTTCTAAGAACATTGTCGCAGAGCTTAACAAAGGTGAAAAGCTCAACGGCGAAAATTATAAACTTTGGTCAATAAAAATCCAATATGTTTTGGAGGAGCAAGATGTGCTCGAAACACTCCAAAACATAATGGAAGAACTTGAGTTGGGCAATACGGCCCAACACAAGAGGGACCGGGAAGCTTATGAAACTTGGACTCGAAAGAACAAAATAGCACGTATTACGTTACTGTCCGCAATGGACAATGACATAATGCGTCTATTTCGGGAATTCGATCTAGCCAAAGACATATGGTCTGAGCTAGAAATAAAGTTTGGTGGAACTTCATTTACCAAACTCCGCTCCTTAAATATTCAATTTGATTCGTACAAGATGCGGCAAGATCATTCTATGAAAAAGCATCTCCGCCACATGGCGAATCTCATATCTGAATTGAAGTATGCGGGTGTTACGCTGTCTGACGAACAGCAGATCCAAGCAGTCATTCGTTCACTCCCAGATAGCTGGGATAACATGAAAATGCACCTCACTCATAATGAGTGCATTAAAACTTTAAGCGATGTATCAAAACACCTCGAACTCGAGGAAGAGCGGATTCAAGCCGCAAAACCTAGTGCAGAAGTGCACATGGCCGCTAGTTCCTCACATGGAGGAAATAAGCGGAAGAATAAACGCTTAAGGTTTGTGAACGAACGAAAGCAGGAACCGGAAACCTCAAAGAAGATTAAGAACAAAAGGTGGCTAAAGAATGTGCACTCAAAGAAGAAAAACCTGAAGAAGGTAACTTGTAGGGCTAGTGACAAGGTAACTTGTAGGGATGGAAGTGACAAGGTAACTTGTAGGGCTAGTTACAGATGTGTTTCTAGTTCCGTGTTTCTTGCTGAATCTAACTATTTTTGGTTGATTGATTCAGGGGCCACAGACCACGTAGCGAAGGACAGAAGGTTCTTCGTAGAGTATCGAAAGATAACTCAAGGAACAAAGTGGATATACGTCGGCAAAAACACTCGTGTTGAAGTCAAAGGCGTCGGAACATGCAAGCTAGTTCTCGACAACGGCCGGACTTTATTATTGCACGACGTCCTCTTTGCTCCAGATATTAGAAGGAATATCGTATCCGTGGTCATGTTAATGTCTTTAGATTATGAATGGAGGTTCAATAAACAAAAGGTTGACCTTGTTTGTAATAGTTCTTTAATTGGGTCGGGTAATGTTTGTAATGGATTAATTGTTTTAAACACAAGGTATGATGATTCTTCTTCTATTATTGAAAGTTTCCATTTGACAAATGCTTCTAACTCTGAATTTGAGATCATTTGTTGGCATGCAAGACTTGGTCATATTGGACCAACTAGAATGGATAGACTTGCCAAAAGTGGCTTGCTATCTAATGTTTCAAAAGTTGAAATGTCAACTTGCGAACATTGTCTTGTAGGGAAAACTTGTCGCAAGCCGTTTGGAACTGGCACAAGGGCCGAAGTTCCATTACAGCTTATCCATTCGGACATTTGCGGTCCAATGAATGTTAAGACAAGACGCGGGAAGTCCTATTTCATCACATTCATTGATGACTTCACCCGTTTCGGTCATATTTATTTGATTTCCCACAAACATGAAGCTTTATCTTGCTTCAAAAACTATATGAGTTTAGTGGAAAATCAACTAGATCGCAAGATAAAGGTCTTGCGAACCGATCGGGGTGGAGAATATCAATCAACGAGTTTTAAGGAACTCTGTGATGAAAAAGGCATAGTTCATCAAATAACTATGCCTTATACTCCGCAACAAAACGGTGTTGCGGAAAGAAGAAATAGGACATTGATGGAAATGGTCCGATCAATGATGTCTCAGGCAAATTTGCCCATCACCTTTTGGGGTGATGCATTATTGACGGCAGCATTCATCTTAAACCGTGTACCCTCGAAGTCGGTAAGTTCTACTCCTTATGAGTTGTGGAACAATAGAACTCCAGACTTAAGCATTCTAAAACCTTGGGGTTGTGCCTCTTACGCACATTTATCCTCTCACAAATATGGAAAACTTGGGCCACGTGGGAAGAAGTGTATCTTCATCCGATACGCTGAAAACTCCAAAGGATATGTTTTCGTCGGTTAAGAGGACAATGGGGGTCTAATAGAATTCGAATCGAGGAATGTTGTCTTCTTGGAAAACGAGTTTCCAAGACAGGGTGAGATAAGTCAAGACTTATCCTTGTTTTAGACTTGGGATCAAGAAGGATCAGAACGTTCGAGTGGGAGAATTCTTGATGAAGAAGAAAATACGTTTCAAACTTCACCAATGGATGATGCGAACGATACCAATCCTATTCCGAGTGGGAGTGATATTATTCCAAGTGGGAGTGATGTCATTCCAAGTGGGAGTGCTCAAACTCAAGCAAGACGTAGTAATCGAACGAGGCTAACACCTCTGAGATTTGAGGATGAATTTCCTCAAACATTCATGACATTACTACAAGATGATGACGAACCTGCAAATTTCAAACAGGCCGTCACATGCCCTGCTAAAGATAAATGGATATCGGCAATGGAAGAAGAACTTCAATCCATGAAAACAAACCAAGTCTGGGACTTGGTTGATTTACCTAAGGGATGTAGAGCCATTGGGAACAAGTGGGTTCTCAAAATCAAGCATAAGGCTGATGGCTCCATCGAGAAATATAAAGCTCGCCTTGTTGCGAAAGGTTTCACGCAACAGGAAGGAATAGACTACGAAGAGACTTTCTCTCCTGTCGTGCGTTTTACCTCCATTCGCTTAATTCTGACAATGGTGGCTTGTTTGGACCTCGAGTTACATCAGATGGATGTAAAGATTGCTTTTCTTAACGGCGAACTAGATGAGGAGATCTACATGGAACAACCAAACGGGTTCGTACAAGAAGAAAACAAACATAAGGTTTGTAAACTTCGTAAATCCATATATGGTCTTAAACAATCCTCAAGGCAGTGGTATATGCGCTTTCAAGAAGTTGTTTTGTCGTATGGTTTCTCCATGCTCGACGAAGACAACTGCGTATACATTAAGAGGATTAAGAACAAGTATGTAATTATGTCTCTTTATGTAGATGACATACTTATAGCCGGAAATGATAAGCGTCTTATCATGGATATCAAAGCTTGGCTTTCATCCGTCTTTGAAATGAAAGACATGGATGAAGCTGCATATATCCTTGGGGTTAAGATCTCAAGGAATCGTTCCAAGAAACTTCTTTCTCTCTCTCAAGAGACATATATAAAGAAAGTTTTTAGAACGGTTTAATATGCAGGACTGCAAGCCAATTGATACTCCAATAAGCAAATGCGAGGGTCTATGTTTGGAAATGTGTCCCAAAGATCCAAAAGAAAAGAAAGCTATGGAAAAGGTTCCATACTCCAGTGCTGTCGGGAGTCTGCTGTACGCCATGATGTGTACCAGACCGGACATTTGCTATGATGTTGGTATGGTAAGCCGTTACCAATCCAACCCAGGACAGGCACACTGGAAAGCGGTGAAGAGGATATTAAGGTACCTCAAAGGGACTGCGGACTATGCGTTGTGCTATCAAGGCAATACCTTGAGACTCGAAGGCTATACCGATGCTGATTGGGCAGGTGATCTCGACGAGCGAAGATCTACCTCAGGCTTTGTTTTCTTGCTCGGGAATGGTGCAATATCCTGGAGCAGCAAGAAGCAAACCTGCATCGCCCTATCAACAATGGAAGCCGAATTCGTAGCATTCAGCATGGCGGTCCAAGAAGCTGTTTGGCTTAGGAAATTCTTAGACAGGCTGACGAATGCCTCTGACTCGAGCATTGTTCCTATATACAGTGATAGTCAAGCCTCGATTGCCTATGTCAAAGATCCTAAATTTCATTGTAAGACCAAACACATTGATATTCGATTCAAGTTTGCGAAGGACTATGACAAACAGAAGGAAGTAGACATAGGATACATATCCACGCATGAGATGATAGCGGATCCCCTTACTAAGGCGATCCCCAGAGATGTGTTCTACAAACACTTATCATCTATGGGAATGCGTAGGTGCTGAGCTGTATCTTGTAATATTTCCCATGTATATAGAAGATCAAAGTTTAATAAAAGAAAGAAGTTCTTTTATATATTGCATACAAGTTTCTTACAAATGATTTTATACATTTGTGTTTGAGTATCAACTATTTTATTGTGTGTATGTCGGACAGATTAAGGTTGGCTCTCTCACATGAGCAACTGCCTTATCTTATCAGAAGGATAAGATAGAGATGAGACTAGTTTAAAGTCAAAATCATTAGACAAATGATTTAGAGTCGTGACTTAAACAAGATAGTCGAATGAAAGATCTGCATCATATGGATGCTTACAAAAGATCTGAGATCTGTATCACAAGGATATTTGAAAGAGATCTCATAGGATTTTTTAAATCCTATCTGTCTTATGCAGGATGAGAGTCTGTGAATATTTCACGAGTAGTAAGGGGACTCAAAAAGATAGGCACTGTGGTGTCTGATCTTTCATCCGTACAACATCATTAAGACATACTCTCCCTGGGAAAGGAGTGATGTTGTAATACGTGTTCATACCACGTATGCATTTCGACCATTGAGTTAGTAGCAATAGTGTTTGCTATTATGTGAGACTCAAAGACCATACGGGTCTTAACTCTTACCCTCAAGGACTCCAATTGGTTCCTTTAGATTTGACGAGATGATCGCTATCTTAGCGTGTTGCTAATGGGCTATGATAATTCGGCTCGGCGGGGCACGTTAGAAAAGCGAATCAAGTCAAGATCAGAAGGTTCGCAAGAAGAGGAAGATTGATTTCATATTCACATTTGGACTTTAAATGATTCAAAGCTGGCCAGCCAATTGTAATCCAGATGGGATTCAATTGTTGAATATAAAGTATAAGAAATGTGAAGAAATAATCTAGGGTAAAGCATGCGTTGAACTACTCAACTTTGCACCTTCAAGGTCGTTGTGTATCTCTAACAAGTGCACAACAACAGACTCTACGCGCATGACGGTCGCACGGTCTATTTCTCGGTATGATAGATAAAAGAACTAAGAGAAAGACGTTCTCTTACAATCCCCTCAAGTGTGAGTGGGAGATGTTGGATATGGAAGACGTTAGTACACCCTTGTAGGGGATGTACGAGGGAATACGGACCTCGAACGTCGCGTACACGAAGTCGTGTGCAAAGGGAATATGTTCCCTTGCGGAGAGGATCTCTAGATTGATGGGAAAGTCGCATTATATATGCATAAGTGCATGCGACATATGGCTAATACAGGGGTAATATCTTAAGCTTATGTTGTACCATGCATATGGTACAACTTAAGCTTATAATGTGCCATGTATCATGGTACACCTTAGTTAACTTGTTCCTAAGGAACAATTACTCCTAAAATAACTACCTTGGGGGCTATAAATAAGACCCAAGGGTAAGCCATTTCCTTACACTTTTGCATGGCATTTCTTGCATGCATTTCATTCTAGCGAAGCTCTGCCGAAATCCTTCCTCTCTCTCTTTATCCAAGTTCTTAATCTAAAGTAGAGATTTAGATTGTGGATTTAGTAGCCTTACTCCGTTCGTGAGAAGACTCGATCCGTCGTGGCGAATCCGAAGGCAAAGTTCCGAGACTACCGTGCCACATACGCAAGCGTAAGTCTCAACTTTATTTATCGATCCTAACTCTGTTTTGACAGGATCCGACAATAAGAAGATGAATGCATGGAAGAGGACGACCAAGTGCTTGAGATTTGCTTGAATGCACTTTGATGATTTCCCTTGAGCTAATCTTCAATGCATGAAGAGAGAAATGGTCGTGAAAGGGAAATGAGAGAGTTTGAGTGTGGCTTAATGATTCTCAAATGATCTTCAGTAGTTCCAAGAAGCTCTAATGAACTCAACCCTCCCCTATATATAGGAAGCCCAAACAAAACCCTCAAACCCAAGCAAAAAGTCCAAACAGAAAATCTGCAACGGCTCTATTTTGGTAATTTACGACACAAACATCGACTGATGAACAAGTGACAGTCGACTGGTCAACGACTATAAAAATTCCAACGTCTATAATCTGAGCCAGGACAAACAACTGTAGAAGACTACACATGTGCCTGTACAATGTGCATGCGCCTGAATATCCTTCAGCAGGCGACTGTCACAGGTGATGGAAAGGAGCTGAGAAAAACACAACTTTTGCACTAGCGCCTTCAGACCATAGATGAACAAAACACAGGCACCTGTAATTTGATAGGTGACTAAAATCTCATCATCAGTCAACTGACTTGCAAAGTGGGTAGAAACCCAAAAACTGCAAGTTACGTACTTGGCACACTAACGACTGGAGAAAAATCCCAGGCGCCTGATGGAAGACAAGCGCCTGTAAAATGAACGTTAATCGTCTATATTCAATAGCTCAAAATAGAGTCAATAAAAGTTGACTTGAGCTAGTGTATAAAGCAGACTTTAGAAGGCTGGCCATGTGCCTGGGATCACCCAGTCGCATGTCCTTCCTTCATCAGTCGCCTATAAGAGAGACACATACTCTAGTTGAGTCATTTGGCATGATGAACCTATTGTGTTGGATTCTATGATAATCATAAGGCTCACTAAGATGTTTATATGCATAGACATGAATGAATAGACCATCAATCAAGGAATTACATTAAACCTAGACTCAAAAAGAGAAAAGCAATAAATGAAATAATACATGGATTACATTGCTTCTCGTAGAGTCTATGACTTCAATACTTTATGCCTTGATGCTTCCCATCATCTTCAAGCTTTTGCACCCCTTAAGTCCAAGCTTTGGCATTGCTCCTCTTGATGTCCATCCTGGCACCAAGCTATAAGTCTCGAAATCATGATATTCTTCATTTGATAAACATAAGACTAAAACATGAGAGACATAAGCAACAACATAATGTTGTGATCATCATCAAAATAATATTGGTATGAAACAAAAATACCTAACAATCTCCCTCTTTTTGATGATGGCACACATTATGTAAAATAAAAAGAAGTAAAGCACAATGCTAATGAGCTCCCCCTACTTATATGCACCAATTGTAAAATGAGATAAATCAATTGAAAATACTCATTATACCAATTGAAATAATAAGAAACAATGGTGACATATAATAGATATGGATTACATAAACCAATCTCTCATATGTATATCTCTCTCCCATAGAAGATATGATTTACATAATCCTATCTATCTCCCTATATGCATATGTATGATGTACACGATTTACATAATGCATATCTCTCCCTTGGTCACTGTCAAAAAGATGGACAACAAACTTATCCCCCTTGTCATTCTAATAAAACATGTGACAATATGCAAGAGATAAAGATATGTATGATACCAAATATAAAAATTTAATAGGTATCAATCATTATCCCATGCTCCCCATAAATCATAGAAATGGTCAAATTATTGACTTCTAGGATCTAATACCAATTGTAAAGAAAAAGATAAAAAATCTTTTACAATTGAGATAAAGCTAATTGTAAGATACCAATTGTAAAACACAATTGGAGCCAAGGGCCTAAAGTGTATCAAAGCATATATATTGAAAAAAATCAATAACATTGAACACATGATGTTGCCAAAAGAAAACATAACAAGAAACATGTTGGCAATATCAATGGGTTAAGATCAAGACAATAATAACCAAGTGTACATAATGATCTTAATCAAAAACTGAAATGAGAGTTAAATTATGTTGTAAAAATAATTTTAAACATACTTAACATATTAACTCCCCCATTGACATACATATTGATCAACAAATGCATGTATGCCAATGTAGTCCCCAAGGTCCCTATTTTAATGAGAAATAAATTTAAAAACATTTTCAAAATTATGAAACATCACACAAACAATGGGTATGCTAAAAATAAACATTAATCATAATACCAATGCAATATGCATATGTGTGAGAGACCAAAAAATTAGGGAACCAAACATAAGAAGAATTTGATTTCCTAAAGTAATCACATGAGGTATCACTTCCCTAATTAATGAGTTGATGTAATTATCCCTCTTTTGCACACTACACCTAATGGGAATCCAAAGACTCAAGGATTTCCTATGCAAGGGTTTTGCCTTTGCAAGATGTGACGACCCGTATTCATCAGTACACGTATTTTCGTATTCGACGTATTTTTATACTTTAAAGATATTTTGAAAAGGTTGGTCAGGAGTTTTATATCAAAAATAGTTTCAAATCAATTATATAAAAAAATATTTTCGTATCATTATACTAGTTACAACATGTATTTGTAAGTTTAAGTGTCGTCAAAAAGTTTAAATAGTTTATATAATATTTTCTACTTAATTATTGTTGATATAGTCGTATCAATTAATTTTCTATATAAACATTATCAAAACAATTTCAAACTTCTACCATGTGATTCTATGATCATTTAGTGCTCCCCATATTAATTTCGTAACTTTCTGGAGTCAAATCGACCTAGAACCCGTGAACCCACGACCTAAAAGTTTTGGCCCAAAACTCGTATCTCCGTAGCTCAAACTTCGAAATATACCTCAGATTCGTGATCCTCGCGACGATACGAACCCACTATATGTTTTCGTAATTTTTTGGAGTCATATGCGATTAATGCGTATTTAGCATTATAATGCTATAAAATTTACTAATTGCACTCAGTACCTCATCTTAATTACCATTCTAACTATTCTAATTACCCCCTAATTACCACCACCAACCCCTATCCTAACAGCAATATGGAATACATTTAAGCTAAAATTCTTAACTTAGTCAAACAATCACTTAACCTATTTAATTTAGTTGACTACGTATTTATTACATACCTAATTATACATTAATAATTATATTATACTAATTTCTATTTAAACTCATCTCCCTCACCCAGACCCGAACCCATGCATGCACCTCACTCTTGAACACAAAACCCTCATGCTCTCTCCTCTCTCAACTTCGACCAACACACACACACACACACCCCCCCCCCCCCCGAGCTCGTCCACGTCGCTACCATCCTTCACTGCCGCCGCCCCTCAGCCTTCTCTATTGCCTAGCTCCACTCTGACAAGCAACACCCACACCGTGAGCCACAAAGACCATGATGAACACCCACCATGCCCACGCTCTTGCTCTTCCCTCTCGCTGCTGTACGGTCACCACCGCTCACCCATCCATCGCCCTCTGACCGCCCGCTAGCTGCCACGAGCGCCCTACCACCTGAATAGCCACGAGCCCCGCCACCATCCGCCTCCTCTCCCAACAGCTCTGCCTCCAACCCACGCCCACAATAGCCCCCGAAGCCTCCAGTACCTCACGCCCACCGAAGCTCGCCGCCCCTCGTGCCCCCACACCCTACGGCACCGCCTCCTGACGAGGCCAACACCGCCCGCTTCTCCACTCCGCCCTCCTACAGCTCTCCATCACTCGTTCCATCATTGTTTTCCGATGTTCTGCCATGTCGCGTGCTCCTCCACTCTGTCCAGACATGCCGCCGCCCCTGCACCCCATCGACGATGGCCCAGCCCCTCCGTCACTGCTGTCAGCCGTCAGCAAACCAAACCCCGAGCGAAAGCATGCAACAACGATAAGAAAGAGAGATAGAGAGAGATACGAACGGTATAAAGCGTATTTTGTACATATTTAAGTAGTTATGAATATTTATAATATGATATTATTGGATTTAATTCATAGTAAATTGTACAGGCCTCAGAAAAATACGAGGGAAGGCCCAGAAAATCCGAAACGACAAAATGAACACATTGGCACTGGTTTCATCACCAAAAAGAAAGTACATCTCTCACAATGATTTTTCAAAGGGAAAACTCAATAAAGCAAATTTCGCTTTAAAATTCATATCATGAGATTTTCACGTACATTGACCAACGAGAAAAATATATGTCGTAGTACTAGATGAGACGATCGTTTTGACCCCTTGTTAGAACAATTCTGTTGTATGGTTTGCCCTAGAGAAATCTTTGAAAAATCTAATGAAGAATCGTTTTCTCTTTTTTAAATTAGTTTTTGGGTCGTATAAATTAAGAAAAATCCTCGTTAATTATTTTAAGATCTTGAAAGATGTCTACGAGCCTTAGAAAAATATTTTAAACTTATTTATACTCATTTGCTTATTCAAAACCGTTTTCTATGCTCGTTTCTTTACATTATTATGCATTTCTATACCTCGTAGAATTGCGTAACTAATCACAAACTGTGAAATTGGTTGAGATTATTGAATGGACTGATGAGACATCATACACATCTAATACAATGCAAATTGAATAGAACAGACTGAACAACTGATGGAGTTCATATGAACGAATGTTAAATAATATAGTCACGTACTTTTGACCCGTCACTTGACTTGACCATTGGAATTGGGGTAGTCTATGATCACATGTGTTACGGAGTGACTGAATGCACCCGACCGAATACCTCCAACACTTATGGAGGTTAGAGCTTGATCGTCGCCCTATGGGATCGGTGAGCAGCGCCTCGGATTGGCCCCCGTCGTAGGCGTATATTGGTCATTTATCGTACTCTTGGACATGGACTTAGCACTATAATAGATTGGTCATTAAATATTGATCTAATCTCTTCTTCTACAGGTTGCGACAACGTTACAGTTTTGTTATCAAATGCTAAATTGTTACAGGTTGCTAATAGTATTGCAAATTGCTATCAAATGATTAAATTGATGCAGGTTACAAATTTCTATGAATGCTTAACTGCCATAACTCTTTTAAATTAAACTTATTGCTAGTCTTTAGTTCAGCTTGGTTTAATAAACATACTTAACGTTTTGTTTTGGAGATTATCTTGCCGAGTAAACCTCGTTGACGGACATTTCATTTTGTTGTTTTACGAAATGTCCGTCAGGTATCAATAGTGAGTTCTCTGAAGACACTATCATAGAAGTTGAGCCAATGCTCGAAGAACACGTGGAGTACCTACCAGCTGAAGATTAGATGATCATCTTTACGACTGCACCTTTATATTTGAAATTATGTAATTTGTGTTTGTTTGTATTGGCCATGCTAGGCCCAAAATGTATCTTAAATTTTATACGCTGGATATGTAATAATGTTGTTTGGACTGCTTCTTAAATTTGCATACAAGGATATGCAGTTTACACAGAAGCTTAGTGTGTTTAAACAAAGGAGGAAGAAATGATTTAAAAGAAGAAGAAAAAGAAAAAAGTACTCCCCCTTGTTTTAAGCACACCGCGGATGCGCTCGCGTCCTCGCCCCCAGTAGAATGGGAAGCGGGGCATGGCATATTTTAGTGTCGGCCCATTTAAGTCATGCTTTTGCAAATACTTTTAGATCGGTTTAGACGTCAGTAATATCAAAGTGTACAATTAGATTAAATTTTTCACCTAACTTACATTGCGGTTTGTCTTGAAGTATGTCAGGGAGACCAAATACTCACGATGTCACCGACAACGACATCTTGGGTGTCGTAAGAGAAATACTGGAAACTCAATGCCAAACTCTCCATGAGGCTGTTGACAAACTTTGTAAAGCATCCCAAGGGAAGCATCCTATGGAACCACCGGGAGATGCCCTCCGATCGATGAAGACTAGGCTTACTCCTCCGACCAACAAGCGATCTCCGATAGTGTGCTTCAATTGCATCCGAAAGGGACATGTCAAGAAGAACTGCTGATTCAGGTTAAATATTGCATACTTAACACCTCATTTAGCCCTATTTTTTGCATACATGATACATATTTGGTCGCTAATACGAACGTATTTAGAATACCATTAATTATTAGAGTAAACTCTCATTCTATGCACAAAATAGCAATATACTGAGTATTTCTGCCCTTTTAATATTTTTCATGAGAAGATCTCGATTTCACGATTTCAACGACTATTTATTTGTATTTTTCTGAGATCTGTGCTAATTACTATGAATTTTTGAATGCAGAATACTAATAAAATAAAGAAATACAGAGGAAATACGGTCACAAATACGCTAAATATACGGCGCCCGCATATCTCTACGCCACGTGGCAGTCATCTGACGGCCACCGTATTCATCCAACGGGCGCTAACAGCAGGCGACACGGCGAATTTGCGAGCGTTCAATCGAGATCGGACGGCTGTTGTCAGCCCAATCCAGTGGAAGCGGAGACATGCTCTACGGGGCTACTGGCCGGATTTGGTCGGTTGCCGCTCAATTGAACGGTTGCTTGAAGCTTCTGAGTTAGGAGCGACGTGGTGCTTCGTGAGCCATTAGATCGCGCATCCAACAGTCCATAATGATGCCAAGGCAAAGTCGGATGCAGATTCGAAGCAGGCGACGCGGCAATGATCTGACCGTTGGATTACGATCCAATGGTCCCAACGCGAAGACGAGTTTAGCGGAGCAGATCCAACACCAAAGAAGCGGGCGAACGCGCGACCCAGTGGACACGTGTCGTCTCCACGATAGATCCAGCATCTATCGTACGGCTGAGGATTGCAGCGACCGTGGTTAGCGGTGTTTGCTCCGTTTTAAGTGGATCCGAACCCATTAAACCCCTAAAACCCGCAATACTCCTATTTAAGCGTATTTTCTAGGGTTTTGGGGGTATTCTGGCGTATTTTATGGTTTTGAGGCGGCTACTGAGCGTATTTTTCTGGAGGAGGCTGCTGATAAATTCCAGAGGCTATTGTTCTAAATCTAGAGAGTTTGGGTGATTAGTTTGGAGATTTGGTGATAAATCCTTGAACTTTTACTCCGTATTTAGTACTTTTTCATTGTATTTTGATATTTGAACGATGTATTCATCTATGAAACTTGATTGTTCGTTCACCATGAGTAGCTAATCTCCTTATGTTATGGTTGTGATGTAGTTAAGAGTATGTAATCATAGATCTTCATGTCTTTAGCTTTAAAATCATGTTAAAATTGCTTGTAACGTTGATTTCTACATCGTATTTCTAGGGTATTATTCATTGTCGATATGATTGATGTTCTTTATGGCTAGGCCCTGATAAGGATAGTTGGTTCATGTTCTCTAATCAGGATATATCATTATGCTTATCGTTTAATGAAATCAACGTTGCACGTAATGCATATACGGCTTTTTAACTAGTTTTTATCGATTCATCTTCCGATGTCTTCATGCCTTGACCGGGTGAAGCGTTGTGTGATATTAAAAGACATGATATTTCAGCGATTAAAAACTCCTAATGAAGTCACAACCATTGCATATTCATCTCATTGGTAAGCAACCTTTTGCAACACCATACTTATTTTTAGGAGTTACTCTTTTGATACCAAACTTTAAAAATCATTTTCACCTTCATAAAGGTGGTTGCCTTCTCATCCATACATTTTCTTTGATAGTTGAATTCGTGTTATTTCAGGTCAACTTGTCCCGTGGATACGATTCTGGTCTCTCCAGGTACTACTTGCACGATCTCCTACGCTTGGGAGTATTAGCTCACACTATTTTGAGACACGCAACTGTCACCTGCTGCTGAATCAATGTCTGGTCTGTGGAGCATCTGAGCACTCTACCAGGAATTATCCCCGCCACATTAAAAAGAAAGCGACTACGACAGCAGGAATTTCTTGATCAGCACATCGTAAACCACCCCTAGCTCCACAACGTTGAGTCTTTCATCAGGCCAAGCTGAACCAGGCCAGCAAGCATTCATCACAACAACTAAAGAAGTTGAGGCTATAGAGCCAGTAATCACTGGTATGTCTGAACCTTTCCCCTTACGTTGATTTGATGCCCAACGCCTTTATTGTCATCGCTAGCCTACATTATCATACTATATGCATTTTCTTAGTAGCATACCCCTTCTTAATTTGGAAGCTTCCCATTGCTTATTATCACAAAAAGTCGTAACAATCCATCTCCATCGATCCGCATTATCTTCTTCGAACTCTTGAACCCTCAACTAGGAACTCGTGTTTCATTTTGATGAATCGTATTCTAGAACCTTCCTTTGGTAAAACTATAGTGACCTTCCATAAGATAGAACCGTCCATTCAATACATCACCATCATCACTCTTGTAATGTCCTTCCAATCGTCCTACTTATTCTGAGAATACTTTCTAGTCGCGTTTAGTGCATCTAAACTATGGCTATACTCTTTTATAAGGAGGGAAGCATTCGAATTTTTTCGATCATCCGAAGTTCGAGTTCGACAATGAAAGCAGATCAAAGCACTGTAACGCCCCGCTTCCCAAAAGACACTGAAAGCGAGAGCGTTACGCGGTCCGCTTGAACTGGAGCGGTGAAACTCGAGTTCAATAAGCGTCTGTGATAAAAACACAGAAAAGGGTCCTTGCATTTTGCGTATCAGAACAATCAGAAAACATTTCATTAAATTAAAAGGGCACTTCCAGAATTGTTCATACAAGAAAATAATACAACTGGGCCTCAGCATGGCCAAAAAGGAAACTATCACAAGGCACTAACCCTACTACAAGGAACTAAACTAAAACTCAAAGCAGTGACGAAGGCTCTAGTCTTCCGCAGAAAGCGGCTCGGTGTCTACGACCAACTCTGGCTCTCCGAGCCAGGCGTCACGTATGAATCCTCCAGTACTCAAGCGCTGAATCTGACATACATCCGCAAACAAAGAATGTATGTCAGCAAGGGCTGCAAGAAAAGGTTAGCAACCCAAACAAGATGTGCAGCTGATACGAATTTAAGAAACATTAAACATTTTAAAAAAGGTGACTACAGCAATATAACGAGACAATTATACTGAAACGAAAAGTAAACATCCCTAACATGTAGTTCTAAGCAGTTGCAAGATTTATAGTAGGGTTTTTCTTTAAGTTCATTAGCATTTCAATTATCAAGATGACCAAGTTAGCGTTGCAAGTTTTCATGTCAAGAGTTAGCATTCTAATCTAGGGTTCACGCCTGTAGGTCGTGATGAGAAGGTCGTTCCTCTCACGCGGGCTTACCGTGATTGACGCTAACCCATCGCATACGGGTGGTGCTCTTGAGGAGAGTACCTTTCATACGCCTAGTGGCTGCTCAACCCTAACCCCACCCAAAAGTTTTGCCGGAACACGAGCCAGCCTAGTCGACTCACACGACATCACGATATCACGATACCGCCTTCGAGGCGCACGATTTCCACGATGTCCATACTTGTTAGGCATTCAAAATGCCCAGACAAGTTGAGTACCAATTTAACAATGTCATCATTTCTTATATACAACGTTTTCAATCATTAAGAGGGGGTTGCCGACATTTACAATAATTTAATGAGAGTGTTGAACATGTGAGTTAACGAACAGGTTGCGAAACTGAGTTTTCTTTGCCAATGTTTAAAGTTGCACACTAACAAGTTGTATGTCCAAACGTCACATTTTTAGTCTAAAATGTTACGGAAAAGATTTCATGCGTAAATTAACATGTAGTTTTCAAGATATGCAGATTGAAGTAAAAATAGAGTACTAGTCATCAAACTTCAAAAATTCGACTGATACTTATTTATGTGTAGCATGCTAATTAAACCTGCAGTATGCATGATGACTAACATATACTAACTTTACCAACCTAGTAACTATATTTTAAGACAAACTCTACAGTAGCATGTTGGAACGTTGCAATCACATATAAGCTTACCAGTTATCGAGCTTGTTTCCTCGCGTGTTCCAGCAACGGCTGTTCGTTGAGGTGACGAGTGGAAGGAGGTGGTCGGGGAAGTGCGGTCGTTCGGAGGGACGGCGAGGTTGAGGGATGACGTCGGAAGCGGGAGGTGGGAGTCATGCTCGGAGATCAGATGGGGCGAACGGTGCGTGCGGTGGAAGGATGTCACGACGATCGGAGATCGGGAACGTGAGGGTTGGTCAGAGAGTCGGGTCGTCGGTGAGTGTGTGGCGGTGACGATGACAAAATGGATGCGGTGGCGGCTTGGAATTGCCGAAGCAGCTCCGGTGTGGCTGTCGACCGTCGAGACACGCGCGGCGAAAGGCCAAAGGAGGGTCGCCAGCGATAGGCGACCGTCGGTGGGTAGGGGCGTCGCGGGGAGCACGGCCGGTGGCCGATGTCGGTGATGAGAACGGCAGTAGGGGCCGTGGGTTGCGAGGCGTTGGGCGGCGCTGGTGTCCGTGTGAATGGAGGAAGAGGGGGCCGTGGTCGATTGTTGCCGTGAAGATGGGAAGGCAAAACTTGGGGCTGTTGTGAGTAGGGTTAGGGGAAATAAAATGCTAGGGTTTTTTTATCTGTATACACAGAAGTAGGGTGGCCTATGTTTTCTTTTAGCTTAGAATATATGCATGCTGTTATAGGTTAGCCTAGGTTTCATTTATTTGAGGAAAAATGTAGGGTTGTTGAGGATTTGTACAATGTTAGCACGTGAAGGCCTACTAGCCTTGGGGTTTTATGGTTATTATTTAAATAAGAAACTTGGGTTCAAAGGCCATAGAGTTTGGATGCTGTGAGATGAAAAATAAAAGTAAACCTAGGTTCTCAAATAGGCTAGCTTAGGTGGGTGTGTAAGGGGCAGCACGTGATGCATTGGAAAAAGCCTTAGGGTTTTAGTTCAATAGACTAGCTCTTTTTCTTTGTTTGTTAAAGTGCTGCGTGGGTTTTGAATTAAGCCAGGTCCAAGAAATGGGCTAGATTAATTAGGAAGAAAATTGAAGAATCATTAATAGTGTTTAATAGGGTTAATCAAGAGAAATAGTAGCTAATCAATATATTTAAATGGGTCCAACAATGGTAAGTTTCATTTGACTTTTAAATGATTAAAAGATTTGAAATTTGAAATTTGAAATTGGAAATTAAATCAATTATAAGGAGATCTTTTTAATAATAATAATAAGTATGAAAAGACTGGATACGGGTACGGGTACGGTGTCCGTTACGACTTAACTACGGATACGGAGAAGGATATACAACAAGAGAGGGAAGACGAACTACGCATCGCTAAAACCGGTCCTTACATCCTACCCACCTTAAGAACGATTCCGCCCTCGGAATCTTATCGGCTAAGGTACCGGGAAAACATAAGGGTAACGCTCGCATCTCCTCTTCTAACGCATACACACCATAAATAACCATCATGTCATCTCTAAATAGTATTTCTAATACTAATATCCATACCAATAGTATTACCGCTGATGAGACTAATCAACGTTCATGCTAATAGTAGTAACAATGTACATGCACCTAACTAATTACGTATTAACATAACACGTTTAATATAATGCCATCCTACAAATACAATCCAACCAATATTATACTCGGGTGAATAGTAATACGCTACTACACAACCATATCAATTTACTAGCTGTAAGTGTGCCATCACCTTACACACCCACATTATTACCAATACACAATGTGTTATCATATCTTATACACTCACAATCTATACTGATATAGTACCACAAGTCACATAAACATACCACTAATAAAAATACATTCATTCTTTGTCAATTAACATTTCAATCATACGGTCACTTTTACATACCGTATATTACCATATACACATAATAATATATATCACTATACGTATATACATGCACGTAATACCTTACACCATACACAGATTTATACACGCCTTACTCATAGTACTAGGGTCATCGTAATCTACCCATCTTAAAGTCAAGTCCGTCCTCAGACTTCCTTAAATAGGCCGACGTAGGGGTGAGTGGACTTAGACACTAAGGTCATTTACCCCAATCATACACACATTATAATGGGACAATATACACCCATATGTTATACATACTCATATATCACACATTTTCAATCACCTATACATACGTTTATTTCGCATACATATACATACTTATACTACTATACGCATATCTCGTACCTATATAGAACAGTTATATACACGGATCAGTATTCACAACCATGGTAATTTACATAGGGTTAGTACACTATTACATACATTCACATATACGTAGTCACAAACATACGGCCATGCATACCTCCTGGTATACACATGCTCATACATCATCCCATAGGGGTAATTATAACAATTCTACTATATATGAAACACACTTGTTCATACAATATATATTTATACACACACCTATAACTAACCACATACACATACACGCACGAGTACACGCCAGACATTCTAACATATAAATCACGCAATAAATCTGCACACACAACTATACATACACGTATTATCAAACGCCTACTTGCATAACATTGTACTAGCTTACAATTACAACCATTAACAAGTACGACTAAGGTGCAAATACTCCTAGTAACTAGCCAACACTAAATCTAATACGCACAGATATTCCTATAGTGATATAGCTAATCGTCCGCCTAAGTATAAATATACACTTACTATTCTATACTCGGTTATATACCTGCATGTCACATATTACCATACACGCACAAACAATAGATAATCACACTATACTAATATACCCCGGGTAAGCACACTCATACATGGGCGGCACCTAGGGATTCGCACACACGGGTCCACACTCACTATCTATATACATGCACTACAATACCATAATCAAGCTAATGGTCCCACTATACTTAAACTAAGGCTGACAAAAGCAAAGATAAGCACTAATGTGGTAACTAAGTAATAGGGTAGGATTCAGAGTTGAATGAGGCAACGAGTTAATGTTGTGATGGATGGTTCCGAATGTGAGATGGATAAGAGAGTAGTTTGGTTGGATGAGATAAAATATTTATGAACACAAGTAAGAAGATAAAGACGTGTATACTAATAACGATATCTTCATAACTTATGTAAAGTAGCGAGCATACGGTAGGAGTTAAAACGTAAAATGTGATCAGTCAAATAACAGGCGAAGAGTAATATGGACATTGTGTTGTAGTGATTGACTTGTAAATGGAAATAGGTTTGTAAAAAGAAAATTTTCTTTTCTTAAAATATATGAAAATAATGATTATAAAACTGACACACAAGATTTTGAAGTTCTATTTAACTTAGGAAAGTATTTTAAAAGCATGTGTCAATGACCGTTTCGAAATACATTAGTAAGAATAGAAGGTGACATTTGAACTAGAGAATTAGAAGTAAGTTTTTGAAAGTTCTTTACATGAGAAAAATAGAGTAGCTATACGAGGTTAGGTGAAATAGAAGTGCGAAAGATATATGTTTGGAAATCACTATAAGATAGTAACTAAAGATCGCGTCAGAAGAGTTGACTAATCAAGATTGGGTTTAAGTCGACTGAAGTGTAGAAAAATCTAAGTAAAAGTTTTCGAAAGGATTTTAAACTTAGCGAAGAATTTAATAAAAATATCGAAAATACCCCTTTTTTTGAAGATCCTGGATCAGCAATGGGGAGGTTCAAAGGTTAAAGATGGCAGACTTGAAGAGTTTATATGAATCGAGAACAAGGAATAAGTTCGACGATTGAAACATAAGGACGACTAATAAGTAACTCTGTGAATATGCTACGGTGGCTTTCTACGATCATTAATGTGGAAGTGCAATGATTAGGAAGTAGTAAAAATCAGGGGAAAAGTAATCATTGGGTTGACTAAGGTTTAGCACAAAGGTTCTACAACGAACTAGACTGCGATAAGGAAGCCGAGGTAAGGGTTCGTTGAGGGTCGAGATCGAGATCTTATCTATAAATCTGGAATATCTAACGCTTCGAAGTCTACTCCTTGCAGGCGTCTCAGGTTCGACTTGCACGGTGACGATCGCTACATTCGGTTGGGCCCTAGATTCGACAAATCTAAGCGAACGACCAACGAAACTAACATGGTCAGAGAGTAGCTAGGGTGACTACCAAGATGATAATACTAGGTCGTGGCAAGGGTGTCTAACTAACATGCATGAGCGTCTAACTAACTCTTCCTATTATCTGGTATTGGGTTTCCTATCGTGTTGAGACAAGGTATTCGAGTAATTTTGCGTACGAACAATTCTGGATGTTTTTGGCTAATGAAAGGTGTTCTCATTGTTCTAAATTTTGCAGTTGCAGGACCTGCATGGGCCACCACTAAAACCTGTAACGCCCCGCTTCCCAAAAGACACTAGAAGCGAGAGCGTTAAGCGGTCCGCTTGAACTGGAGCGGTGAAACTCGAGTTCAATAAGCGTCTGTGATAAAAACACAGAAAAGGGTCCTTGCATTTTGCGTATCAGAACAATCATAAAACATTTCATTAAATTAAAAGGGCACTTCCAGAATTGTTCATACAAGAAAATAATACAACTGGGCCTCAGCATGGCCAAAAAGGAAACTTTGACAAGGCACTAACCCTACTACAAGGAACTAAACTAAAACTCAAAGCAGTGACACAGGCTCTAGTCTTCCGCAGAAAGCGGCTCAGCGTCTACGACCAACTCTGGCTCTCCGAGCCAGGCGTCACGTACGAATACTCCAGTACTCAAGCGCTGAATCTGACATACATCTGCAAACAATGAATGTATGTCAGCAAGGGCTGCAAGAAAAGGTTAGCAACCCAAACAAGATGTGCAGCTGATACGAATTTAAGAAACATTAAACATTTTAAAAAAAAGGTGACTGCAGCAATATAACGAGACAATTATACTGAAACGAAAAGTAAACATCCCTAACATGTAGTTCTAAGCAGTTGTAAGATTTATAGTAGGGTTTTTCGTTGAGTTCATTAGCATTTCAATTATCAAGATGACCAAGTTAGCGTTGCAAGTTTTCATGTCAAGAGTTAGCATTCTAATCTAGGGTTCACGCCTGTAGGTCGTGATGAGAAGGTCGTTCCTCTCACGGGGGCTTACCGTGATTGACGCTAACCCACCGCATACGGGTGGTGCTCTTGAGGAGAGTACCTTTCATACGCCTAGTGGCCGCTCAACCCTAACCCCACCCAAAAGTTTTACCGGAACACGAGCCGGCCTAGTCGACTCACACGACATCACAATATCACGATACCACCTTCGAGGCGCACGATTTCCACGATGTCCATACTTGTTAGGCATTCAAAATGCCCAGACAAGTTGAGTACCAATTTAACAATGTCATCATTTCTTATATACAACGTTTTCAATCATTAAGAGGGGGTTGCCGACATTTACAATAATTTAATGAGAGTGTTGAACATGTGAGTTAACGAACAAGTTGTGAAACTGAGTTTTCTTTGCCAATGTTTAAAGTTGCACGCTAACAAGTTGTATGTCCAAACGTCACATTTTTAGTCTAAAACGTTACGGAAAAGATGTCATGCGTAAATTAACATGTAGTTTTCAAGATATGAAGATTGAAGTAAAAATAGAGTACTAGTCATCAAACTTCAAAAATTCGTATTTAATTGCACACTTGCCTGTGGGGGCGTCATTAGGGTGTCCAGGCGACCGCAGGGAAAAGCGCATCATATCTGTGTTAAGGATTTAACACAAACCTAGTCAATTATTATTCTAAACCATCTATAAAACCACTTATATTCAATCACTATAAGATATGCTGATTTATAACATAGGATAACAGATTCTTATTGGAGTGATCACCATGGCGTAAATAATAAGGCATGGTTATAACCTGCTTATCAGTATATATGCACCACTCTAACTATCAGACTAATAGTACTGTATTATAACCAACTCGTTTGATTAATACCAATTTACAGTGTCTATTAATGATACAGATTAAACTAGATTAGCAAACAATTTCTTTACTTAGGTAAGTTTTACAAAAAGCTAACTCACTGTAATATTCTAACATTACACATGTAGGACTAATATGACATATAGAACTGATACTTATTTATGTGTAACATGCTAATTAAACCTGCAGTATGCATGATGACTAACATATACTAACTTTACCAACCTAGTAACTATATTTTAAGACAAACTCTACAGTAGCATGTTGGAACGTTGCAATCACATATAAGCTTACCAGTTATCGAGCGTGTTTCCTCGCGTGTTCCAGCAACGGCCGTTCGTTGAGGTGACGAGTGAAAGGAGGTGGTCGGGGAAGTGCGACCGTTCGGAGGGACGGTGAGGTTGAGGGATGACGCCGGAAGCGGGAGGTGGTAGTCATGCTCGGAGATTAGAGGGGGCGAACGGTGCGTGCGGTGGAAGGATGTCACGACGATCAGAGATCGGGAACGTGAGGGTTGGTCGGAGAGTCAGGTCGTCGATGAGTGTGTGGCGGCGATGATGAAAAAATGGATGCGGTGGCGGCTTGGAAGTGCCGGAGTAGCTCCGGTGTGGCTGTCGACCGTCGAGACACGCACGGCGAAAGGCCGAAGGAGGGTCACCAACGATAGGCGACCGTCGGTGGGTAGGGGCGTCGCAGGGAGCACGACCGGTGGCCGATGTCGGTGATGAGAACGGCAGTAGGGGCCGTGGGTTGCGAGGCGTTGGGCTGCGCTGGTGGCTGTGTGAATGGAGGAAGAGGGGGCCGTGGTCGATTGTTGCCGTGAAGATGGGAAGGCGAAACTTGGGGCGGCTGTGAGTAGGGTTAGGGGAAATAAAAGGCTAGGGTTTTTTTATCTGTATACACAGAAGTAGGGTGGCCTAGGTTTTCTTTTAGCTTAGAATAGATGCATGCTGTTATAGGTTAGCCTAGGTTTCATTTATATGAGGAAAAATGTAGGGTTGTTGAGGATTTGTACAATGCTAGCACGTGAAGGCCTACTAGCCTTGGGGTTTTATAGTTATTATTTAAATAAGAAACTTGGGTTCAAAGGCCATAGAGTTTGGATGCTGTGAGATGAAAAATAAAAGTAAACCTAGGTTCTCAAATAGGCTAGCTTAGGTGGGTGTGTAAGGGGCAGCACGTGATGCATTGGAAAAAGCCTTAGGGTTTTAGTTCAATAGACTAGCTCTTTTTCTTTGTTTGTTAAAGTGCTGCGTGGGTTTTGAATTCGGCCAGGTCCAAGAATTGGGCTAGATTAATTAGGAAGAAAATTGAAGAATCATTAATAGTGTTTAATAGGGGTAATCAAGAGAAATAGTAGCTAATCAATATATTTAAATGGGTCCAACAATGGTAAGTTTCATTTGACTTTTAAATGATTAAAAGATTTGAAATTTGAAATTTGAAATTGGAAATTAAATCAATTATAAGGAGATCTTTTAATAATAATAATAAGTATGAAAAGACTGGATACGGGTACGGGTACGGTGTCCGTTACGACTTAACTACGGATACGGAGAAGGATATACAACAAAAGAGGGAAGACGAACTACGCATCGCTAAAACCGGTCGTTACAAGCACGCTGAGAATAATTTGAGGATGGTACTAGAAAATTTGAGATGAGCCAAACTACGACGTGCAAGTGTAGGCTGTTTCATCTTCTTCATCTTTCTTGTGCTCATATTTCTCTTCTACCCACTACTTTCATCTTGTACCCGATTTTCCATGGTTTGAATCCTTTTCCTGCTTACCATCTCCCCTCTTTATTACCTTTTGCCAGCATTCTCTCCTTGAGCCCCGGCCCCACCTACCCTACCCTATCGACGACTTCGGCACACCATTAAAACCCCTCCTATCTTCCCTCACCAACCCATCCCGTGGCTTCCTCGCCACCGTGACGACACCAACCCCTTCGACATGCCTCTTCCTTCGTGAGCCCAACCCCTCTCGCCCTAAGCTCCCTCGACCTCACTCGGAGATCTGACATGTCGATCGTCACCACTGAGCAACCGTAACCATCGCATGACATGGATTGACAACTACTAATGGCCCTCCAACGTTCTGTTTTAGGATGTTTCTATTTAGCAACGATCCTTACTGCCACTTTCACCACCCCCGTATGGTTGAGATCTTAGGCTTCTTTTGAGCTCTTGGCAAGTCACAATTCTTGGGCTTCTTTTGAGCTCATTGCCCTGGATCTTGCCCTTATTGATGTCTCGCCTGTGCATCTCCACAGGTCTGCTCCTTCGGGTTTACGGGATTGTATGTTTTTGGCTGTTGGCTTGTTTAGGATTGATGATGAGAGTTGTGGATGTTGACAGTTGGTGTTGGCTAGGAGTATTGTTGTCACTGGGTATTGGAATGTTGTTGGCCTTAGGTGTTGAAGTTAGATGTCAATCTTGTACTTGTATTTGGATAATGGTTTCGGTGTTGGATTGTTATTGGGTGTTATGTGCATTAATACAAGGAGTAGCAGTGATAAGTATAATGAATTGGGTGTTATAGATGTTATGGTCTTTAGTAATTGGCCGTGTACTTGTTTATTTGTGTTGTTTT